>OX344722.1:20019339-20569357 GCA_947034835.1 Ballota nigra
CCTAATTTTTTAATACTTATATTCAAATATGTTAAATCTCTAAATAATTTAAATAATATATTGTACATGTAAAAAATATTATATATGTCATTTAAATTATATAATATTAAATAAACTAATAAGCATTTCATAATTAAAAAAACATTAACAATATAAATTTATTAGTGGGTTTTTTTACGATCATTCTATTAAAAAAATATTTATATATGTGTGCAATATTCAAATTCATGTGATTGCATTTCTTTTAATTAGAGACAACACTAGATGAGTACCCCGCATATTATGCGGGTTGTTCGTAAAATTAATTTAAAAATTTATATTTTATTAACACATCACATTATTCAATATTATAACATTATATAATACAATCTATTTAAAAAATATGATTCAGCCGAAATGAAAAAAAAACCCATAGATAATCTTAAAATTTTCCTTGAAAATCTTCACCCGTCAATTTACAATACATAGAAAATAAACATAATATTGTCAAGATAGAAGAAGAGAGAAAGAAAGTAGAGTTTATATGAAAAAAAAATCTTTAAAAATAAAGTAATCGTTAAATATTAGCAATTAGACATTTATGTGTGGACAAATAATCAAGGAACAACTAAAATATTGTGAAAAGAAAAAGACAAAGAAGGAATAAGAAAAAATATAGAGTTTAGAATAATAAAATTGCAAATAATTAAGAGTCTTTCAGAAGATATATATATATATATATATATATATATATATATATATATATAACTCAAGTTGTATATAATAAATATTTAAATTTTACAACGATTCATAGTTAGCTTAATTGGTAAATATAATATGAAATACTCATGAGGTCTTTGGTTCAAACCCAACTAAAACCAATATTTTTATTAGACTTCTTTTTATGAAAGACCACAATGCCATATGAATGACACATAGGATAAAGTGACGCACAATCATGCCACGTAAGACTTGACACATAAGCAAAATGCACCAAATGTCAACACATAAGCAAAACGCACCAGAAATCGACACATCAGTAAAAAGAACTCCCTATTAGTGTATAGAGGGATTATTAGACAAACATAATATCACATGTTAAACACAATTAAACCAATAGAAATTGACATATCAAATTTGATTTAAGATATAAAATATCAAATAATTATAATTTTGATTTATTATATTTTCTAGGCAATAAATTTTTATCAATTAAATGAAGAAAAATTCGAACAATTACATTTAAAAAAATTAATTAATCATTTCATCAATAGAATAAATCAAAATTATTTAATATTTTTAATTCCATTAATTAAATTTTAACAAATTAAAAATTCTAAATAGGGTATTCTCAAATACATTGAGAATATAAAAATAAGTTAATTGAAAATTGACAAATTTGAATTTATTAATTTATTAATCAATTTAGTAATAATACTATAGAATTAAATATACCTAAGTTAATTGTTTGAATTAGTAATACATTAAAAAATTTGTATATAGGATATCCTCAAATGTAGTTAAATAAAACGTAAATTAGTACAATCACAATAATTTTTTTTTATATACACTCAAGTTATATACAATAAATATTCAAATTTATTAAAATTTGTAGTATGACTAAATGGGTAAGCATCATAATTATTACTCATGAGGTGTAGGGTTCAAATCCTTTATCATCCATTTTTTTATTTATTAGATTCATCATTACATAAGGCCACATAGATGACACATAGGAGATACATAGGCGAAATAGATGACACGTAAGCATTTGACACATAGGTGAAATTAATCTCATCACGACACATAGGCGAAATTAACATAAAAACGACACATAAAGATGTCAAACTCCCTATTAGTATAATAAGGGATGGGACCAATGTTACAATTTACTCTAACTTCATGTAGCGAAGAGCAAAAAAAACAAAATAAAGAAAACAATAATGTATGACTATATATGTTAAAAGAGTGGTTGTCTTTCAAATTAATAAAAGAGGTTAGGGTCACATGCTAGGTATCCTCTAGCTGCGTACCACACAACACGCACCACTTATCAGAAACAACCCTTTTCTGATACAAGTTCACCTTACGAGGTAAGCAATCCCGAGCCATTCGCCATAAACAGTCCTGAACTTTTGACGGAACCTTCAGCCCCCAAAGAAGATTCCAACGGCCCTCCACTTCAAGTTTGGAATGATTGCTTGGCAAATTTGGAAGGAGAGAAATTCTTTGCTTTGGGATAACAGTTGCAAAACCCCTACAGAAGCAGTGTTCGCCTCTGGCTCGCTACTGGTGAAATGGCTTCAGGCGCTGGAATCTCGGTCGGAAAGTACACCGGCTATGGAACCTTTGTCACGCTGTCAATTGTGGCACCCTCCTCCGGTAAATCGGTTTAAAATTAATATAGATGCAACATTTTTTCAGGACCTTGCAAGGACGGGAGTGAGGATGGTTCAATGCGATTGGGTTGGTAATTTTGTTCGGGCTCGGACTCTTCATAAGCCGAGTTATTTTGACGTTAAGGTGGGCGAAGCCTGGGGTTTCTATGAAGCTATTTTATGGGCTAAGAATCTAGGCATTGATGACTTGATTATAGAGGGTGACTCCAAAATTGTTGTAGATGCCATTAATTCCGGGGTTCAGCACGTTTCTGTTTTTTGGGATTATATAAGGACCATCATTGAGCTCCTTGCCAGTTTTTGATCTTATACTATTTGTTTTGTCAAACGGGGAGCTAATTCGTTAGCTCACGATTTAGAGAGATCTTCTATCCATTATAGAAGTTCTCATTGTTGGATCGACCCTCCGAACTTTGTGGATGGGCAGTCTTACACCTATTGTCTTTGCAATAATATGAGCTAAGCATTACTGCGCTAAAAAAAGAAAAGAAAAAGAGGTTAGGGTCCATAACATGGGGGTTTTAGCAGAAAATCAGTAGTTTGGAGCTCGGGTTATCTAAATAGACGTTATGATCAACCCACTCATCATCTTGAAATTTATTTGTACTTGAAATGTTAAAATTTTATAAAGATGTTGATTCATTTCGTACCCATTCCATATCAGGATTACAAATGCAATTTCCCCCTTCTTTCATGTCATACTATGTGGTGAATCAATATTAGTTATTTTATTAAGGGAAAAAATACAATATGGACCCTGAACTAGTGTCATGGGTTGACTTGAAGCGAATATACTAACTTCTACTAGTCGTTTACCTGCAAGCGGATGGGTTCACTGTAGTATGAGTAAGTATAATGGCCAAGTATTATCGAACCCACGAGATGGAGTGTATGCGAACAGATCCCTGAAGATCTATGCGTCGTAGTTAATATGAGTGTAATGTTTTTTTTTTGGGGTTTTTTGAAAAGTTAATTAAAAGACTAAAATAAACTAATTAAACTAGAATACTAAAGAAGACGAATTAACTAAGGATTGTTTTCAAATGATAGATGGTGATGCTTAGGATAGGAATCCCTACGTATACTAACGGAGCAGGTACATAATCAAAATAACTGTGACGCGCAAGAAATAACCTAAGTAAAAGAATGCAAGGTGAAAGCTCAAGATTCTAAACCCTAATACTTTACCCTAACACTCGACTTCACTAATCCACTAACAAGTTAATAGATTGTGCTTAATTAATGAGACCCTAATTTAACTAAGGTGATGCGGTCGTCCTCCTTCGCTAAACTGGTAGATGAATTAACCCTTTCTAAACCCTCTAGTTAAGTCTACTCGTTGTTAAAGAGTGATACGGTCGTCCTCTCTCTAACACTTTTCGAACGAAATTCAAAAGTAAAGTTAAGATTAATTTTAAGAATTCATTAATCAAGAGAATTAAAATCTAACGTCACAAGTTACCCTAATTACGTACCCACAACCTACTTCTACGAGTTCATCCTACCCCAAGCATGCAAGAGTTTTAGCTAGACATAGGTTTAAAGTAATTAATAGCAATTAAATAAGTAACGAACATGAACATGATAATTAAGACGAAGAAGAGATCAAACATAAACTAGAGTTTAACGAAATTAAGAATAAACTGAAATTAACTCAAGAAAAGAAGTCTAATTGTGTTCAAGAACAAAAATATAAAGAAACAAAACTAAAAACTAAGATCGTAATATGAATTCGTAATGAAAACCTAAAAAACGTAAACGTAAAGCTTGCTTCTCTCATTCTTCTCCAAAAACGAACTCTAAAAATCTAAAACTATCAAGTGATGTGTGGTCTCCCTAAAAAACGAGCTTGAGACGAGTATATATATGCCACGGGCCGAATCGTGAACTCATGGGCCGAAAAACGCCTTTGAAAACGCGAAAAATGGAGTTGCTCGAGCTCGAGCTACTCAAGTGGTGGAATTCTTCTGCATGTTTTAGGGTGCTCGAGCAACACGCTCGAGCGGTGGCGCTCGAGCGCTCGAACTTTTCTGTATGTTTTGGGCGCTCGAGCAACGTGCTCGAGCGCTAGTGCTCGAGTGGTTTACTCGAATGCTCCCAAAATTTCTCCAACTAGCACTTTTCTTCTTCAACACTAACACCAATCGTATTCCTTCGATATCTTCTCATCCGGGCATCCGTTTGAGTCGATTCAAAGTCCTACGAATTCCGTTCTTCGCCCTCGATTCACCTACGAGCATCAAAGAGACAAATTCATCAATGTATAGAAATAATGCTCAATTGACTCTAAATACTCGACAAAATCGGCCAAAATTAGGGTATTTCGAGTGACGAATCATGACAATTTTACGCCTAATCATGGGTACAAATTGGACTCTAAACTATTTTTTTTTTTGTACAAATTGGATCCTAAACTAATGTCTGATGTACAAATTTGACCCCTAACTAATGTCTTGGATACAAATTGGACCTCGAACTATTTTTTGGTACAAATTGCACCCTGTACTAATGTTTTAGGTACAAATATTGGAAATTGTGATTAAATTGAAATTGAATCTAAAGATCGTGAATTAATATAAAATTAACTCTTTATTGAAATATAATATTATTTACTATAAAAACATTAAATACTGTTTAAAAGTATAAAATATTTGAATTTCACGATATTATTTATTCACTATGTACTCACTCTTCCTTCATTTGCAATTTTCAACATTCAAATTATAAAATTTTAGTTTTATACTCATTCCAAAAAGAATATACTTGCATGCAGAAGAATGCAATCTCTTTCAATTTATTACAACACAAAAATATCTTGATAAAAATTTGTGTGAATTCATACTCACGTGAATTTAATTTTGTCAAATATTATTATTATTATATATAATCAGAACCACTAATATTATTATTTATATATATGAAGTGAGTTCAGTGATATGTCCTACATGCACAGTCCATTGAATTTTGCGAATTTCCCTTTCTTATATTTTCCACACAGAATGTCGTAAAAGATGAATCGAAAGGTTGCTGCTTCTGATTGGAATTTTAATTGATATTCAATCGAGGAGGCATAGTGATAGATAGTATTTGGCAAATTCTTCATCTCGTCGGCATGAAGTTTGGGGTGAAATTGAAACAGGGGCGTAATCTTGGGTCGGGTTAAAAATTAGACCCGGAATAGTTTTTAGTTTTAAAATAATTCAGAATCACCATCAGCTGCTCTCTCCCAAAATCTAGGTTTGTTCATCACATTACACTTTCTCTCTGCTCGTAATTTTTTTGTCTTTTGCTCAGTTAATTATTGTTACAAAGTTTCTTGAATTGGTATGCGTTTCGCTCATGTTGTTTCTCTTTTTTTTTTTTTTTTTTGAAAACAAAATAAGCATTACTAATCATTGCCACAATCATAGTCAACAAGATAGTTCACAGAGCCCAACCAAAATGAAAATGTAAAACTAGAAATTGCAATCTGCGCGCAACTTTGTTACCACTTCTCCTAACCCATCTAACATTCACTCTCTCAAGTAACGCGATCTGCTTACGTATATCACCCACTAACACCCCAAAATAAGACAAATCAGTGACCATTCCGCGCTGGAGTGCAGTATCAGTTTCAGGGATTAAGCTGGTCACACCCCTCTCCAGAGCTATGGCCATGGAAATTTATTAATTGCTTAACAATGGAATTTTGTTTTGGATAGCTGAATCCGAAAATAAATTAGTTATTAATGTGTAATGTTATTTGCCCCATTGGGTTCTGTCTTAGATTTTAAGTTCATAGTCTTTTCAGATTCTTCTTTGTACTCTTTGCTCTCTCTTATCTAGTTGATGCAGTCTTTCATTTTCTTGTTATTAAAAAAAGAAAAAGAAGAATGAATGTGATTCCCAAATTCTAAACCTGAAAGGCTTCTTGGATTACAGCAGGCCATGGCGGCGGCGCTGCAGTTTAATTGCAAGCCCTTCAATCCTCGACTAAATCACTCCAAACGGCCCCCTAAATTCTCCTGCTCCGCCACTGTACCCTCTAAAAGCTACACCATTACCCTCCTTCCCGGCGACGGCATTGGCCCTGAAGTCATCACCGTCGCTAAAAGTGCCCTCCAATTGGTTGCCTCCCTTGAAGGTATACCAGAGCGAACCTGTTAGAAAATGCGTTATGTTTCTTGATCTAATATTGGATTGCAGGTTTTGAATTTAAGTTCAAGGAAGTGCCAATGGGTGGCGCCGCCTTGGACTTGACCGGAGTGCCCTTACCAGACGAGACCCTTTCGACTGCTAAGGACTCTGATGCCGTTCTTCTTGGAGCCATCGGCGGGTAAACATTGTGTCTGTTGGATAAGATTGCGCAATTGAACCAACATTTTGAGCTTTAATTGGAAATCTTTTTATCTTATTTAAAGTAAGCTACTTCATAAATTTGATGTGAAGGTATAAATGGGATAAAAATGAGAAACATTTGAAGCCTGAGACTGGGCTGCTTCAGCTTCGGGCCGGTCTTCAAGTGTTTGCAAACTTGAGGCCCGCTACTGTTTTACCTCAGGTAAAATGTTTAAGGTAAATTTTAGATTTTATTTTCTGGTAATTATTGTAGGGTGAAATTGTTATTAAATGTTGTGTGGATTCAATTATATTGATGTGTAATCTGAGTGTTGGAGTCCAAGTTTCGTAGATGTACTCTCTAGTGTTTGGACTAATGCACTATCTAAAGTTTTTTGAACTGTTTTGAAATGAAGAATCAAACCATGGCGATTAATTTCCGGTTGGCATAAATATATTGCTGTCATCCTAATTTCATGCTCTCACTGGAAAAGAGTGAAGAGAAGTATTTAGTTTGACAAATTGTCACCCTAAATTAATTGCTCTCACCGTGAAATAGGGAAAAGTCATTGAATTGGAAACCAGCGAGAGGGAAGAAGCTATTAAGCTTTTGTTGCTGAAGAGTAATTCTAATGGTGGATGGGAGTGCAATCCCAACACTTAAGGGACTGTTAAAAATGGACCATATGAAATCAAATTTCAAAATCTTAGGGGCTTTTTAAAAAAAAAAAAAAATTACTTTTTGGACCTTTTGAAGTAAAGGTCAATACTTCAAGGACCTTTAAATGCATGTAGCCTACATTATTCCCATTCTTTTCAGAGACTAGTTCTTTTAATTTGTTTTCTCTGTTGGAGAACTTGTTCAACTGCCTCCTATCTTGCATGTTAATATTCAGAATCTTGGTTTTTCATGGATATATAACTAAACATAAACTAAGTTGCATAATTCCTCTTTATTAATGTAGAAGGATGTTGTAGAAGTAAGGTAATTACATTCTCATCCTCTATTTGTAGAGAATCTACCTTGCTGATGATGTGCTATTAATCAGTATTTCTGTTTTTCTTCATTTTATTTTCTCTCTACTTTACTTTTCTAACAGCATAGAACAGTTAAAGGAAGTCTGTCTCATTATCAGCACCTTACTAATGGAACTGATAAAGAAATTCTAATCAGAAAACATGTCAAAATTTTTTGGATACAGTTACGTTTACTATAATCGTCTGCTCTGCATTTGTATCAGTTAGTGGATGCTTCAACTTTGAAGAAAGATGTTGCTGAGGGTGTGGATTTGATGGTTGTAAGGGAACTAACTGGAGGTTAGTGCAATAAATAATATATGTTGCCCTAAAATCTGCACTTGAATTTGTTATATTTTCGTTGAGTACTTTGTGATTCTGTGTTTACTCTTCTTGAAAACTTTTTTTTTAATTAGGGATTTATTTTGGCAAGCCAAGGGGGTTTAGCGCAAATGAAAATGGTGAAGAAATTGGATTCAATACCGAGGTCTATGCCACTCATGAGGTAGCTTCTAGCATCTTCTTTCAACCACTTACCGTGATTTCTCTTTTTCCTTTTTCCTAAAACTACTCGGCTTCAGAACTTTTTGTCTCCAATGACTTCATAGAATTCGGTGAAACTTCTTCTCAAACTAATTTGTGGTTGATTCAGAATCCTTTAGTACAATAACCAGTATATGAAACAATCATATGAATTTCCACTTGATTCAGTTATTTTTTTGACATTGAATGGTTTCTGCTTCTAGTGTTCATTGATCTGAATATATCTTCCCAGATTGACCGTATTGCTCGGGTTGCATTTGAAACTGCTCGCAAACGTCGTGGGAAACTTTGTTCTGTTGACAAAGCTAATGTTTTGGAGGTAATGTGAATATATCTTCCCTGACTGATTGCTTTGCTAGCTCTCGTTTCAAGTTTGGCATTATTGATGGGTGTATTCGCTTCATACTTCCCCTTATCCTTTGTATTGGTCTAACGATGGGCCATCATATTTAGCTATTCTTAGAGCATAATAAGACTTGTAATGGTCTGTTGGAGTTAAGAGAAAGGAATCAAGCAATAACACACAACAGGTAATCCTGTCCCACGCCAATAGGCTGAAATCTCAGATTGTATTCAACGTAATTAACCCTAGGATAAAAAACTGATACTTATAGTCTCCAAAGGCCCACGGGCCACATGATAATCGGAAAATAAACAAACACATAAAATAAATAGAAAAATAAATGGGCCTAGCCCATCGTCTTCTTCCTCCTTCTCTGATAAACTACGGGTGTAACAGAATCTTGAATTGCAAATGATTTATTTATTCCAAAATTTATCCCTAAACTGAGAGGACAATTGATTTTGTTTTGCGTACAATATTCTAAGTATGTATGTCCATTATTATTTTACTAGTTTATGCTAAACAAATGCATCTAACACTTAAATAATTTGTCATTAAAAGATGAGAAAACTGGTTCTCCTGTGGAACATTGTTATTCATTCAAATCTGCTGGGGAAAAACTATGGGTTTAATTGCATAAAAAATCACGATCTTTTCATGTTTTTTAAAATGACAACACATGCTTTTATAATTGAAACTCGATACAGTCTCTTCTAACTCTGCATTTTAACATACAATTATTTGCTGGCAACTTATGCTGACAGGCTGCTGGATTTTTTTTTAAATTAAAAATAAATTGACAACCATTTTTTATTGTTGCCAAAAAATAGCAATGTGATAGAACGGCAACAATTTAAAAGATTGTGCATCAAATTGCGAATTTCAATAACATATTTGTAATTGAGAAAACATGAAAATGCCATGATTTACTTTGCAATTAACCCTTTATTATTATTTTGGCTTTGACTAGTCTTTGAGTTGCAATTATCCATATGTTTTAAATAAATTCAGGACAAATGTAAGTTGAAATTAAGAGATGTTAACATACTCACCTTATGTGATAATGACTAGGCTTCCATGCTATGGAGAAAAAGAGTTACACAGCTAGCCTCAGAATACCCTGATGTTGAACTCTCGCACATGTATGTGGATAATGCAGCCATGCAGCTTGTGCGAAACCCGAAGCAGGTTTAGTCTTTCGTTTTTCCCGACTTTATTTGTAAAATACATAAAAGACCATTCTAAACATGTCTCTGTTGTGATTGCAGTTCGATACTATTGTTACAAATAATATATTTGGGGATATTCTATCTGATGAAGCATCAATGATTACTGGAAGTATAGGGATGCTTCCATCTGCAAGTCTTGGTGCATCGGTACGAGCAAATACCTCTTCGTTTTGTTAAAATTACTAAAGATGGAGTATTAATATTCTCTATTACTGCAATTTTAACATCTGGAAACTGGTTTTGTAGGGGCCTGGATTATTTGAGCCAATACATGGTTCTGCTCCTGATATCGCTGGGCAGGTTGGTTCTAGGCTTTTATCCTCATACAATAGAACCTCCTTAAATTAATAATCTTTCTAAAATAATAATTTTCTCTATTAGAACTTGAGCCCATTCTGTATATTAATAATTTTGGTAAAATAATAATTTTTCTGAAGACCCTTATTTATATATATGGTCCCATCAACATCATAAACAAATAATCTCTTAAATTTACAAAGATAGCTAGGATCATTTAGTAATATATGAATGTTTTGTGTTTGTTTTTTGTTGAAATTTAAATCAAATTGAAATTCAGCTCTGAGTTTTCTCACAGCATCCAAAATGAATGTCATCTCTTTTTAATGACTTTTTGTTGTTTGTATAAAAGTTCTTTCATCATTATATGAACTAAACGTATTTATTTTTAGTACATAGAATAACTAGAATTGAGTTATTGATTAATTAATAAAATTTCGCGCTCCCAACATTATTAACTTAAAAAAGTTCTACTGTATATTGGAATAAAAATAACTTAGCTTTGAAAAGATAGGAAAGTATGTGTTTTTTTGAATTTGTCATGATTAAAAAGAAAACTTTCAGGACAAAGCAAATCCTTTAGCAACGATACTCAGTGCTGCCATGCTTTTGAAGTATGGCCTGGGAGAAGAGAAGGCTGCTCAGAGAATTGAGGCCGCAGTCTTGGATACTCTAGATAGAGGGTTTCGTACGGGTGATATAAACTCAGCTGGATTGGTATGTCTCGTCATCTATACTAACTCTTTTATTGATTTTTTTTTGGTCCTACCATAACCTTGCAATTTTATTAGTTTCTGGTACATGAGTAGGAACATGTTTTTCCCACGACCAAGTGAAAAATTAGAACTTGATTTCAACCATTTGTGTACTTAAGGGGTATTTGGTTCAAATTCTTCAATTAATGGAAGTGAATCATTCTCCCTCTATCGCCCCCGAATGAAAAGGATACTTTGGAGGAAGAATTACACCAACAGTGGTAACAATGTCACATATTCATTCTCATTGAGAAATTTTGAATCAAACTCCCCTGATTTTAATAAATTTAACCTCACAATGCTGAATGCACATTAAATTATCTGCAACAACATGCTATAAAATAAGTTGTCGACTCTTTGTTCCTCAGAAACTAGTCGGGTGCAAGGAGATGGGCGAAGAAGTGTTGAAGTCGATCGACAGTAAAGTTGCGAGTACCCTGTGAGAAGCTATCCAACCAGAGGTCCCTTGAATGAATGTTACTTGTTAGACGTTCTCTCATTTTTCTCAATAGAGCTTATTTATTGGACACCAGGGACTTGAGAACACTATTGGGACATTTAGAAAGGAAGCTGAGTAATTTTTCTTTTATTAATTTTTTTGCAAGTGGTTTGAGATTTTAAATGCTTTTTGTAGCTGGGAAAATTGTAGCCTAGCAAGAAAAGTTCTCTACCATGTTTCAAGTGGTCTTGTGTTGTAAGAAGACTAGGACCGGCTTATTTAACATTTCCATGGATGATATGGTAAAATTATAACGTCAGTGCTTGAGTTGTTTAAATATATATAATAAAGAAGACCCTATGAATTTCTTTTGTATCTTACTCTTCATCAATAATTTAAGGGCATTTGGTTCAATTATTATTTTTTAATTATAAAATAAGAACTTACAAATTAAGTAGATGCATTAAAGGGGAACTACATTTTGTTAATCAACAAGAGTAACACTAGTGGGTACCACAACTGATATCAGTGAATAGAAACAACTAATATTGATTAACTACAGTGTTAAATGAAAACAACAAATATTATTCACTGAAAAAGATTAATATTGTTAAAAAAAATAACTAATACTGTTCGATGAATGTGACTAATGCTCCATCTGTTCCATAATAATTTTCACACTTATTTTTTTTGGGACGTTCCACAATAACTTTCACGCCCTAAAAATAGAAATAAAATACTACACACTACCACTTTATTTAAAATATTTTTCATTCGCTAGTCAAAAAAGTCAATAAAATATTTTTACTTAAAAATGTGTCACCTCATATATAAAATAGAAAATGAAAGGAGTATAATTTAATATATAAACCAGTTGTCAACAATCAAGGTATAGTGTCTATATATATATACTAGATTTGCTCCCATGCGATGCACGGTTATGATATTAGTAATTTTTTTTTTTATAAAATAGTAAAATTAATCTGAATATATATAATAAAAAATATAAATATAATATATTATGTGTTAAAAATTATTGTGACATAAATATAATATATTAAGACTCCAAGTCTTGAAATCAAACACTTGACGTGTTGATGGAATCGGTGCACCAAATGCAAATTTAAATATAAAATGTAGAATGTAATTATATATTTTTGAGATATAATTTAAAAATAAATTACCCATATGAATGCAATACAATAGAAGGATATTAATAGAAAATTAAAATCTAGATATGGAATGCAGTTTTACTCCTAAGGTAATACTCCCTCCGTCCCGGAACTTATTTCATATGTGGGGTTGACACAATATTTAAGAAAAGTGAAGTGTGTGAGTGTAAAATTAAATAATTAAATAATAAAAAAGTGCTTTATTGACTTTTGTGTGTGTAATTTATTTCCATTTTGGGAGTGTGAAATAAGAGTTGGGACACCCAAAAATGAAAAACGTGAAATAAGTTGCGGGACGGAGGGAGTATATGGGATGAAGTACTATATAATGCTTAACAAAATAATATTAAAATATGATAAGTCTTGTTTTGTATATAAAAGTAAAATAATTTTCATTATATTAGTCAATTCAATTATATTAATATTTAGTACCGAAACCTACAAAACAGATCAAAGTAACCCCTTCATTTAAGAATTTGATTCAGTTCATAAAAGTTAAAAAAAAAAAAAAACCGCTAAGAATAGCTATTGTTGTGTGTTTCATGTATATTTTTCAATTAAAATTTAAAAAATCTAGAATTCTCATTCTTGGGTTTAGAATTTATTAAATGATGGTTGCTTAAATAATCATTATTGACATGTGTATTTCAAATTCAAATTAAAAAAAGAAAATGAGGGGTTGCAGTTTGTTTGGAATTCAAATTATGTTTAGTTAGCAATATTATAGTGCGATGCACGGATTGAATATTATAGTGCGAAATTGCATAATAAATTATATAAAAAAATTAAATTCAAATTTATTTAAGGCGCGACTATTAACACCCACAAAAATACTTTGTTCACCCACTACTAAATTAACCCACCATATATTTTACTTGCTTTTTTTTTAAACATAATGTACCCACTTAAAATTTACCACCATTTCATTCACTAAATATACACATCCATCAATTTAAAATTAAAAAAATAGCACACCAATACTTTCATTTTTTTTACAATGCCGACCCAACAAACCACCATCACCAACCTCATTTTTTTTCTTTATTTCTTCATTTCATTGTTATGGTGTAAAAATTTAATCTCATTAAATTGTGTCTCTTTAGTTTATATTTTTATGATCATACCTTTTTTTTTTCCATTTTTTTTAATGGTGTAATTGTGTGTGTAAAAAAATAGAAAACAATTGTGTGAATTCTAAGATTTTGGGCAGAATGTTAAAAGCGTGAATGTTTAATAAATTTAATGTTTATTTTTTATAAAGGGTATAATAGTAATTTTTATTAAATATATTCTTATAAAAAAAGAAGAGGTGAATGAATAAAGTATTTTTATGTGGGTGAATAGCATTGCCCTTTATTAAATTCATAAACCAATTAATATATAAAAATTATATTGTATATTATGTGAGTATTACAATTGTTTATTTAATCATACAATTTTCAATTATATATTAAATTCACAACAAATACTAAAATTTATAAAATAATTTTATTATTTAGCATAACTTATACAGTCTAAATAAAAATGATTTAAATTCAATCCATCATATATAGTTAAAGTCAATAAAAAACACTTTAAAAATAATAAAATAAATATTTTAAATATGATTTTTCTTTTTATATAGCGTGTTGAAAATAGATTTAAAATTAATAGCTTAAATAATTTTAAAATTATTAGTGCAAGATAAAAAAGAAAAAAAATGATAAAGTTAATCCACTCTTTTAATGGAGAGTGAGATTCACCATTGCACTATAAAGCAAATGAATTTCACTTGCTCCAATAATAACAATTTTTCTCTCTCCTCAATTCTACTTTTATATATATATATATATATATATATATATATATATATTACTTTTTAAAGTGCAATTTTTCAATAATAATAGGTAGTATGATTTTTTTAGTAATAAGAAATGTAACTTTTTAAAAATACATTTGAATTGTGCGATACATTTTGTGCACACAAAACTAAGACCTGAGCATGTATATTCTTTTAAAATCATATAATATTTCGATTATAATTTCTAATTTCGTTTAATTAATCAAATACTAAGATTAACCTAATAACAGATTTAATTAATAAGAAAAATGAACTTCCCTTAAAATAAAATAAAAAACTCAGTAATGCCCACTTCCCCACCACGCAATGCACCAAGCCATACCTGCCCCCACCCCTCGAACTCCACCACCGTTTTCTTTCTTTCTCGAGGTGTACACACCGTTTTCTCTATTCATTGTTGCATTTCTCACCTCCCAATATTTCTGCTTCAAATTTTAAATACAAAATAAATATTTCGATTCAGAAGATAAAAGAAACATGCGTGAAAGAGTTTAACAAACATGCAAAAGAGAATTACTATTATACAGGTTTGTGCAGGAATACCTCTAATTAGTCCTTCATTCTTTATTTTTAGAACTTTGTTAATTGTTGTCTTATTGGAACACAGGCTAGACCAAACAGTGAAGGTCAATTCGATGTCAATCTTCTCTTCTTCTTTCTTTTTTGTAGAAAAGAGAAACAATTGAGATGTTAATTATGTAACTCAATAATTTTTCCCAAGAACAACAACGGAGAGTGAAAACTGAAAACCATCATCATTTTTTATAGCTTCAGTTGTTACACCTCAATCTGCGTATTTAAATTTTGAATTTGAAATGCTACTTTAAAAGTTACCTCGGTTTATAAATTATCTGCAGAAATTTTTCATAGGCGTGTTGTGGTTCATGCACGAATTTTCAGGACACGATGACTTCTGATATAAGGTAAAAGATACAGCATTATTCACGCAAAAAATAGCGCGTGAAGTGTACGGTTTCACCATGAAGCAAGTGAGCTTCCACTCGCTCAAAGATTTACTTTTAAATTTGACTGAGGCTGCTGCTTTTATATATTTATAGATTTTTCCGGTTAATCAATTGATGGAGTAGGTTAATAGACAATTTCTTTTTGAAACAACATTCACAATAATCGAGGAATGTGATTATCAATTTACAATAAAATATACAATTAATAAAGGAAAAAGTGACTTCCATGACAGTATAGAGAATTGTGATTATTGCTGCCCATTCACTCTGCAAAGACTGTAAAATTATTAAGAATGCTGCACGAAAATAGACAATGCAGCATTAAAGAAACAATTTTTTTTCCAGGATTTCCAAAATTAGTAAGTAAAAATGGGCGGGAAAACAAAAATAGCAGACTTTTGTGTTATCTATAATATATAGTGCACACTATTTTTCCTAAAATAGTTTTGGCGGGAGAGTATACGGACCGTGTAACGCCCCGAATCCAAATATATTAATTATATAGAATTCGAAGTATTAATTGAGATCAAAAGTCCGAACTATAAATTTTTTTTTGAAGAAAAGATAACATAAATAGATGATGAGTTTCATGCAGTAGGAAGATGGGGAGAAATGTTATAATGATGTATCACACTCCTATATATACATGTATGAAGGTATAGAGAGTTTAGTATTCTGAAATATTACATACTGAGTTTTAGGTATTGAATCACACGGAAATAGTATTGTTCTACAGTGTATCGGCGATAACATTTATTTGGAAAATAGGATATAATATAAGCATCATAGTGTTCTAATTAGTGTTTTGATTGAACGGGGAAATGCCGCATCTTCCTCATTACTGTCCCTGCTCCCCGTACTCGAAATCTGCAAGGGGTTAGAAAAGTGGGCCGTGAGATTTGAATTCTCACGTATGGGTAATTTGCAACGTCATGAGATTGATAAATCCGAAGTATATTAAGTTGTACTTATTAATAAAGCGTTTAATATATTTAAGTAGTTGATATATAAACATGGATAACGTATATCACAGAACAAGCAGATTCACGTAATAATTAATTGGGCATAACAAGTCTCACATCATACAATTGGCATGTCACAAGTTGATTCACAGTAAGGGGGCGAAGCCAAAATTATTTTCCACATATCGTAAAAGACTTTCCTTGAACCACTTTCATACAACCATACTTGACTTGTTCCACTTTCAAAACTTTACTTCTCCCAACCATTGACAAAATAAAGCAAACCATCAATGGCCTTATTCCCATTGCGCAACGTAGGCGTCTGACCCGGGGACCAGATCTGTTTGAATCAACAACCTTGATTCTGGGGGCGTCCTCGACAGCTCCCCGGAGGTTGGATTTAATACCCGTACCACAACTCCGTACTTACTGACATTCCGTCCTTTTATAAAACTGACATTTAAAACATGGAGGGAAAATTCCTCAATTTGCAATCAAAATAAATTCATGCTCACATACGCCCTTAGTCATGCAACAATGATTGATTTGGATTCAAAAATAGGTATTTCGTATCATATATAATTATATCACGTAATTCAAACAGTTATATAATAGGGATACATTTATGTTGGGTCAGTTGTTTTAGATTTAATTAATCGAGTTCAGAATATACCAGCACAACGTATTATAAGTAGATCGATCAACAGATCATCACCCACCTGATTGTTGGGAGTCATGGGAGTGGTGCACAGACGGATGGTCGAGTCCCTGGTGCGTGATCCCACTAGCACTGATTCCTAATAAAAAGTTATTCGATTAAAAGTTGATCTTTGAATTATTTAGGAAAACTTGAGAGTTTGCGCTTACGCGAGACGAGTGGTTGATGTCTTATATACTTTAAAAGAATTTGTTTAAAGGTCACACCCTATTTTGATAAATACACCACCTCTAAAAAGGATGAGTGTATTTTTAAAGTGTACTTACTAATTTTCTTGTTTGTATGATTATTTCTATTTCTACAAAACAAACCTTTAATTTCCTTTATCCTTTTGTAAAAGCTTTTACTATTTTAAAAAGCATAACTTTAGTTATTTTTCTTGAAAAGGATAAAAATAAGAAGTTTATAAAACTATACTAATATAATATAAGTCCCAAATTAATATCTTACCTTCTAAAATTCTATTTTCTTATTTTAAAAGAACATTAAATATAAATTATATTTTATAAATAAAACTTCCTTTATCATTAAATAAATTTTAAAGAATCTTATATAATAATTAATAGAAATAATATAAGATGTATATTTTTTTTTTCTTTTTCTCATTTAAAAGAAGTACTTGTTTCAAAAAAGGTTTTTCCATAGCAAATAAATTGAATAAAAGTATTTGCCTATAATACCAATAATATTATTAATTGAGTTGACTTGTATCATTTTCAAAACAAAAGAGTACTATTATTTTCTAAAAGGTTTTTTTTCATTTGTTTCAACCGTTTAACCCGAGACAAGGGAAAAAGAGTCTCCCTTTGTCTATGAATTTAAAACAAAACGTTTAATCAATTGAAAGTCATCATCCAATCAACAATTCCAATACATTAGTCTAACAAAATATAAACTGGTCAAGCTCATGCTACTATACTATTAAAACAGTGACACTAACTATCTACAAGAGTAATACTAGTCCTTTAGTGTTCAAATACTCCAACAATTCGAAGCATCAATTCACAAGAAAACTCATTTACTGCTTAAATATCAATTCAAAACTCAAAAGGGGTACAACCCAATCAAGAATAGAATATAATTTTATCAGAAGGGAATTGAAAACCAAAGTTCAAAACATCCTCTCCAATTCTTGTTATACGGCTCCGGATAGTTCCGATAAAAATCCAGAATTACGAAAGGAAGAAAATGAAGGTAGAGACCTTACGTTTCTCTTGGTTCGAGGTGGAAAACGGGCAGTCTAACGGCGTATCTCGATTTTTCCAGAAACTTCGGCAACGGGGTTTCGACTCGGCGTCATTCGATCGAAAAAACGAAAGGAGGGGTTTTTGGTTAGAAATTGAATTTAATTGAAATCATAATTAAAAGAGGGCTTTTACAATCGACTTGCTGGAAAAGAGGAAAAGGAGCGGCGGCGGCTTCGGCTGAGTGGCGTCGCGGCAGCAATTTGCTCCAGTGGTGGCGTCGTGACGGCGATTTCCGATCGGAGGAGGGGGCGTTGGCGTCGCGGCTTCGTCGGAGAAGGAGAGGCGTCGCGGACGGCGGCGATTTAGCCGGAAATCAAAGAGAGATAGAGAGAGAGCGCGGTGGTGGCGCTGAGCACGGCGGCGTCATCTCGTCTGGCCTCGGCGGAGGGAAAGAGAGAGGCGTCATTTACCTGGCTTCGATCGGAGAGCGTCGCGGCATCGTGACGGCGAAGGGGAAGCGGCGTCGTGACGGCGAAGGGGAAGCGGCGTCGCTGGTGGTTGGCCGGAGAAGGAGGCGGAAGAGCTTCGATCACCGATTGAAAAGGAGGAAGGATATGTGGTTGAATGTTTCTTCTGGAGAGAAAAGGAATACGCGTTTTTGTTTCTTTGAGGAGAGAGAAAAGAAACGCGTGGTATATTCTTGGAACTGATATTTTCTTTTGGGAAATGAAAGGGACGCGGTATCTTACAGAGGAAGAGTCCATTAATTAAGAATTTTTTTTTTATACACTTAATTAACTTGTGGTCAAGAAATAAAGAAGCAAGATTTTCATAGGATTTCTTTTGTACTACTAAGGTATGTTTGGTTTGTGAAAAACAAACAAAAAATGAGTAATTAATAAAATTTTAAAATTTGATTAATTAATTAGTTCTTTCAAGACATTGTAATTATTCTTAATAAATTATACGGGTCGAAAACCTCGATTTTTATTTAATTCTCGAAGTTCCTTATTCGTTCGAAAGATTCGATTTCTTTCTACGAATTTTGGAATTTTATAAGCAGGTTATAAATTCAAATTACACAAAACACGCAAAATTAATAAAATTTAAAATAAACAAGAGAAGGAAATAAAATAAGGTTTCTAAAAAAAAAGAAAAATGGTATAGAACGGGAAGGGGTGTTATAGACCGTCCATCTTCCTTTTGCTAAGAGATCATAACCATCCAATTAGTGTCTTCATTTTGGGTTCATTTTTTATGCGATATTTGTGCCCAAATACTCCTATATTGCATAAAAAATGAACCCAAATATTATTTCTAATTTATATATAGTTATTTATTTGTACAAAAATCTATTTCTCACATTTCATGAATTTATTTGTGATTTAACTGATGAATTGAGTAAAGAATATTAGTTGTTATCATTGGAGAGTATTAGTTGTTTTTATAAAAAAAAAATTTAATTTATTTTCAATAAACAACTAATTCTCTTCATTGAAAATAATTAATATTCTTTAGTAAAAAACAACTATACCCATCAATGGTTCATATTTGAACCATTTTCATTTTATCCTTTGTCTACACTAATCGCATTATTATATTAGGTATACAATTTTTTTTTGTTTCTATAAATCATCTTTAAGTTTATTATTTTAAAAGATAACTATCACCTTTTTATTCGAACTTCAATCACTTATAAAAATATGATATACTAAAGTTAAAAATTCACATAATTTTATCTCTTTCCAATCATTTTTCATTTTTTTAATAAGATAAAAGATTTTTTCTATATTAATTAATTTTAATTTCAATTTATACTTTTGTTATTATACATGTATAGCATAACAACATATATGATTGATTTTTGACAAGTTTCGTGTCTATATTTTCAACTTAAGTTTTCCTATTTTATTATTAAATTTTATAACTTTTGTTTACAATATATGATTTTGAATTTAATTTACAGTTTATTTTATTTATATTTGGTAAAATACAAAATAGTAATATAGTATAAATTATTACCAATTAATACCTGATGTATATTAAGGGATTGTTTGCAAACTCTACTTTATAGGTAGATTTTTTTTTTTTTTTTGTAAAAAATCACTTCTAAAATGTTTGCAATTACTATTTTAAGAAGTTAAATTCAATTTTGCCAAAACAGGTTTTACCTGCTTTTGGATTCTCTAAAATTCATTCTAGAATAACTACCGCACTATCAATAAAAGTGATTTGTTTTGTAAACACATTACTTCCTAAATTTAATTTAAAATTACTTTATTTTCAAATATTTAACACTTTTAATTTTACTAAAAAAATCAATTAATATTACTTGATTCACTTCTTCAAAATGAGTAGAGTTTTAAAACACACCCTAAAACTAATGAAATGCATTGACTAAATATGTTGTCAAAATAAATACCACAATTTTCCAATCTTTACAGCTATACAAATGGTCTGACATGTTAATGCATTATATTAATCAAATTGACTTGATTTATGTTTGTTGTAAAAATACTATTTTCTGTATATTCATCAATAATTTTTTACAAAATATAATTGCAATATTTCCATATTTTAAATTATAAATGACTTAATTATTGTTATTGAATTATTTATCAAGTTATTTTTTCATGTGCAATTAATCAATGTGTAATTGTAAAACTCGATCTGCATATTATTATTTCACCTTTATTGGACATTAATCATAAAATATTAAGTTTATTTTATTCTACTTAAGGGTAGTGTCAAGTAAAAGTTTTAATGTATTTTATATTACATTACATTAAAGTACAATATGGTGTACTGTACAACACATTAAAATACTACTTGACACTATACAACAGAATAATATAGCCAAAATCAAATATTGGCATAAGTAATTCTTCACGGGATGTTGACACCTTTATGGACATAAATAATGAGTTATTGTACTTGTGAATTACAAAATTAATTGGACTGATAAATTATTTTGATTTTTTTATTATTAGTAGAGAAAAATGTTACGTGTATTTTTTTTTCTTTTAGCCAATACCAACCCATTTCTGGGAAGATCTCACATTCAGAGGTTCTACAAGTTTTATCCAGATGTTACTGTTAAGTGCGGGACTATTGAACTGTTTGTTTCAAAGCTGAGGCCAACCGTTACTACGACATGGTTAGAAAGTTGTCTAGAGATTTGGATCTTGAAGTTGGCTCTATTGTTTAGACAAATATTCTTTGTTATCAACCTCTCATCCTCCTAATCAATGTTTCTTGGGAGTTTATACAAGATGTGTTTTCTTTAATTTGGTTTGTCTTTCGATCTCTTTCACGTTTGCTGTGACTTTTGTTTTTGTTATTTTTTTTTATATGGATATTTTGTTTTATGACATTGGATCTACTTTGTGGTGATATTGTTAAATTGTTTGCTGGTTGGTACCATGAGTTTCGTTATAATTTAATTAAATTTTTGCTACATTTGTTTTTTAGATTTTATGTAGCTGGTATATTAGTATTTTGCGTGAAGTGATGATTGATGTATTATCTATTTCATTAACAGTTATATTGTTGATCGTTTTTTTGTTTTTGTTTTTTTCAAGTGGAACAACTATTAGTTGTGGATATCAATCATGGTTTGGGTGTTCGTTGCATATAGTGGCTTGCATAATTTTATCTTTATTCTGATTTACATTTATATAAACAAATAATCTTTTATTGTTTTATAATACTCCCTCCATCCAATAATAACAGACAAGATTGTTATTACAAAATGTCCCACTACATATACTTATTTTTGTATTTCAATGAGCATTAATTATATTTATTGCTAAAATGCCCCTATTTAGTTTCATAAGGAAGAATTTCATATCAAGACCCAAATTTTAGGTCATGTCTCAATTTAAGTACTCATTTTAAAAGTGTCTCAAATTAAGTCACATTTTTTGTTTTTTCTCAATTTAAGGCTTGTTTTGAATTCTTGTGTCTCAATTCAAGACCCAACAAACAATTAAATTTATTCAATACAAAAAATATATTAGAGACATTAAAAAAAAATATTAGAGACATTCGTCTTAAATTATAAAAAAACTTTAATTATAAAAAATTAACTTTTTTATTAATACAATATATATTTTTAATTTTTATTTATTATCACCATGTATTAAATTAGTATTTTAAAAAACATGACAACTAACATTTTCCCTGTATAATCTTTTCCCGCCGTATATGAAAAATGTTAATTTTATTTTTTAATTTCAAAATGCTAGTTATCAATTTTTTTAAACAATAAATTAAAATTTTAAATTAAATTAACACGATGATATTAAAAAATTAGAAATATTCATTATATTAATAAAAGGATAACATTTTTTAAAATTAATTAAGTTTTTTTTTTTATAACGGATGTCTCTAATTTTTTTTTATTTTTTTTCATATTGAATGAATTTAATTTAAAAAATAATTGTTTGTCAGGTGTTGAATTGAGACACGAGAATTCAAAACAAGCCTTAAATTGAGAAAAAAAACAAAAAATGAGGCTTGATTTGAGACACTTTTAAAATGAGTATTTAAATTGAGACATAACCTTAAATTTGGGTCTTGATATGAAATTCTTCCGTTTCATAAAGTATCTCCATTTAATTTCATAGTTTACTGTGAATAAGGGTAAAAAGAGAAAGTTCGCCATGAATTAAATAAATTGTCCATGATTTTTATATATTCCTTAATTAACGTGTAAATTAAAATTTTCTATTATTTTTTAACGGAGGGAGTATGAATTTTGGGTTTGTTGTTAATTTAATACTTCCTCATTCCACAAAAATTGGGTGGCTAATTTTTATCATGGTTATTATGAAAACTGATACTCCAATATTTAAAAGTAAGAATATATATGTGTGTTGAAGTATATAGATAAATTTTATTATTTCTATTTAGAAAAAATAAATTTTTTTAGGATGGACAAAAAGAGCAACCAATACCATTTTTTTGTGGAAAAAGAGATTAATAAAATTACGTGTTCATAATATAAAAATATTTTTTTATATTCATTTTGAATTTTTTATATTTAAGGAAGTTTCTGTCAAATATTCGAATGTGCATGAAAACATGGCAGGACTCTAAAAAGCGTTAAAAAAATCCAATTAGAGTGTAATGGGCAGAATTAAAAATGTATAAAGTTGATATTTTTTAATTATCGATATTTACATATGATAATAAGGATCATTCAATTTTAATTGTTAATAAGGAGCATTCAATTTTAATGGTTAATAACTAATTAATTATCATTTTCTGTGTTAATAAGGTGATATGTCATATTTAATAGGTTTAATTGAAAAATAAAATACCAACTTTATACATTTTATTAATTACAACATGTACTTTATATTTTTGCAATTCGAGACACCAACTTTTTATGTTTTTTAATTTGAAGTATCGTGTCATTTTTCGGCAATAATTAAGTGCATGGATGCCGAAAATACCACACAGATGCGACATAGATGCCTGAATTTTTTTAATTAAAATAATATCTTCAGGAAAAAAAATCACATAAACTTATAATATATGTTTTAGCCCAACATTTTTTATTTGACATAAAATGTATGAACGTTTTAAAAAAATTGCGCAAGAAACAAGAAGAAAAAGCCCTAAATCACTTTCACTTTCTTCAATTAATTTCTCCACAGAATTTGCACCCCTTCACTAAAAACCTCAATCACATAAAGAGGGATTAAAGAAATGTTAAAGCATGAAGATTTAGAATATATAAAATAGTAAACAAGAATAATAAAATACTTCTGTTGTCTCAATTTTGTTTTTCCATTTGACTTTTCTTGATTTTTTATGTGAGATTTGATTCGTAGTATTTAAATATATAAAATAGTTTTTTTTAATGATGACGTATTGTTCAATTTAAGTGAATAAAACAAACTAAAAATATTTTTCTATGTATTTTTGTGGAATGAGATGTAATTTAGAAGTGTTTGGAAGGGGGTGAATAGTGGAATGAAAAAATAAAACTGGGACAGAGAGGTAATAATTAGGATTTTCCTTTAACAATTTAAAAGAAAATTGTGTACCTATCAAGATAGTGTCTTTTTTGTTTAGAACTAAGAAATTAAGCTAAAAATGATTGTTATGTGAAAGTTTTTTTTTTAAAACGTGTGCTTTAATTAAAAAATAAACAGACATCTACGTGGCATCTCCGATAAGCCATGTCATTTAATTATTGCTTGAAAATGATCGGATGCTTCAAATTGCAAAAGTTAAAAAGTTGGTATCTCGAATTGTAAAAAAAATATAGTACATGTTGTAATTGATAAAATGTATAAAGTTGATGTTTTTTTTTTTTTTTGCAATTAACCCTATTTAATATTAGGTTGCATATACCTAAATTATCCATTTTTTTATCACGAATGTTTTCGTTTAAATAGATATGTGGTTCCTAATAACATTTATATTTTGATGAAATATGATGCACATTTTAATGTTGAATGGTGCAAGCAGTCTACAACCATTAGAAATTTATACAAGTATATCAACAAAGGACATGGTTGTGTTAATGCTACTTTTATTGAAAATAATGGCGAGTCTAATCATTCACAAGATATTGACGAGATCAAGATGTATTTAATTGTAGATATATTTCGCCTTGTGAAGCTGCTTGGAGGCTATTTGGTTTTGGAATTAACTACAGATATCCACCTGTTAAACGTTTGACATTTCATCTTTCAGGAAAACAAAATGTTATGTTTAGTGACACTGATCCATTGAATTCTGTTTTGGCCAGATCAAGTGGTGAAGACTAGCATGTTTTTACCTTGGTTTGAATTGAATTAGTGGTCTGCAGTAGCTGTTGATTTGAGATATGCTCAGATTTCTATATTTTTGGTTTAAAAAAAATACAAGGACATGGGAAGAAAGACAGAGGGGGTTTGTAGTTGGTCGTATTTGTTATGTATCAACTGGTACTTGTGAGGCATATTATTTGAGGATTCTTTTGAATGTTATTACTGGACCTACGTGTTTACATGATATAATTTTTTTAGAGGAGTTGTTTATGATGCTTTTCGTTATGCATGCTTTGCTAGGGATCTATTGGATGATGATAGAGAATACGTTGATGGATTTGAACAACCTAGCATTTGGGCGTCTGCATCTTCGTTCAGATCTCTTTTTGTTACTCTTCTCATTTTCGGTTCTTTAAGTAATCCTTGCGAGATATGGGATAAACGTTGGAGATATCTGTCTGATGATATTTTGTACAAGAGAAGGAAAATAATGAGGTATCCAGGTATTTTTTTTTTCCATGTTACTTATTATTTAAATTATATTATTTATAAATAATTTTTTAAATTTTAATGTATTTAGCTTAATATTTTTGTCTTTGGTGGTAATTACTCTTAAGAGTGTAGTATTAGTATTGAATTGATGAACACATTTTTTTTTTGTTACATGATGCACAATTATTAAAAAATCATTCATTCAAAATGGTCTGATACCACCCTATATGTTCATCATAAATTCCTTTTAATTCTCCTAAAATTTATTTAGTCCACACTTAATTATTTCCATCAAAAGAAATCTCAAGATTCATGATATATATTTATTATATTTAATTATAATTTGAATTGAATAATATAATTAAATAATACAAAGAATCGGTTAAAATATTTATGATTTGGTCCTCAGTCTTTTTAAATGTGTGAAACAAAGAAATTTTAAAATTACATGATAAAAATAAAAATATATAATCAATATAGTGCAAAATAAAGTGTTATTAATTATGGTGTTATTAATGAGAATATGTAATATTTTAAAAAAAAATATCCCCAAATTAAATTAGCTTCGTCTTTAGTCAGTATCATAACTAATGTAAATATTGTTACCAAATAAATAATTCTATATTTAATATTTTGATATTGGTCCTCCAAATTTTTTTTTAGTTCTTTTGAGAGCTATAGCATCAATGTCTAAGATGTATAATATTCTTAATGTGAATGAAAATTCGAACAAAAATAGGAGAGGTTAAAGTCAAACATATCAATAATACTTTGTATACACATTTTTTATTGCTAATTCATTGTTCATAATTGGTGAATAGTGTAGTTAAGACGATGAGCACATCAATTTATGTGGTGAATGGTAGGTACATCATGACCATTTTAACTTTATTGTCCTTTAATACGCGATTGACTTTACATATTTTATTTTTGGTGGTAATTACTGTTAAGAGCGTAGTATTAGTATTGAGTTAATTAATTTACACATTTTTTTTGTTACACGATGCACAATTATGAAATAATCATTCATTCAAAGTAGTTTGATACCACCATATATGTTGGTCATGAATTCCTTTTTTTCCTAAAAAATTGATTTAGTCAACACTCAATTAATTGCATGTAAGGAAATCTCAAGATTCATGATATATATTTATTGTATTTATTTATAATTCGAATTAAATAATATAATTGAATAATGAAATAAATCGGTTGAAACATTTCTGTTTTTGATCCTCAATCTTTTTAAAGGTTTGAGATAAAGAAATTTGAAAATTACATGACCAAAATAAAAAAATATATAATCAATTTAGTGTAAGATAAAGTGTTACTAATTGTGGTGCTATTAATGAGTACATGTACTATTTAAAAAAAATACATCACCAAAATTAGTTTCGTTTTTATTTAGTATCCTATAAAAATAATGTAAATATTGTTACTAGGTAAACAATTTCATAGTTAATAAGGACTATAATTATTAAGAGTCGCAAATTTAGGCAAAATCGGTCATAATAAATCCAAATAGGGCGGACAAAATGAGGACTGTAATTTATTTGAAAAATACTCCTTTCATCTCACTGTTTCTTTCACATTTGAAATTGTCACGTTGTTTAGGAAAAAATGTGTTATGTGAGTGTAGATTTAAATATAATAATGATATTTTTATACTTTATTCATTTTTTATAACTCAAAATTATTTCTTTTTATGTGGCATGAAAATATTTGTGGAATGTCTTAATTAGACAAATATCAAATTAACCACGAGACGGAAAAAAATTTATTCCAAACACCATTTATTTATGTTTTATTGCACGGTATTTTTCAATAAACTCTTTATCAATTAACTTAAATTTATTTAAGATAATCTAATAAATCCTCAAATTTGCACCTTTTTAACAGTAAAGAATAGTTTGTGCATTATATTTGTCGTATTTGACATATATAATTTAAACGAAAAATTAACGAATTTAATTTTCTAAAATGTTATAGTGAAAAATTAAAGAAAAACCTGTAAATGTATTAGTAATTTTTTTATAATAATAAAATAATAAATTATAATATTTTATTTATTTTTGCGTATATAAATGATTTTTCTGTAACTATTATTTTTAGTTATTTTTGTTAAAGAAAAAAAAAGGTTCATTTTAAAATCATTCAAAATTATATATATATATATATATATATATATATATATATAATATAGAATATGTTGGAAAATATTGATTTTGACCATATTTGATTAAATATTAAGTGACAATTTAACTATCCATTTTGCATAAATGAATTTGGTTGGTTCGATTTCTCAAAACCAAATTTAGGGTGAATGAGAAACTAATGTCTTTTAATATGTGGATAAATACATTGATTGAATGTATTTATAAAGGTAATAGTGAAGAATTGTGACTTATAGCCATGAAGTGTCGTGTCTTTTGATAAAACTATTCCAAAAGTTGTATCGTTCAGAGATATACCTTTTGGTGAATAGTTGTTTATTTCCAAGAGTTATAATTTTTGGAAAAATGAGAGTTATAGTGAAGAGTCACAACTATTGCTTAACGAACCTTGGAAATCTATAATTAGACCCTGCACATTTGTCGTTTGCATTCATTCGAAAAATTAATTTTATTCCGTTGGGAAAATCATTTTCATTCATATTGAAATTTAAGTGAATTGTCAAGTGCATACAAGCATTGATAGTACTGCATTAAAATCGAGTTTGAAAGTTCCGGATACTTATTTGCAATACGACAATAGCTTCTGCTTCATAGTGAAGCGTGCGGAAGGCTCTAAAGTCGTTGTATCTTGGGGGTGATTGTCATGGAACCGTACTGCACCTGAGTACGGGGCAATATCATCTTATGGAGAGCGAGTTAAACTCGTGCCTCGACTTTCGTATTGTGTCGGTCTTGCATAAGTCATCTTCGTCTATACACACCACATCTAATTTTTTTCTAATGGAATAAAAATTGGAAAAAAAAGGACTTCCGTGCGAAGCACGGGTAGACCTGTTACTAGTTATATATATATATATATATATATATATAGATGTATAGGGGACCGCTATTAACACCCATAATAATACCTTATAACCAACTACTATGTTAATTCACTATTTATATCATTCACTATATATACGTACCTATCAATTTGAATTTAAAAAAATAGCATGTCAACAATTCATTTTTATTTTAATTGAACCACCATCATCACCTCTTCCAACCATTTAAAAAAATAATTACAATTCTTTTTATTTTCATGGTTTATCAATTATTCAATTTATATATAAACAAAAATATTTTAATCTTATTTAAATTGTGTCTCTATGATTGTACCTTTTTTTTTTCTTTTCTTCTTTAATGGTGCAACTGTGTGTGAAAGAGTATAAAATTTACATGAATTATGAGATTTTTGGGATGGTGTTGAAAGCATGAGTATTTAATAAATATAATTTTTTTTTATAAATGGTATATTAGTATTTTTATTAATTTTTTTTCTTTTTTAAGGTGGGTGAACAAAACATTTTTATGTGGGTGAATAGCAGCACCCATATGTTTATTATAGAAGCTTGGCTTGGTGGATTAATAAGTGAGTTTTGTGCTCCTGAAATGCAATTCAATTGGCAAAGAATCAGGGTTGCTTTGTAACCCCTCATCCCATTTTATACTTTTCATATTTTTTAGGAACTTTATTTTATATATTATTTTTATTTCTTTTAATTTTATTATCTTTTGTTTGTTATTATGTGATTTAAATTTATACCCTATTTTAAATTTCCAAATTCGATGAAAGAAATTGAATCTTTCAAATAAATAAAGCACTACAAAAAATCAAAAGTTCAAATATAAATTTAGAATTGAGATCTGTAAAAATTAATGTCAATATACAAATATAGTACTAATTGAATCTTTAAAATGTGTTAATTACCAAATAATGGTTAAATATGTTAACCAAACAATCCCTAAACCGTATCAGGTGGGAACGGAAATCTTACTTCCATCTAAAGCCAAGTCTTCTCCCGCTAATGTGACACAATCATTTTTCTTTCATTTCAAAATCCTCTCTTCTAATTAAAAATTAATTAAATTCCACCGTTTATTTCCCGAGCTCTAATATACACCATCTGTTGTTAACCGCGATAATCTTTTTAACTTTTTCTGGCTATTGCACACCACCCCAACCACTTCTCGTCTCTCCCCCCTTCTTCTCTCTTATTACATATATGTTATTGAAATTTACAATTTGATACACAATCTTTTAAATTATTGTAGTTCCATTATATGACTATTTTTCAGCAACTGCTGCGTAAGTTGTAACAATAATAAATTATCGTGAATTTATTATTACCTTTTGAAAAAAAAACCAACAGCCAGGGAAGGAACTACTCATGGGTCAAGGGGGGCACTAGGCCCCCCTCAATTTAAAAAATAAAAATTCAGGAGTATTTTAGTAATTTGACATATATTTATTTAAAATAAATCTTTAAATAGAATAGATAAGTTTTCAGCCTTAAGGTTACGTGGGCGAACCCACACCACTTCTTCACTCCACACTTTTAAACTTGGAAACTTTCCAATCAATTTCACATATCTCATTCTCTCTCTCTTTCTATGCGCTACGGAAGTGGAGATAGAGAGCTCAAAAAATTAATTCTCCTCTCTCCACAAAGGCCAAATTAAGGTAGATTTCTTATTATGGTATTATTTAAATTATATTAACATGTGTTAATAATTGTTAGTTGTTAATTGCTATATTTTTATGTCATTTAGTTGATTTTATTGGACTAATATGAATTATATTTTGTCTTATTTAGAACTTGAGGCTTATTTAATTCACATAAATCAAATTGCAATTGAATTAGAAACACCAAATTTTGAAAATATTAAGGTAATGTATTTATAATAAACTCACAATTTACACTTCATTTGATTCTCTTAAATTATCAATTTCCAGGGTTTTATTTTATTAACTTAATAGAAAATTATGTGAATGCAAAATTTAGGCATTGTGATTTATTTGTTATATCATTAAATATTTGGTTGTTGTAGTTACTTGAATTCTTAATAGTTGGTTTATTTTAATGTTGTATTATTCTAATTTTAATATATTTCTGGTAGATAATGGAGCGATATTATAAAAAAATACAATTTATCGTGGAGACATCATCTTCTTCGGTAAATGTCTCTATTGTTCACCCTCAACTACCATCGAGAAAGGATAAGAGCTTTAAGGCTGATTTGAAAAATCTTCTAAGTGATCTAGGACTACGACCTAACATAATGAGTTACCCACCTAATTTAATTGAACATGTGCATAGATCTTATTTATTAAAAGGTCCTTGTCAACCACGTGAGCATAATTTCCTCAAATAATAGATGAAAATCGAAAACGTAAATTTGTTGCATCATGGTTTGATGAATTTAATGATTGGTTGGAGTATAGCATTACAAAAGATGCAACATATTATTTGTATTGTTATATTTTTTCTACGGGGTGTTGTGAAAGAGGGCATGATGCTTTTGTTTCAGAAGGATTTAATATTTTGCGTAAGAAAGATAGATTGAAATATCATGTTCGAGATCATAATAGTGATCACAACAAGTGTAGAATGGCTTGTCATGGTTTGATGAATCAAGTTTAACACATTGAAGCGTCTTTTGCAAAGATATCATAAAAATTAAAGATTGATTATCGTTGTAGGTTGAATGCATCAGTTATTTGCTTGCATTATCTCATTATGCAAGGGCTAGCTTTTCAGGAAAATGATGAGTCAGAAGAATCATTGAATCAAGGAAACTTTGTTGAGCTTTTGAAAGTTATTGCTTCGTATAGTGAAGAAATAAATAATGTTGTGTTGCATAATGCTCCTGAAAATCTCAAGCTTACGTCTCCTAGGATTCAAAAGGATATTGTAAGTGCAGCTGCAATTGAGACAACTAATGTCACTGTTAAGGATCTTGGTAATGAGTTTTTCTCTATTTTAGTTGATAAATGTCGAGATGTATCAATTAAAGAACAAATGGAAGTGGTGATACGTTATGTGAATAAGAGTGAATGTGTTATTGAGCGTTTTCTTGGTCTTGTGCATGTTACTGGCACTTCTGCAGTTTCACTTGAGAAAGGTATTGAGTCATTGTTCTCCACTAATGGCTCGAGTTTTTCTAGTTTGAAAGGTCAAGGTTATGATGGAGCCAGCAATATGAGAGGTGAATTTAATGGACTAAAAAGTTTGATACTAAAGAAAAATTCTACTGTTTACTACGTTCATTATTTTGTTCATCAACTCCAACTGACACTTGTTGTTGCTAAAAAACATTCAATTGTTGTTCTTCTTTCAATACCGTTGTACATTTATGTAATGTTGTTGGAGGTTCTTGTAAGCGCAAGGATATACTCAGAGAGACATAAAGGGAAAAAATAATTGAAGGGATTACAACTAATGAAATCAAAACTAAACGTAGATTAAATCAAGAGATGACAATGAAGCGACCGGGAGACACCCGTTGGAGTTCTCACTATGGTACTTGTTGGGAAAATAGGGGTGCCCGGAATCTATTCGGGATGAAATTTAAATACGAATTTAAATACAATTATTACTAGCATGAATTAATCCTAATTAATTCAAATAATAATTCCAACAACCAATTTAACAACATGAATGTTGAATTAATTCACATATAATCTATGGCGGAATAAACAAAGATAATATGTGATTAACGTACCTCTCGTAGAACTTGGCCTTTGAATAAAACAGGACTAACACGTACGCACTTTACCAACCCAAAAGCCTTCTCAAATATTCCCTTTCGCCTTATTCGATCACCGGTGGGAGATGCTTTCGAATAATTTAAATAACTAAGGAAAAAGAAAAATATCTATGCTCTTGATTTTTCCAACACATGGAATTATGTACTTGGGGATGAAAAAATCATCCCCTATTTATAGGAGGTAGGGGCCAAAATTTTCAAGTGGAATTGGGCTTGGAGAAAATCTTTTCTTAGCCTCTAAGAAATCTTGAATATATCCCATATATTCTTTTCTCCATAATAAAATATTCCACAAAAATCTCACTCACCTCACAAGCTTAGTATTTTCGAAAATTTCAATAGAAGATCCTAAGATTTGGATCTTCTTGAATATATGAGATATACTTGTATTCCAAGAATACATATCTTCCATAATATCTTTCCAAGAAAATCAACAAAATCTTCTCTTTTCTTGATTTCTTATTTTCGAAAATTTAGAGGAAAAATCAGCATTTATATTTCTTTTTATTTTAATCACCTTATCATTATTGGGCTACTTAGTGGGCTACTTGAGGGGCCTTTAAGGAGAATTAAGATTGGACCTCCTAATGGACTTCTGAATTTCAATATTGAGCCCCAATATAATTCAATCCATTAATATTAATTATTACCACTAATAAATTAATATTGCACTATCCATCTTAATCCATATTACGATAATATGGGCTCCCAGTTATTATTTCCCGCGTTTAAGATTATCAAGTCCATTAATTAATTAAGCTTCTGAATAGCTCTAAATTAATTAATATATTTCACCTTGGAGTAAAGACAGCTCAACATTATTATCCATACCGAAGAAACTAATTCTTCACTTGCAAGATTTGGTACGATAAAACTTTTGAGCCCACCAAGGAGACTAATCACACGAGCCGTACTCGCACGCGTTTCTCCATATTAAACCTTAGCAACCGTCGTATGATTAATATTACCTCCCAAAGCACAAGGTTTGAAGTCACGATGATTCTCACCCAACATGAATAAAAGTAGTAACCATTAAGCACACACGGTTCTATTTAAGTGACGGAGATTAAGAAATCAACAACCACTGAGGTCTAATTCTTCACATTTCAGAACAGAAGAATTTATCCTCGCTGTAGGTCCTCTTTACTAAATGTGCTAGTGCAATCTCTTAGTCAAGACAGACCAATCTGAGACTTACACATCGACCTTTCACGGCGGATAGTTCAATTCCACCTAGGTCGTGAAAATGTACGTTTAGTTACAAGGAAACTGTTAATGTTGTCTTCCGTGATCGGGTATCACCACATTAACTACAATGTAACTAGTACCATAGATTGAACGGTTTGCAATAGAAATTCAACATTCAATTATAACTAAAGCAAATATGATAAAAGAATTATTCTCATAAAACAAGTGTTTGATACACGAGTTATACAAAGTAAAAACATACTTTCACGTATAACTCCAACAGTACTCTCTTAAAATTGATGCATTTATTTTCTTCACTTGTTGATGTTCTTTTGTATATTGAGAAGAAGGGCGATGATAATTCTCAAAGGGCTGAAACATTTGTTTTGTTAGAGATTGTGAATGAATTTGAGTTTATCTTTGTCTTACCTCTTATGAGAAAGATTTTTGGGATCACACATGATTTATCACAAGTTCTACAAAGGAAGGATCAAGATATTGTTAATATAATGAATCTTGTAAAAGTATCAAAAGCCCGTTTGCAAGTAATGAGGGATGATGGTTGGGAGAGTTTGTTAACTAAAACTTCAGATTTTTGTGGCAAACATGAGATAAATGTAGTCGTCATGAAAGATTTATATGCACCTCAAGAAAGGTCAAGACGTGGAGAAAATATGACTAATTATCACTACTATCGAGTTGAGTTATTTAGTTCTGTGATTGACAAGCAATCTCAAGAGCCAAATCGTCACTTTGATAAAGTGAACACAAAGTTGTTTTTATGCATGACGTGTTTTGATCCTAGAGATTCATTTGTTGCCTTTGACAAAAAGAAGTTTTTTCGTCTTGTAGAATTTTATTCTTCTGAATTTTCTGGAGTTTCTTTTTATGAACTTGAAAGTCAACTTGAGAAATTTTATTTTTGATGTACGTTTAGATGGAAAAAAATTTGAAGTAAAAGGAAGTGGTGGACTTTCTCAAATGATGGTCACCACAAGAAAGCATATTGTTTTTCCATTGGTTTTTCTATTAATTAAGTTAACATTGACCTTACCAGTTGCTACTGCCACCGGGAAAGAGCTTTTTCGACAATGAAGATTGTCAAAAGTTCACTTCGGAACCGGATGAGTGATACACTTTTGAATGTTTGTTTGATAACATATATTGAAAATGATGTATTTCAAAATGTTAGCAATGAAGCTATTATGCAATGATTTCAAAATATGAGAAATATTGTAATTAAAAGATTTATTTGAACATTTGTCATTGATAATATAATATATTAACTTCGTCAAAATTGTTATTTTTGTATAACATTATTATGTATTTATTACTTATATCAGTTGGGTCCCACTTGACTAAAATCCTGTGGCCGTCCATCTCAGCACAAGACGCCACTCGCCAACAAATAAACGTATTGTTAAAATTGCAGTTAGAAAAATTTGGCTATCGAATTGCAAGTTATAAAAACATATAGTGTTATTTTAAAAAATATGAAAAAATTGTGATTTTTATGCCATTAAATCCATAGTTTTTGTTCAGCAGATTTGAATGAATAACAATGTTACACAAGAGAACCAATTTTCTCATCTTTTAATGGCAAATTATTAAGTGTTAGATGCTTTTGTTTAGCATAAACTGGTAAAATAATAATGGACATATGTATTTAGAATATCTTACGCAGAACAAAATCAATTTTCCTCTCAGTTTAGGGATTAATTTTGGAATAAATCCTTTCCATCCATCGGCTGCTTCATCGGAGAGGGCGAAGAAGATGAAAATCAAACGAAGAAACTGTTGAATCGAAAGAAAATTGGAAAAAACGAACAATAGGTGAGACTCACTTAAAGGGCAATGGGCGGGTAACGAGAGGACGGCGGTGGTGCATGTCGTAGCAGCATGAGAGGGCGACGATGTTTCTGATTGAAAGAAGAGATGACGGCGGCAATGCCTCCGTATGAAGGAGAGAGGTGACGGGTGGCGTCGATCGTGCGGCCGTGAAAAGGAGAAGGGGCGAGGCGGCGACGCTCCTGTTTGAGGAAGGGGACGACGGTGATCGGTATGAGAGGGAGAGGTGATGGTGGCTGTGCACGGTCCGAAGAGAGACAGGGGCGAGACGGAAAAGGAGCGAGAGAGAGAGAGAGAGAGAGAGAGAGAGAGAGAGAGAGAGAGAGAGAGAGAGAGAGAGAGAGAGAGGATTTCGTTATGCACAAAATTAAACACCACGTAAGTATACGTGTGTTTTCGTAGTTTGTCAAGTGACCAAGTTAAATTATCGAACTACGGGACTAGTGGCTAGTGTAGCCCTAATACTATGCGTCGGCGCGTAATTGTAGTGCGAATCAAGGTTTTAGAAAGGGGTTTCTGGAAATTAAAGCAACTAAACAAATTAAAGCAATTAACTAACGAAAGTAATAAGAAATTTTAGGGATTTTTCAAACAATTAAACGAGACGTGTTCGGGTGTTTTTCATCACATGCGAATCAAGTACACGATCGATAAGTAATAGTTATTCAAGTTTCCGATCAACTATAGAAGCAATCACTAAACATCACGTATCCACCGTATTGGATTAGCCTAGGTAAACACGTCAAATAAGGAGTGGCCTTGTAACTGCCCAGAGAGGGATGGCCCAGTTGGCCGAGCTGAAGGATGTTGCTCGCCGCTATGCAACAACTACTCGACAACTTACTAAAGAGAAAGACGGCCTGGTTAGCCAGTACGAGGCCAAGATTGCTCATCTTAACAACCAGCTAAAGCTCACCGACGACATCGAGAAGAACCACGTTGAAGATTATCAAACGTTGTCGGCCGAGCTTAAGGAGAAGAAAGGAAGAAATGAGAGAGTGCTGAGGCTGAACTTACTCGTCTCAAAGAGAGCATGGTGGGGATGCTCACTCAGGAGGAGTTTGAGAGAGAACTTCAAACCCGAGTTGGTCCTAGCTCGAACTTGGGCTACATTTGTGCCTACGCTGATTGCATTCGTGCGGTTAGCTGTACAATATTCCCAAAATTGTCGAGGACATCGGGAAGGACTTGAAGGAGTTTGTGGAATCGTATCCTCCACCCGCTGGTATCGAGCTTCAGCTTAGGGATATGATTGATTATGGGATCAAGTTGGAGAACCTTGATCCCAGCATAACTGTTGCTCGCCCCCCGGTTGTAGCTGAGGCAGACGAGCAAGCTGAAGGCGGCGAGCAAGATGCTGTCGAGCAGGAGAAGAAAGCGGCAGAGGATCTTGTCAGTGACATGATCGTCGATCCTCCCGTCGATCAAACTCAAATCCTGTCTCATGACGAGCAGAGGCAGGAATGGGACTAGAATTCTCTATCTTTGTAGTAGTTGCTTGTTGACTTTTTGTAATAGTTGTTCGCCTTTCCCTTGATCTTTTTGTAATATATTTGTGGATTTAAGCCTTAGTATTAATGGAATTGTCTTATGCTTGCTTGCTTTCTTTCATACGTTAATTGCCTTTACATTTCTTTCAATGCTTTTGCAATTATAACATATGGTATTGGGCTTTGTTCGATTTGAACTTTGCCTTTAAATAGAATAAGGGTTTAGCCTTAGGTTCTACTCGTCTTAAAAAATGAACAACTTTTCAATGGCCTGGATCCTTGAAATTGGATTTGTACCTCGAGCTTAGACTTCTCCTTTGAACGAATAACTATATTTACATCATGGAAATTTACAAGTGTTAAAAAATTGTTCATCATTGACATATATTATCTGACGAACAACTCTAAACATCTTAACTCATTAGTGCAAAATAGTTGCTCGCTCATAATATTTTTGCCGAACAACTTTTCATGAAATAAAAAATTAAAAGCACCAGCTATACAATTTGTCGAACAACTTTTTATTCTATACTTAGCAAAAATTTCAAAAAATTAGGCAAGTTTGTTGGTTCACTTGCCCACGTAGATTCTTGCTCGCCCATAGGTTGAACTCGTTCACCCTATTGATAGTACTTCTTCAGATGTACGATATTCTAGTAGTATTGGGCCGTGTTGCCTTCCATGTCCTCGATATTGTATACACCATTAAGGAACTTGTCCGCTATACGATACGGGCCCTCCCAAGTCGGTCCCAATACACCTGGAGGTTGGGCGAGCAACTTTCTTATAACCAAATCTCCAACTTTGAATTCCCTGCTTTTGACATTGGAATTATAATAACGCTCTGCTCGCAGCTTATATGTAACATTTCTTAACTCAACATTTAATCTTTTTTCTTCGAGCAGATCCATTTCAGTAGCTAAAGTAGAGTTGTTTGCTTGTTCATTAAAGTTGGTCGTCCTGATTGTATTGACCTTTAGCTCAATTGGGATAACAACCTCAGTTCCGAAAGCCATTGCAAAGGGTGTTTCTCCGGTGCTAGACCTAGGTGAAACTTTGTATGCCCATAAGACTTCTGGGAGCTCTTCAAACCAATTACCTTTGCTCTCCGTCAATCGTATTTTTAATGTATGCTCGATAATCTTGTTGACGGCTTCGACTTGTCCATTGGACTGGGAATGATAAGGAGTAGAATAATATTTTCTAATTCCCCACTTGGTGCAGAAGTCTCTCAACTCTTTCCCATCAAACTGTGGATCATTGTCTGTCACAATCGTTTGTGGAACTCCGAAACGACAGACAATGTTCTTCCAAATGAAGTTGATCATCTTCTGTTGTGTGATCTTCACCATAGCTTCTACTTCTGCCCATTTTGTATAATAATCGACTGTCATAACGGCAAATCGAACATTTCCAACTCCTGTTGGAAAAGGACCAATAATGTCCATCTTCCATCTTGCAAATGGCCAAGGGCTGTAAACCGAAACGAGCTCATGAGCTGGGGTGTGAATGTTTGGGGCAAAAATCTGGCATCGATGACAAGTTTTCGCCATCTTGATTGCATCCTGATGTAAAGTCGGCCAATAATAACCTTGTCTGATAGTTCTGTACGTAAAAGCTTGCCCCCCAGTGTGATTTCCACACACTCCAGCATGTATCTCTTCGAGTATTGCTCGTCCTTGCCCCATAGGCAAACATTTGAGGAATGAGATTGATATTCCTCTTTTGTAAAGCTACTTGCCTACCAGAGTGTATCTGACGGCTCGCTTAACTAGCTTGGCAGCTTCAAAAGAGTTGTTTGGTTTTTCCCCGCTCTTCAAGTATTTGACTATTTCTGCTTTCCAATCTTCACCTCTAGTTTGGTCATCTAGCTGATTAACATTGTAGCTTATCATCGACGGGTTGTTCATCTTTGTTATAACAATGTCCGCCAACTCTGCTGGACCTTCGCTTGTTGCTAGTCGAGCTAACACATCTGCTTGAGTGTTGCTCGTCCTTGGAATTTGCTCAATGAAAACTTGATCTAACAAGGACATCAGGTGAGCAACTATTCGTTGGTATTCGATCATATGATCATCCTTTGCTTCGTACTCACCTCGGACTTGGGTTCACGATTAATTGTGAGTCACCAAATATTTGTAAGCGTCTAACACCTACTGCAAGAGATAAGTGGAGACCTGCGATGAGAGCTTCATATTCGGCTTCGTTGTTGGTGGCCATGAAGTTAAATCTGATGGCCTAGGTAAAAACTTGCCTGTCGGGGCTAATGAGAACTACACCTGCCCCCGAGGCCATGTTGGTGAATGATCCGTTAATATAGAGATGTCATGGATGATCAAGTCCTCTCATCGGATCTTGGGGAAAAGTTAGCTCGACAATAAAATCGGCTAATGCTTATCCCTTGATCGTTGTTCGAGGAGCATAAGTTACTCTAAATTGGCTGATCTCCAGTGACCATCTTAATAGACGACCAGCTGTATCTGGGCGATGAAGAATTTGCCTAAGTACAGTCTTAACTTCCTTACACTCATGACAAGAGCGTACACCAGCTTTTCTGTTGGTGAATACTTGATATCCGCTTCATGCAAAGCTTGGTTGACGTAGTAGATTGGTTGATGGAATTTGCCATCTGCTCGCACCAATACAGAGTTGATCGCTACTTCAGATGCTGCCAGGTATAAATAGAGCGTTTCTCCTGAGACGGGCTTTGATAAAATCTTTACATCTCCCAGGTAGTCTTTAAGTTGTTCGAATGCTCTCTGGCGGTTGTTCGTCCATGTGATCTTTCCTTTTTTGATAGCTTCGAAGAATGGACGATATTTATCTGCCGATCGGGATATGAACCTGTTCAGAGCTGCTAGGCAACCTGAGTCTTTGAACTTCTTTTACTGAACGAGGAGGTTGCATATCCACGATAGCCTTTACTTTTGTTGGGTTGACTTCAGTTCCCCATTGGCTAACAAGATGGCCCAGGAACTTCCCCGAATGTACTCCAAAGCTGATTTTCTTTGGATTCAACTTCATGTTGTAATGTCGGAGGATATCAAACACCTGGGCCAAGTGTTGAAGGTTGTCTTTTTTCCTGGGGCTTTTAACCACAATGTCATCAACGTAGACCTCCACCGTGTCCCCAATTTATTCGTCAAACATCTTGTTTACCAGCCTTTGATAAGTTACTCCCGCATTAATGAGGCCGAATGACACCTTTTTCCAGCATAACATATTTTTATTTGTATAAAAAGCTGTATTTTCTTGGTCGTCGGGATGCATCGGAATTTGATGGTAACCTGCAAATGCGTCCATGAATGTTAGCATTTCGTGGCCTACAGTACTGTCCACCAGTTGATCGATGTGTGGAAGAGTAAAATTGTCCTTCGGGCATTGCTGCATTCAGATTTGTAAAGTCTATGCATAACCTCCAGGTTCCATTTGGTTTCCGCACAAGAACTGGGTTCGCCACCCAATGAGGGCAAAGTGCTTGCCGAATCAAATCATTGTCTAGCAACTTTTTCACCTCTTCATTAAGAGCTTGATACTTGTCTGGGCAATATTTTTGCCTCTTTTGGTGGACCGACTTTCTTATCTGATTAATATTGAGTCTGTGGCAAACATGTTTTAGATCTATTCCCACCATGTCTGCATGAGACCATGCAAAGACATTTAGATTTACCTTGAGAAATTATTTTATTCGGGATCTGTAAGGTTCAGAGAGCTCAGATCCTAAGTATAGTTCCAAATCCTCGTTTTTGGGATTAACTTTAAAGGCTTCCAGTTCTTCGACTGGAGTTGCTTGTCGTTTTTGTCCCTTCCAATGAGGATCAATCACAGGTCCTCCAAGGTCAAAATCATTGACTAAGGGCTGTTCGTCATCATCAGGGTGTTGTTCGTCAAGTGAAGGTCTTTCCCCGATGGCAATGGGATGTTCGCCCAATTGTTGTTCGTCAGTGGGAAAGAGTTATTCGTCCAACTCCATATGGTCTTCCCCAACCTCCAACATGTCCTCTAGTACTGATGGTTCGTCAGTTGAAAAGCTGGTGGACGCCTCCATCATGGAAACCAGTTCTTTATTTGATTGCAATTGTAGAAGACACTCACAAGCTTTTCTTTGGTCTCCCTTTACCGAACCAACTCTACTTGCTGTTGGAAACTTTATACAATAGTAATAGGTTGAACATGCAACTTTGAATTCATTTAAAAATGGTCGACCAAGGAACCCATTATAGGTTGATTCTTGATCTACGACCAAGAAATCCACCATCCTTGTTATATTTTTCTCAGGTTCCCCGGTCGATACCAGTTATGCTGACAACCTAATTATTCCCAAAGGAACTGTTACAACATTGCTGAAGCCTAGAATTTGATGATTCAAATCTTTGATGTAGCTCGAATAGTCTCCCAGTTGATCGAGCGTCTTCTTAAAAAGGATGTTGGTATAAGCTTCGGTGTCTACCAATAATTGATGTACCCTGGTTCCCATAATTTTTGCACAAATTACGAGCGAGTCTTTATGAGGAGTTAAAATTCCGTCTAAGTCCCTTTCTGTAAAGGTCAGCTCCGATGTTTGTAGGACGGTTGGATTAACTCCCATTTCTTGTACGTGATCTATCGCCCGTAACTCAGCCTTTCTTTTGCGATTTGATATTGGTGGTCGTCCATCAAAACATCCTCCAGCAGCTCCTGATGACTCCATCATGTATACATCCTCTACTGGACGAGCAGCTACGGCAGGGGCTGATCGCCCAAGTCTATTATTCCTCTGAGGTTGATCGTCTATCTCGTCTTCTGAGCTGTTCTTCCGGCCTCTTTTTCCAGGTTATCTCTTGACAAAGTCGGAGAGTTTACCCTCTTCATAGAACCGCTAAAGTTGCTTTAGCAAGTCTCGACACTCGCTAGTAAAGTGCCCCACACTTTGATGGTAGGCACAATACTTGTTTGGGTTGAGTTTGCCAGCCTCTCGACGGATCTTTCGGGGAGGGGTGAGCAACTTTTTTTCCTTCACATTGTTATATACGGTATCAATTGATACCGTTAGCACCTGGTTTAATTTCTCCTTCAACTCTGTCCCTTCATGAATGCCTTCATGTTCTTTGGAACTCGGTAGCCGGTTCTGCCGGGTTTTTTGTTGTTCTCTTTCTGATCAGTGTTGGTGGCTTTGTTGTCCCCCAGATTTGCTTGCAAACCCTCGTGCATGGAGACAAAGATGCCGGCATAATTTCGGAATTCAGCATAACTCTTTGGATACTTTAGACATACCTTTTTCCACAGGTCTGAGCCTTTCTTCAATCCGGTCATTACGGCTACAATCTTGGTATCCTCACTAACCGGTTCTCCCTCAAGTAACACTTTATCGAATCTTTCCATAAAAACTTGATTTGATTCGTCATCATTTTATTTTAGATCTGATAACCGATATTTCTGAGAAAGATACGATCCAGCGGTTGAGAAATGTGAGAGGAACTCCCGGCTCAACTGAGCAAATGAATGGATGGAAGCTGGTGGTATATCGGAGAACATTTATGTACCCTGTCCCCCAACGTCAATGGAAAGTTCCGGCATTGAGTGTCATCACTAGCCCCCACGGAGATCATGTAATTGGAATACTTGGTTAGATGAACACGAGGGTCGGCAATACCTTCATACTGTATGCTCACCGGAAATTATATTTTCTTCTGAATCGGGGCCTTCAAAATGATTGGAGATAATGGAGAAGTTGGCATGCTGGTCGTCCCCATTCCCCCTTTGCAGGCCTAATTTCCCTTGCATACTTTCTACGACCTTCCTCAAGCTCGACAACTCATCAAGAGATGCCCCCTGGCTCGGAGGCTGTTCGGCGAGCAAGGATGCATGCTCGTCGCAGTCCCTCACTGGGAGGGGGAAACTCCTGTGGTTGTCTCCTTGGGTTGCTTGTCGCATTAGGTCCTAGACGCCCAAAGACAGACCTAGTTAATCTCTCATGCATTGACGGGCGAGCTTGTTCACAAGCTGCTCACCCATCTCTTGCTCCTGGACGAACAACTTCTTGTTGAGGTTGGGGTTGACCTAGTCTGTCTTGTGCACTAGGACGAGATGTCCCATGACTGGAAATAGTTGTTCGCCCGGGGGCAGATTCAACTTGGCCCTCCGCATGGTCCACCATCTTTGCTTTGCCCTTGTCTGTTTGATTAGGGGCACTGTTAAGCTTGTGCTGCTTGCCCCTAGCTGACCTTGATCTCGCAATCTCATTTGGCCTAGACCTAGCTCTGGCTTGTGATGGTCTAGGCTGTTCTTGTTGCCTCTGGATGGCTTGGAGAGCAGCAATAGTTTTGGCTAGTTCATTGGGGTTGCTAGCCAATGCCTCTAATTCTGGAGGCATTATGTGGGTCATTGCCGAAGGTCGAGCCCTGTTTGCATATCGTAGCTCATGGTCTCGATGACCAGCAGATGAAGCTCGAGTCGGGGAGACCCTCATTGAGGGATGTGAGACTTGAGTTTCTTTGGATTGAAGCATCCTGATTTAAATTATCTTCTCAATCTTTGAATTTCAAATTCAAAATTGAAGAACACCAAGAACATTTTTGCTTGAATCTTCAAGGGTACTTCAAGGATTTCATCCAATCTTCAAGTCTTAAATTTGAAGTTCTTGCTTAATCATACTAAATTAGAGGTTCGAACCCTTCTTCTAGCATCAAATTGTTGGTGATCGGTTCTAATCGTAAGGATCAGTGGCTAATTTTAACCGGTTTTGGGATCACCAAACAAGATCGTGTGATTGATTACCACCGTAAATGATAAATTCGGTAGATCGGGTAGTAAAATCATAAATACGAGTATTGAATTCGTATTTATTTCGTGTATGTGCATTTTTAGGTGTAAGAGTGTGTGTATTGGAGTATTTGTGAATTTGAATTTTTTTTTTATTGAAGGAGAGCAACTTATTTATACTAACCACCAAGTAGGCGGTGTACATAACTCTTGGATTACCAAGCTTGCATGCTTGACATGTGTCCTTTTGACCACATTTAACCTTCTGAAACTTAGTTACAAAGTCTTTGTATTTAGTCTTATCACGGATCCATTGTTGTTCGCCAATGTTTGCTTGGTGGATCAGTACTTGTATGATTTTTGTATTTGTTGTTCGCTCTTGAACTGGATGATATTCACTAGTTGTTCGCTCTCCCATTCACTGTGGATAAGAATCTGGATTTTCCTCTTTAATGTTTGTTCGCTAGGGAACTGGTCGCTATATCTTTTGTAAGCAGTCAGGTGACATACACTCCTTAGATTGGTTAGTGCACCACCTTTGATGATTGTTGTTCGTCATCAGTATCTTGGCATAAATCTTTATATTCGGCCCCTGGCCTAGGCCCTGTTCGTCAAAATGTTGTTCGTCAGGGATGTTGTTCGTCACACAATGCACTACTCCGATTGATTTGTGCACCCCCTTTTGGTTATCCTTGCTGATCCTCTCTGGTTTAATTATTCTACTTTATAACCCTCATCTTGGCCCTAATCTTTGCTCGCCTAGTTGTAAATGATGTTCGCCTATTAAAAGGGGGCAAATTCATAATCACTTCGTCTAGCAGGACGGAAGTTGGGGGGTAGGAGGGGCAACCTGGGAACGTAGCAAGGCTATTAGAGAATATCAGCAGCGGTGGTGGTGAGAAAGGGAAGCACATGAATTGGTATGAGGATCCATTTTTTTAATATGGATTATTCTATGGATCTAGAATCCGTAGAATAGTTCATATAACAATTTGCATTTTATTTTTATTTTTGATGCTAGTACAAAACTCATGTGATACGCGGGGTTAAAATAAATTAAAATATTAAAATAAATTAAGACAAAAGTTTATATGAAGATGCAAAAATAAAAATTTTAAAAAAAAATTAAGAAAAAGATATGCATACCATCGTTAAAATTTTAGATTATTAATTTAAAAGAGTAGGTCTGGTATGAGACCGTCTCATGACATGAGACAATGAAAATGAGTGTAATTAGGGCATTAGATCATTAACACTTTAATAAGGGTAGATATTAATTTGTGTGGTCCCATGCCATGAGACGGTCTCATACAAGTTTTTGCCAATTTAAAAAGTACACATAAGATTTGCATGAAAATTGGCACGCGAAATGAGTCCGTGTAATGGAGCTCCATTTAATCAACAATTTTAAGAAAAGAAATGAGTTGGATCTAATTGTGTCTTATGTATACAAATTATTGACGATCTCATGCTATATCATTTTTTAAATTAAATGCCACAATCTTTTTTACCTTTTTCATGACTCAATTAATGATGTTATTTTTATTTAATTTTGTGTATTTTCTAATTTAATTTATGTTCATAGTTCTTTATTCTAATTTTATATGTTAGAAAGTCTGAAATATTTTGTTTTTGCAATTATATTTTATTAATCCTTTATTATTATTATTTTGGGTTTGAGCTGCAATCATTCATAAGTTTTAAATAAATTCAGAACAAATGCAAGTTGAAATTAGGAGATGTTAACATACTCACCATATGTGATAATGACTAGGTTCCATGCTATGGAGAAAAAGAGTTACACGGCTAGCCTCAGGATACTTTGATTTTGAATTCTGGCACATGTATGTGGATAATGTAGCCATGCAGCTTGTGCGAAATTCGAAGCGGGTTTAGTCTTTTGTTTTTCCCGACTTTACTTGTAAAAGGCATAAAAGACCATTGTGAATATGTGGATACTATTGTTACAAATAATATATTTGGGATAATTCTATTTGATGATTACTGGAAGTATAGGGATGCTTCCACCTGCAAGTCTTGGTACATCGGACGAGCAAATACCTCTTCGTTTTGTTAAAATTACTGAAGATGGAATATTAATATTCTCTATTACTGCATTTTTAACATTTAGAAATTAATTTTGTAGGGACCTGGATTATTTGAAGCAATACATGGTTCTGCTCCTGATATCGTTGGGCAAGTTGGTTCTACGTTTTTATCTTCGTACAATAGAACCTTCTTAAATTAATAATCTTTCTAAGATAATAATTTTCTCTATTACAACTTGAGCCCATTATGTATATTAATAATTTCGGTAAAATAATAATTTTTCTGAAGACCCTTATTTATATATATATGGTCTAATCAACATCACAAATTAATAATCTCTTAAATTTACAAAGATAGCTAAGATCATTTAGTAAAATATGAATGTTTTGTGTTTATTTTTTGTGAAATTTAAATCAAATTGAATTTCAGCTCTAAATTTTCTCACAGCATTCAAAATGAATTTCATCTCTCTTTTTATAACTTTTTGTTTGTTTGTATATAAGTTCTTTCATCATTATATACTAAACGTATTTATTTTTAGTACATACACCACAAAAATAAATTGATTTAAAGAGGGTTTTGGAGAGGGTTTTAAAGAGGGAATCGAATGTAGAGAGGGTATTAAAGAGAGATTTATTCCCTCTCCAAAATGCTCCTCGCCATTCTGTACACGAGGGAAAAAAAATCCCTCGAAAAATGGAGAGGGTTTTAAAGAGGGATTTCGTGTGGGACCAGGCGAGGGAAAATTTCCCTCGTCAAAAATCCCTCGGCTAAGCCCTTGTAAAGGGCGAGGGATTATTCCCTAGGGAAATAAGAACGAGGGAAAAATCCCTCTTCATTACCCTCGTAAACTGTGCGCGAGGGAAAAATTTCTCTCTTCATAGCTGATGTGACGGGCGGTCATTGGGCGAGGGAAGTTTCCCTCGGCTGACGTGGCGAGGGAAATTCCCTCGTGTAATCCCTCGCCCAGTCTGTTCCGAAATAAAAACGTATTTCGTGGGTTTCGAACCCACGACCTCTAGCACAACCCCTCCCCCGCGGATTCGCTAGGCTAGCACCCACCCACCTCACTCCAAGCTTAAATTGGGCGAAATTCGCCCCCCTCAGGTTTCGAACACGCGACCTCCATGTATGCGGAGGCCTTGCGTGTTTCGCAAGGCCGCTTGGGTAAGACTATTTACTTGTTATGTTTTAGGGTGTAATATATATGTTTAATATATTTTCTGTTGTATATTTTAAACATAATACTACTTAATATTAATTGTTTGTTATACTTTATATGAAAATTATTATTACATATAAAATTAAACCATCACTTGTATATATTATTATAAATCAATATAACTTTAAAATAAGTATATTTTAATTATTTTTCACTATTACACATATATTGATTGTTTTTGTTTTTAAAAATAAATACTTTTTTAATTTATTTTTACTATTTACTAATGTGTGTACACATATACACATATATTGATCGTTATTTTATTTAAAAATCAATAAAATAAAATAAAAAGTATTTTTTAAATTTATTTTCACTATTTACTATTATGTGTACACTAATACACATATATTTATTTTCACTATTTACTACTATGTGTACACATATACACATATAAAGTTTGCTTTTTTTTTTTAAATCAATAAAATTTTAAAATAAATATTTTTGAAATTGTTTTTCACTAAAATCAATAATAATAATAATAACAAACCAACATATATATAGTTCCAATTATATCCAGACATAACAATTAAAATATACACACATGCTCAAATATCCAGACAATTAAATTTAAATAAACAGTAAAATCTTAAACCAACATATATAGTTAAAAAACACGATCAAATATTCATGACATTTATCTCTCATCATCATCATCATCATCATCATCATCATCATCATCATCATCATCATCATCATCATCATCATCATCATCATCATCATCATCATCATCATCATCATCATCATCATCATCATCATCATCATCATCATCATCATCATCATCACCACCACCACCACCACCACCACCACCACCACCACCACCACCACCACCACCACCACCACCACCACCACCACCACCTCTTTCATTTCCAGAATAATTACCCCTCGGAGGGTAACCAGAATATGCACCTCTTTCAAGTAGGTCTACAAATCCAGTTGGAGATATAAAATTACGACGAGACGGGGAAGGACCAGAAGCTGGAGGACGAGCAGGAGAGGCCTGAGGATAAGGGGCGGCAGGAAAACCACTAGGAGGAACGGGAGGAACACCACTAGAAGGACCGGTGGGAGGACAAGGGGCGTAACCAGGGGCGGGAGGATAAGAAGGATAAGCTGGGTAAGGAGGATATGAAGTAGCTGGTTGGGAAAACCCACTAGGTAGGTTTCCCTGATGTCTTTACATCCACGCCATCATCTGGTTGTGCACTTCCTGACGCAAATTTTCGTTATACTGTCTCTGTTGCTCCGCCAGTATTCTTTCATATCTCGCGCGCTCTTCAGCCAACAAGCGATCAACATCTCTTTGGTCATAGCCGCCAACGTGTGTGCCAGATGATGTCCCGCCTAGGCCAGATTGTATGCGCATCGTCTTCATTTGACCGAGACCCCTAACTTCTCCGTGTTCTGGCCTCACTGTCTCAGCATACGCTTGACTCAATCGGTTCAAGCGGTCATCTTCGTCCGCTGAAGGCGGTAATTGCGAGACTCATTCCTCCACGGAGCCCTAGACATACAAAATTATGTAAATGAAAAAGTATATAAACGTGTTATTTATATTGTTAATGTTAATGTAAAACACTTAAAATTATTTCAGCAATTCCTCCATACGTGTACTCCCCTTCACCACAGTTGTGGAAATGTTGCACAATTTCCCATTCAGTTGGGAGCCGGTTATATTTCTTCTCCTGTATTCCAAAAAATTCGGGTTATGTATAATAAAGTAATTAAAATCTCCCTATGTTGTAGTGCAGGATTAATTACTTACGTATTCCTCAGTCCATTGTGCAGCTCCTTTTGCCCCTCCTTTGTGTTTTGAGGGGCCTCTTCCTCCGACCGAAGATAAGCGGTTTGTCCTACACTGGTTGCTTTTGGCAATGACTTCGGGCAATTGCCAATACTCGAGTAGTGCAGTCCAGAATGTCGGCTCCCACGGTGGGTTTTTTCCTTCACGTCGATGGATCCTCTTCCAAAGACTGAGGAGATCCGTGAATCGTTCTCTACACCTCTGGATGAACAACTTTTTAATTACCACCGTATTTTCCGTCGTCGGATCCCAGTAGGTCTCCCTCTGAAGAAAATAGGAACAATCACGTTTATTTTAATTAAGTAAAAATGTAGACATACATATAATACTACATACTTAACAAAATAACAATTACCTGGAATGTCTCCCACCACTCTTTCCTCCTTCCTTCTGACACCAGCTTATAAGTGAAACCGCCCATCTCCATTCGACGGGACATGATGTTCCGAATCAACCTCGAAACAGCATTCGAGGGCATCAATCTGTAGAAGCTTTGTTTCACACATTGATATATATATATTTTAATAAAATTAAATAAAAAAGACAAAGTTATATTTAACATACACATTGTGATACGTATAGATGCGTAGCCGGTTCGGACGAGGTGCATGATTGGTGAGCTCTTCCGCAGTTTCCGGAACGACAGGGTCATCCTCAACCATATCTGGTTCTTCATTCTGATTCTGCAAATCAGGAACCGGTACTCTTCCGGTTTGGGAGGAGGATCCCCAAAAGCTGCGTCGACCTGTATTTGTTTCCGATGTTTCCATATGTATTTAACAATTACGTACAGTTATAACATGTGTACAAGATATTTTGGTTGGGACAACTAAAAAGACTTGTACCGGTTCTCTCTCTTGGTCCGACTCTGGTGTACGAGAGGACGATCGCCGGCCACCGAACAAGTTACAGATACTTCTACCTCCAGCCATCTATATACATAGCAATTAATACATTAAGTAACAATGTAAAATTAAAATATGTATGTACATAACAATTAAAACAAGCAAACACATCAATACATCAAACAAACACAACAAATACAGAATCCATTAATTAATTAAAACAAGCAAACATATCAATACATCAATTCGTACACAATATATAACAATATAAATTCATCAATTCATCAATCTTCTTCATCTTCTTCATCTTCTTCTTCATCATCATCTTCTTCATCTTCATCATCATTTTCATCATCTTCTTCATCTTCTTCATCATTTTCAACATCTTCTTCACCTTCTTCCTCTTCTTCATTCTCTACCTCAATTAGTGCAGCGTCAAAATCAGCCAAAACGACAGGATCATCATCTATTTGCACATTCATCTGAGATATTATATCGTCCTCTTGAAATGGAGGAAGCTCTGGTTCACTCTTTCTATCGACTTCTACTAAGGATTGCGCCTTGGTGGTGCAAACTGCCCACCACTCTCGACCCGGTTGGACAGATGCACCGGGATACTTACAATAGTAAACCTAAGTAGCTTGACTTGCAAGCACGAATGGATCATAACGACTGTACCGTCCTATTGGATTAATGTCCACGAGTTTATACTGAGGATGTATTCTTGTTCCCCTCGGTACAGTAGGATCAAACCACTGACATTTGAACAGAACAACTTTTTTTTTCAGTAAGTCCAGGGTATTCCAAAACCACCATTTCCTCGAGTATCCCATATAAATCATTTTCATTGGAATCATAGTTTGTTCCTTTAATGCAAACTCCACTGTTCATGGTTGCTTTAGAGGCACCATAATCTCGTGTGTGAAATTTGAAACCATTCACGTAATACCCAGGGTACGTGGTAACAGTACTGCTAGGACCGCCCGCGAGAGCACGTATAAACTGATCCTGAATACGATTTCTCTCCACCTATATTTTAAAATTTTACGATATATCCCATTATATATAAAAATTAATAATAACAAGTTACTTATACATATATATCACTTACAAGTTGTTCAAACCACGACGCAAATTCCATTTGAAACACATCGTCTTTTTCAGCACCTGATAGATTCGGTTGAACAAGCAGTAGTTGCTCGAAAAACACACTACATATGATTGAGGCACAAATTAGAAGATAAAAAACAACTTAAGTTTCCACTAAGAGGTAGGTTAACTTACGCAATATACGGTTGCACCTCATTGCAATTTAGTAACACGTACGTGTGGGCAACTTGCTTCTCTAAGTCTACAATCCATCTTTTACCCTTCTTTCCAAGATGTGTACCAGAAGGCACAAATATCGAAAGATTACCTTCAACTGCTTCGGGTACTTCACGACCGCTGAAATTGCGAGGTACATTGTGTCGCCTCGTCAGCACATGGTCCTCAAAATAATGGGAACAAAACATTGATGCTTCTTTTGTTAAATAAGCATTTGCAATTGAAGCTTCCACATGCGCCTTGTTACCCACACTTAACTTTAAATTGTGAAGATACCTAATTCAAGGTCCACGGATGAGCTACTGTAATTCCCGAACGAGATTATATTAAAAATAAACAGGTAAATTAATAGATTACCTCTCAAATGGGTACATCCATCTGTATTGTACTGGACCAGCGATCTTTGCCTCATATGCAAGATGGACAAGTAGATGCTCCATTGAATTAAAGAAGCTGGGTGGAAATATTCGTTCCAACTTGCACAAGATGTCTGGGATATCATGGTCCAACCTAGTCATGTTTTCCACTGTAATGGTCCTAGATGTTAACTCCTTGAAAAACAAACTAATTTCAGTGATAGCTTTCCAAATGTTGGCCGGCAGTAATTCACGGAAAGCAATTGGAAGCAGTCTCTGCATAAACACGTGACAATCATGACTCTTCATCCCAAACATCTTCAATTTGCTCCAGTCTACGCAACGAGACATGTTGGACACATAATCATCAGGGAATTTCAATTCATCTACCCACTTGCAAACAATATCTCTCTGTCTCTTATCAAGTGAATAAGCAGCTTTGGGGTACTTTCCTGTATCTGGACATCTCTGCAATGAGGGTCGACGACAGTATTCATTGAGCTCATCCCTAGATTTATTTGTGTCCTTCGTTTTCCCTTCCACATTCATCACCGTGTAGAAGAGATTATCAAACACATTTTTTTCGATGTACATCACATCCAAATTGTGTCGGATCAACAGCATACTCCAGTACGGAAAATCCCAGAAAATGCTCTTCTTCTTCCAACCCCCATCTAGAACTTTGTTGTTTCCCCGACTGCCCAAACGGCTGAAAACCGTCGGTGCTCAAGCCCAACCTCACGTTCTGAATTTCTGATGCAAATTCAGGATACGACTGGTCCAAGTGTTTCCAAGCCTGCGAGTCTGCAGGGTGACGCATAACACCAGACTGATCATTATTAGAGCAACTTGCATGCCATGTCATATCCTTCGCAGTTGTATTGGACTGATATAATCTTTGCAGTCTAGGGATGATGGGAAAGTAGAACATCTCCTTGAAAGGGCTCTTCTTTTTCAGTCGACCATTCACACCGCGTCTAGCGGGTTTGAACCGTGGCCGACCGCAAAACTTACAATATTCAAGATCGCTGTCCGCACCCCAATATAACATACAATTCCCTGCACAACAGTCGATCCTCTCCACAGGAAGCCCCATCTCACCCATCAACTGTTTGCTATCGGAAAACTTTCTGGGCACCAAATTATCTGGAGGACATATCTCACGAACCAGGTCAACGATTTGATTATAACCCCTTTCAGATAGTCTGTTTTCAGTTTTAATGTTCAGCATACGGGCATTGAATGACAATTGCGAGTGTGAATCGCATCCAGGATATAAATCCCGATCCGCTGCACGAAGCATATCATAAAACTGTGCAGCATACTGATTAGGGGGTTCCTCAACAGGCGGCTCATCATCCACATTTCCAAAGTGGGGCCCGGAAGTTAAGTCCGTGACCATATCGTGGTACGAGCTAGATCCTGCTGTCTCATCAACCGTCCCGTGAGAAGCCGACGCCTGATCAATGTATTGATGTGGAATTTGACCCCAATTTTTCTCACCGTGAAAAATCCAATTGTAATAATTTGGCATGAAACCATTTCTATACAAATGAGCTTTCACGTCACCGGGGTACTGAAACGTCTTATTCCTACATTTAAATTTATTGCAGAGACACCTAATCTTTCCTCGATTCATCCAATTCGGGTTACTAGTGGCGAAGTCTACGAATGAATAGAGTCCACTAATAAATTCAGGAGCTATCATGCCATTAATTGATCTTGGACCATACATCCAACGTAAACGGTTTGAATAATCCATATCAATCTGTTTCATATTAAATATATATAATTAATTAATTTTCTAAAAAATTTGACAGAATTTCGTTTAGTTTTTTCGTATTCCCCAGTTAATCAAGATTCCTACGTGCATCCATTTCTAACTTAATTAATTATAATTAATCAAGCCGGAATGCACATATTCTATACAACAAACAATTACCACAACAAAATATTCATCAACAACCCTTGCTCCACTACAACTAATTTATTTTCATAATTTATTGGGCACCAAATATTAATATACTAATATTTATTTAATTATAATTAAACATTATATATTAATATACTAATAACACATGCCTATGTGTGTATATATTATAATAATATATATGCATGAACAACATTACAATTTATAAATTAATTAAAATATATATAATTTATGTACTAATTAATTAATTATATATAAAATATTTCAAAATTAATATATAAAAGTAATTAATCCAAAAAAAATTAAGCAAATTCAATACTAGCTAATACATGTGATATATAAACCACAAAATTAAATTAATTAGTAATTAACACGTACTAGAACACTTAAAATTAGTAGCTAATATCAAATAATTAATAAATTAATACTATAAAATTAAAAAATAATCAGTGTAAATAAATAATTAAACATGCACTCATATATATACATACACAAACATATATACACATTGTCATTTCATAATTTAACTAATAATATGCAATTAATCAACATATAGCTTAATTGAGCATGAAAATGAAAAAACTTACCGTAGAAATATTGACGTGAAGATGTAGAGTAAAGCCCGACAAGTGGAGGATGTATTTTCCGGCGAAAATGGACGCTATGGCACGCCGGCGTAGCTCTCTCCGATTTTGTTCGTTCTCCCTTCGACCAAATTGTTGTGAGCTGAGAAATGAGGTAGATATGGGGAGTAAATGATGTTGTTTCCCGAGGGTTTTCACGAGGGAAAAAGCCCTCTTTCACCCTAGATTCCTATCTCTGCTCCACTACACTGAAAAGCGTCTGCATGCAAGACCAATTTGAACATTGGCCGAGGGAAACAAACCCTCGTGATGTGACATCTGCAGGAAGCCGAGGGAATACTTCCCTCGTGATCTGACATCTGCAGGAAGCCGAGGGAATACTTCCCTCGTGATATGACAATTGCAGCAACTCGAGGGATTCTGACCCTCGTTCAACTTAGGCGAGGGAATTTTCCCTCGTGACTTTGTCAGGCGAGGTAATTCCCTAGTTAAATCTCTCGTCGTTTACAATGGGAATTTTACCCTCGTTGTAACCCTCTTTAAATTTTTCCCTCACCAAAACCCTCTGCAAAAACGAGGGTTTATATTTACTCGTTAAATTCCCTCTTTAAATTGGCGTTTTTTTTTGTAGTGATAGAATAACTAGAATTGAGTTCTTAGTATTTAAGATTCATGCATTTTCTTGTATAATCAAACTTAAAATTTGCTGAATATAAAATACCTATTTTAATTAATAATTAATTAATTAATTAATACCTTTCTAAATAAATAAAATTTCATGGTCCCAACATTATTAACTTAAAAAGTTTTACTTTATATTGGGGTAAAGATAGCTTAGAGCATCCACAATGGGTGGAGGGTTATAACCCCTTCTCTCCCCTCCACCTCATTGCCACATCACATTTTTGTAAGAGTAACTTATTTATGATAACTTCCACAATGGTGAGAAAGTTATAACTCTTTTTGTAGGACCCACCATATATCTATGTTTTTTTTATATCAAATTATTATATTTTTTATTTACAATTTTTAAAATAAATATCTCATTTTCAATATATAATATATTAACATTATTTTCACTATTATTTGAAATTATATAATTGAAATATTTAAAATTGATTAATGAGATTGTCCAAAGTAAAAAATTAGAGAACCATAAATTTACATTGTAAATTTGAAAAATCATACTACCTCCGTCCCGATATTATTTACACAATTATTGTTTTCTCATATTTTAGCGAACGAGTTTTTTTATTAATATTTAAAATGATAAAATAACTTTTAAGGTGACATATAATAGAGGAGAGTTAAATCTATAACATCCAACTCGTTCGCTAAAATACGAGAAAAATATAATGTATAAATAATTATAGGACAAAGAGAATACATAAATATTGAATGACTCAGACTTCATTTTTTAATTCCTGATGCTATTTTTCAGAATATAAATATATTTATCATTTTAAAATTTATTTTGTTTTAGTTGATTATTTACATTACATTTCATGGAAGCAATAAATTAGAACGAACCCCAGTGAATAGAGGCCGTGTATTATCACGAAGGCAGTATATATTTAGAGCCCGTTTGTTTGGGGATATGGGAGAATAAATCATGTGATATATTTTATCTCATCTGTGGGATAAGGAGGGATATTACAAATACCACCTCTCAAGTGAGATTTATAATCAATTGAAATTAAGTAATAAAAGCGTGGGCTTGTCAATTTTACCGGGCCTTTGGTAAATAAAATCTATCTTAACAAATAGTGGAATTCGTGGGATAACAATCAATATCCCTTCTTTTCCAGACAAACAAACGGGTTCTTAGGGAGTCAATATACCAGGGTTTACTTTGCTAAAACAAAAGGAGGTATATATTAGGCGGTCGACTAAAAAACAAAATGAAAAAGGGCATGCTACTGTAAAAAAACATGGTTACTCTACAGTAACCTGCAGAAGTGAGAGAAACTTTTTTTTGGGTTATAATAACACCCCACAATGGTTGTAACTCATCTCTTAGGGGTTTTTTGGTGTCCAAGATTGGACCAAAATAGTGAACTTATCTTAGGTAGAGTTTGTTTGGTGGCTATTTGCAAGCCCAAATTTATATATCAAGGCTCGTTCTAATTATTTCGTTTCAGCTGGTCTATTATCATAAGATTTTGAGCTGATAAAAATTCTTCAAATTCATTTTATTTTTACTGTTGCTTAAACTTGTACACCAAATAAAGCCTAATAGAAAAAACCAAGAAAAATAGTATATTTGACCGATTATTACTAAGGTCTACCAAAAGGGACCTTAGTGTTGTAACCTATATAAAAGCAACCATTGTGGATGCTCTTAGGAAAGTATGTATTTGTTTGAATTTGTCAGGATTATAAAAACAACTTTCAGGACAAAGCAAAATCCTTTAACAGCGATACTCAGGACTGCCATGCTTTTGAAGTATGGCCTAGGAGAAGAGAAGGCTGCTAAGAGAATTGAGGCTGCAGTCTTGGATACTCAAATTATAAAAACATGTATTGTAATTTTTTTTATTTTTTATTTTTTGACGGAACATGTACTGTAATTTAAACGAACGTGAAAAGATAGTAAATTTTTTATGTAATTAAACCCATATTTTTGCCCAGCAAATTTGAATGAATAACACTGGTATGCAAGAGAACCAGTTTTCTCATCTTTTAATGGCAAATTATTTAAGTGTTAGATGCAATTGTTTAGCATAAACTGGTAAAATAATTTTACGCAGAACTAAATCAATTGTCCTCTCAGTTTAGGGATTAATTTTGGACTATATCCTTTGCGTCCATCGACTGCCTCATCGGAGAGGCGAAGAAGAAGACAGCGCCTCGATCAAGAACAGAATCGTGAGATTAAACGAAGAAACTGTTGAATCGAAAGAAAATTGGGAAAAACAAACAATAGGCGAGACTCACTTAACGGCGTTTCTGTTTGAAAGAGGCGACAACGGCGGCAGCCCTGTGCGAAGGGAGAGAAGCGACGGGCGAGGCGGCGATCGGTGGAAGAGGGAAAGAGAGGCGCGTTTTGTTTGCTCTTATTAATTTAAATTTAAAAGATATAAATTATCATGTGGCTAGGAATTAACCCTTTATTTCTAGCACATTTTTTATACCTATACTAGTACATAACTCACTTGATATGAGGGGTAAAAAAAAGTTAAATTATTAATTTAAATTAAGACAAATGTTTATATGAAATTGCAAAAAAAAAGAAAAAAAAAATTAAGATAAAGATTTTTTTATAAAATTATTAAATTTTTAGATCTTTAATTTAAAAGGTACACATAAAATTTGCGTGAAAATTACCTCGCGAAATGAGTTCCATTTAATTAGTAGTTTTAAAAAAAGAAATGAGTTTGATTGAATTGTATCTTGGGTGTACCAATTGACGATCTCATGATAGATCATTTCTTAAATTAAATACCTTGAAATTTTTTACCTTTTCATGACTCAATTAATGATATCATCTTTATTTAATTTTGTATATTTTTAAATTTGATTTATGTTCATTGTTCTTTATTCTAATTTTATACGATAGAAGTCTGAAATTATTGTGTTTTGCAATTATATTGGGGTTGATTTAAAATTTATAATTATAGTTTTTCCAACCATATGTACACGTGTGTACAATAAATTAAAAATAAATATACAAAAGAAAAATAAGAGTATAAATAAAACACACAATGTCCAAAAGAGAGCGACGCAATATCAACTAATTTAAGTATAAAAATTAACTATACATTCAAAATTACAAATTTGTAGTGTACCTGCAGGATTACCTTCATCATCCAAACGAAATAATCTCAATCCTTTCCTACTCTTAATTGTAGTGACGGAAACATAAAATTCATTGTGTTAAATTAATAGACTTTTGCAGGTATGAGCTCCCGGTAGATAACGATTTTATAATATACATATTGAACTAGAAATAATACTTTTCATATTGAGAGAAAAAGGAATCAAAAGTGTTATACAAAGTGTAGCACTAAGGTATTTATAGAGCTTTAATTAGGTAACTACCTCAACTAATTAACTGCCTTATGGGAGAGGAAATACACTTAATAACTACATATCTAATACCCCCCTCAAAATGATAAAGGGTAAGGTATAAAAAAAAAGAGATCATTTTGTGCTGTTGTCTTCATCAATTTGCTTTGGAGAATGAATGTCAAGGATTCCCATCTTCATCTTCATTTGGATATATTGATCACCTCCTAATGGCTTGGTCATAGCATCCGCCAAGTTCTCCAAAGATGGAATCTGTAAAAGCTTGATGACTCCTTGTTGAACTTTGTGCCTTGTGAAGTGTTGATCAACCTCAATGTGCTTTGTCTTCTCGTGGCAAACAGGATTGTGAGCAAGGCAATATGCTGATTTGCTGTCCGTATAAACAGTGGCAGGTTGTGGATGTGTAATCTTCAAATCTTCTAGTATATAGAGGATCCATTGAACTTCACAGCTTGTAGTAGCAAGAGCCCTATATTCTGCCTCTGTTGAGCTTCTGCTTACTGTGTTCTGTTTTTTTGATTTCCATGAAATCAGTGAGTTTCCTAAGTAGATAGTGTATCCAGTGATGCTCTTCCTTGTGATAGCACATCTTGCCCAATCAGCATCACTAAAGGCATGTATTTGAAAAGTGTTTGATGCAGGGTAGAAAAGTCCACAACCTGGATTAGTTTTTAAGTACCTGAGCAATCTGTGGACACCAGCTAGATGAGAGGTGTTAGGCTTACTCATGAATTGTGTTAAACATTGCACAACATAAGAAATATCAGGTCTTGTTATGGTCAGATATAGCAGTTTGCCTACTATTCTTCTATACTCTTGAGGATCATCAAGTAGTGGAGAATCTTGGGAAGTAAAAATTTGTTTTGTATCCATAGGGGTAAAACAAGGTTTACTGCCTAAATATCCACTATCATGTAGTAAGTCTAGAGTATATTTTCTTTGACAAAGTTGCAATCCTTTGTCATTTCTTGCAACTTCTATTCCAAGTATATACTTTAGCTTACCTAAATCTTTTATAGTAAACTGAGTATGGAGATATAGTTTTACCCTTTGTATTTCTGTTAGTGAATTACCAGTAAGGATTATGTCATCCACATAACAAGACAAAGCAATAAATTTATCACCATCAGATTTAGTAAACAATGCAATATCAGCCTGAGATTGTATGTAACCAAAAGAAATTAAAGAATCAGCAAATTTAGTGTACCATTGCCTTGAAGCTTGTTTTAAACCATATAGGCTCTTGTTCAATCTGCATACCCTGTTATCATTCATATCACAATACCCTTGTGGAGGAAGCATATATACCTCTTCAACTAAATCACCATGAAGAAAAGCATTATTAACATCTAGTTGGTGAATATGCCAGTTATTTGAAACTGCCACAGCTAATAAAATTCTAACAGTAGTAATTTTAGAGACAGGTGAAAAAGTATCTAAGTAGTCTATACCTTCCTCTTGAGTATATCCTTTAGCAACCAACCTAGCTTTATACCTTTCGATAGTTCCATCAGCTTTATATTTTATCTTATACACCCATTTGCAACCTATGCAATGTTTATCTTTAGGTAAAGTTACTAAAGTCCATGTTTTAGTTCTTTCTAAAGCCTCAAGTTCTTGTTTCATAGCATGTACCCATTTCTCATCCTTTACTGCTTGTTTATAAGTTTTTGGTTCTGTTATTTGAGATATAGAAGCAGTAAAATGTTTGTAAGATTCAGATAACCTGTTTGTGGACAGAAAGTTTGCAATGGAATACTGTTTCCCAGTTCTGACCATTGATGTTTGAGTAGTTCCATCATCAGGGAGTGAAGTATGTTTCAAAGAAGCTGGCAAGTTAGTATCATATACTTGTAAATAAGCTGGAGGATGTCTTATTCTAGTTGACCTCCTATTTTCAAGTTGTTCTATATGTGGATCTGGAATTTGAGAGTTTGAGATTTCATTAATTTCATCAATGAGCTCAGAATGTGTTTCATCAAAGGTTTGTTCTACAAAATTGTGAGCAGGAGTATTGACTTCAAGAGGTTGAGAATGAAATTTTGAAAAATCAGAAGATTCCCCCCTGAAGTTGTGGATATGTATTCCAGATTATCTTTTTGAAAAAGAGATTCTAAATAAACATCAGTTTGCTGTTTGTTTTTCAAAGGGTAAATGTTTTCATGGAAATCAACATTCCTTGAGACAAAAATGTCCCCAGAGTTTAAATCAAGAAGTTTGTATCCTTTCATTCCAAAAGGATATCCTATAAACACACATTTTATGGCTCTAGGGTGAAACTTATGTCTTTTTGCAGATAGAGTACTAGCAAAGAAAAGACATCCAAAGTTTCTGAAGTAAGAGTAATCTGGAAATTTGTTATTTAAGACTTGAAAAGGAGACTTACCTTGCAAGACTTGAGATGGAAGTCTATTTATTATATGAGCAGCTGATAGTATGCAATCACCCCAAAACTTTAATGGTAAGCATGATTGGAATAGGAGAGATCTAGCAACCTGTAATAAGTGTTGATGTTTTCTTTCTACTATGCCATTTTGTTGAGGTGTCTCAACACATGAAGTTTGGTGTAAAATACCATTTTTATGATAAAATTCTTTTAAAATAAACTCAGTTCCATTATCACTTCTTAGAATCTTAATGGAGGTGTTAAAATGATTTATAACCATGTTTCTGAAATTTTCAAGAGCAAGTCCTACTTCAGATTTTTGTTTTAAAAGATAGATCTAAGTACATCTACTCAAATCATCAACAATTGTAAGAAAGAACTTATGTCCATTTCTGGTTTCTATATTAAAAGGACCCCAAACATCACAGTGTATGAGATGGAAGACAGAAGGAGAATTTGAAGTGCTTAAAGGAAAAGCTTTCTTTCTTTGTTTAGCTAGAGGACAAATTTCACAGACTTTATTGAGAGTAGCATCAGGCTTTACATTCAAAGTAGGTATTTGCAGTAGGATTTTACAAGGGGCATGTCCTAATCTTGTGTGCCATAGATCACAAGAATTACAATTATTAGAACATATACTATTGCAACTAAAAGTTTTCTTAGAGATACTAAGATGATAAAGGCCATTAGCTTGGCTAGCAAAACCAATCACATTCCTTGATGTCTTGTCCTGTATTAGACAATGAGAGGATTGAAAATTAACAATACAATTTGAATTGTTTGTTAAGTGAGATACAAAAAGTAGGTTGTAAGTGAAATCTGGAACAAATAACACATCAAATAAAGTCAAGTTTTCATTTATAACTACATTGCCTATAAAAGTTGCAGTAGCAATAGCACCAGTAGGTAGGCTGATTTTAACATTTGAAGGCTTAGGTGGTGTAGTGTAAACAGAGAAATCATATGTCATATGGTCTGTAGCACCAGTATCTATTATCCATATGATGTCATCATAATTGTGAACTGTTGCATTTAAAGAAAAATGTAAAGAGAATATACCTGTGTTTGCACTTGTTGCTTGAACCATGGCCACAGAATGATCATTCTAATCAGGGCTAACATTCTGTTTCTTAGTAAATGCCAAAAACTGCTCAAACAAATCTTGATTGAACAAAGGGTTAGTAGCATTTTTATTTGCAGAAACAGTCTCATTCAGTGGTTCATTAACCAGGACATTAGCAGAGGATTCATTTCTATTCCTAGGGGCTCTAGGACCCTTCCAACCAGGGGGATATCCTATGAGTTGGAAGCACTTATCTTTGGTATGACCATTAAAACCACAGTGATCACAGATAATAGATTTCTTCCAATCCTTGGAAAACTTATTCTGATAATTCTTGAGCATCATTGCCACAGAATCATTTTGTACAGGAACAGAATTGGAAGAATTAGTAAGTGATTTCTGGGATTCTTCTTGGAGCAAGATAGAATAGACTTTGGCTAGGGGAGGAAAAGGGGATTGCATCAAAAATTGACTTCGCAAGACAGAATAAGTGTCATCTAATCCTATGAGAAATTGCATAACAGCATCTTGCTCATTCACATTTGCTTGTGCAGTAGCAAGATCACAAGTACAACTACCACAGTGACACTTCAAAATTGATCGATAATTCTGAAATTCATCCCATAGGGTTTTAAAAGTATTGAAATAGGAAATTAATGGCTGAGAGTTTTGAGTAATTGTACAAAATGATTTCTTCAGATGATAAACCCTAGTAAGGTCAGACCTAGAATACCTAGCATTGAGTTCAAGCCATACCTCACGAGCATTCGTAAAATACTCTAAAGAACGCTTAATGTCTGGTGATATTGAATTGAGGATCCAATTCAACACCAGATCATTCGCACGTACCCACACCGCAAAGATTTGGCGATCCGTTTCAGGAGGTGTCGAAAGCGTACCATCAATTAAAGGAAGTTTGTTCTTGACACTCAACGCCCTTTTGATTGAATGGCTCCAAGACACGAAGTTCGCCCCCACCAATGGATCTAGGACAATAGCGATCGCCAGATTATCGTTGTGATGTAGCGCCAGTGGGGAGAAAGGATTGAGCGCCGGATTGAGCGAATTAGGGTCTGGAATCGCCGGAATAACAGGAACGGGTGGATTCATCTCCATCAAGATCGCACACGAACAGACGGTTGAAGTAATCCGTACAAGAAAACCAATTAGAGCAATCGGAGAACGAAAACAGAGGCGATTGAAGTAATCGGAGAAGAATAGGGAAGGAATTAGGGAAATTCCTTAAGAAAAATAATTCTCCAGTCGCGATAATAGGACGCGATTGCGGAAGGAAAGTTGATCGCGATAATAGGACGCGATTATGAAGAAAAACCTTGGCTAGACTGATACCATATTGAACTAGAAATAATACTTTTCATATTGAGAGAAAAAGGAATCAAAAGTGTTATACAAAGTGTAGCACTAAGGTATTTATAGAGCTTTAATTAGGTAACTACCTCAACTAATTAACTGCCTTATGGGAGAGGAAATACACTTAATAACTACATATCTAATAATACACGTGTCATAAAAAACCACAATATAATTGAATATTTTCTCGTACGAAATTTGATAGCCCACGTTTAATCCCTAACATCATTTTTAGAATTTTTATACTTTACTCCCAGTATTCTTTTAAAAATAACATGCCATAATACATTAAAAAAACCCTTAAATTATCACATTTTATTTTGAAAGATCCCTAAATTATTTTTTGTTCTAAGAAACCCTTAAACTATTAATTTTATTTTACGAGGCCCCTGATAACGAAAATTTACAAATTTTGCTAAGTTATTTTATTTTTTTTCAATTAAAATATGACGAATCAACCAAATCCAATGCTTTTGAGATTGAATTCCAACAAAAAATGTGTCTCCAATGAATTTTCAGTAGGGGCCTTATGAAATCAAAATTATATCTTTTAATGACTTTTTGAAATAAAAAAAATAGTTTAGGGACCTAATGAAATAATAATGTATAGTTTAAATGGTTTTTAAAATAAAAATTAATTTAGAAGTCTTTTAAAATAAAATTTAATAGTTTGCGGGTATTTTAATATATTATACTCCACCAAATAACTTTTGTCTTGATAATATGTTTTAAATTAAAACTTAGAATTAAATTATCCAAACCTCCAAAATCTAATAAATTAATTGGCTCTTAAACTTAGAAATTGTCAGCATATTGTAATATTTGAAATGAAATGAAAAGAATTTTGGAACCAGTAACATTTTTTTTTAAATAAGCCTTCAAACCAAACCAAAGCAAATAAAATATTTACAAGAGAACTACCAAGCGAAGCTAAATATAAAAGTAGATATACAAAAAATAATCGTCCAAACAGATAACCCAATCACATATCATGAACAACGAAACAAACAAATTGGAAACTACAATTTCCAATCTGAAAAAGAGTGTACTGAAAATTCCACCATTAGAGTTGGGTCAAAGAGGGACAATGAAGCAAACTTTGCAATTAGAATTATCAATGGCCATAATTTGGTGTTTTCTACTATGGCCTTTGGCTAAATATATAATCCTAAAATGTTGGATATGACATCATTTGTAATATCTCCGCTTTGGTTTGTCACTCTTGTTTTGGGTGCTTCTCACACCCACAATTTTTTATAAAATATGTTGTTTTACTGATAATTTTTTTTTATCAATTGTCGTGAGACAACCAAGGATAATGATAGGCTCAGGCACAAGACAAAAAATTATGGTAAAAAATAGAGTTAGAAAATTGTATGAATCAACGGAGGAGAAGGGGAGATAAAAATAAAATCACATGAGCGATACATACGCGTAGAAGCAAAGAGAAAAGAGCGGTGGACGACGACCGTCCGACTGAGGACGCTTGTTGGAGGCAGATGATTAATTAAATTGGGCATCTCTTATGCATTATAAACTAATAACAAAAGGTACAGTTGTAAGAAAAAAAGAGTAGATAAGATTTAATTTCCATATACTCTGACCGCACAATTTTACATTTTCCTACATCCGAGCGAGTAAATAACCATATAATTATACCGCCGTGATTCTCGATATCAAAACAATAAATGTGTGATTCCAATTACAAGAATATACGCAGAAGAAACTCGCACCAATAATACTAAGGGAAAGAAATACAAAGAAAATAAATAAAATAAGCCTAAAAGGTCATTTTCAAGATGAAAGTGAGGTAACTTTGTTTTCCCCAATCCAAATATGTGTAATCATCAAGGTACAAATGCAACATATTGATAAAAAGGTTCTCATATGTTTTAAATAAATTTAGGGCAAATGTAAGTTGAAATTGAGAAATATTAACACACTCACCTTATGTGATAATGACTAGGTTTCCATGCTATGGAGAAAAGGAGTTACACAACTAGCCTCAGAATACCCTGATGTTGAACTCTCGCACATGCATGTGGGTAATGCAGCCATGCAGCTTGTGCGAAACCCGAAACAAGTTTAGTCTTTTGTTTTTCTCGGCTTTACTTGTAATATACATAAAAGACCATTCTAAACATGTCTCTGTTGTGATTGCAGTTCGATACTATTGTTACAAATAACATATTTGGGGATATTCTATCCGATGAAGCATCAATGATTACTGGAAGTATAGAGATGCTTCCATCTGCAAGTCTTGGTGCATCCGTACGAGCAAATACCTCTTTCTTTTGTTAAAATTACTAAAGACTGAGTATAATATTCTCTATTACTGCAATTTTAACATCTGGAAACTGGTTTTGTAGGGACCTGGATTATTTGAACTAATACATGATTTTGCTCGTGATATCGTTGGACAGGGTGGTTCTATGCTTCTATCCTTATCATAAATAAATATATAATACAAGCTCCCTTTCCTTTAATAGTTTTGGTGAGAATGATTTTGGTCCGTTGATCATCTGTTTTCTAATCCATCATAACCGTTCATTTATTTTGTCCAACATTAATGATATATTGGACTTTATTTTGTCTATCATTTGATACAATTTAGGAGCCGTATATATTTATGTCCTATTTATACTCTAATCTCCCATCACAATCTCATTGCAATTTGCAAATCTTCAATGTATTATAATTTTTTTTCTTTATTTTCGCATGTAATACTCATATGTTGATCAAGTTTTTTAATTTATAGTTCGTATATTTTTAGTTTGAATAGTTGACCATCACATAATTTTTTATTAGGCATCGCAATTTGAGTTCTTATGTACCGTTTTTTATTTGCACGAATTAGGAACTACATGTTTTGAAAACTTGGAACTTTGTAAGCACTAGCAATGGAAAGAGGTTTGGAGAAAAGAACAAGATATTAGGAGGGTGACCATTTGATCGGTTGTGAGCGACTTGATTTGATAAGGCGCACTTCCACTGGATTTGACTAACAACATTTTGGCCAAGATTGTCTTTAGATGGTTTATCAATGTAATATCACCAGTGGTACAAACTCATGTTATAGTTGATTTGACTTATATTTAATAAATTATTGAATGCTGTTTCATGTTTTTTTTTTTAAGATGTGTTCATGATTTGCTGCAAATATTCCTCAGAAAGTTGAAGTATATTTGATCAAATTCTTCATGAGATTATGCAATTTTATTTGGCTAAATTTGATAGATATTAAAAATATATTAAGTTATTTACACTATTAATTTTTTTTCAATAATTTCTCTTTGTTCATTGTTATCTTTAATTCTCTTCTTAAATTTAATCGTAGTCTGTTGGCTTGGTCAATAATCTTCTTTTTTAAAATATTTGTGAAATTTTCACTATTATTTGATGAATCAAATTATAGTGGATCAAATTGTTGATATTTTTTTAATATGTTCCATAATTTTTTTAAGTATAATTGAATAATTGTTCAACTAATTATGTTAATATTAATAATTTTCACAAAAATTTACCATCTAAGTTACTTAAAATTATTATAACTAAAATACCAATAATATAGATTCATTTAATTTTTTTTAAAGTAACTGCTTAATTTTTTTCTTATTCTATAACATTGGTCAAATTAAAAAGTAAAATAAATAAAATTAATCTTTCACTTTTTGGGAAGTGGACTTGGAGGTTTATTAATGAGAAAGATAAGTTGTGGGCGAGGGTAATAAAATCTCGATGGAGTCTTAATTGGGGGGTCTGGTGAGAGGGGGTCGGAGGAGAATTATTAAGGGGTGGGGGTTTTGGGGGGAGTCTTGAAAAGTGTAGAGGGTGATAGTTGGTTCTATAGTTATGTGGAAAGACGAATAGGGTAGGGGAGGAAGATGAGTTTTTTGGGGGATAAGTGGGCGGGAGATGAGTAGCCCAAGATTAAATTTGCTAGACTTTTTAGACTTAGCAGTAGAAATGAGGCTAGTGTATGGGATATGGGGGAGTGGAAGGAAGGGGTATGAGAATGAAAGTGGCATTGGAAGAGGGAGATAACTGATAGGGATCTAGAAATTCTTAATGATCTTTATGTCGTGATTAATATGTACCTGCCTAGACAAGGTGAACCAGATCTTTGAAGTTGGACTAGAGCATGTTAAAGATGCTTACAGATGGCTCTTGGCTAGGAAGAATGGTGTTACTGTTGGAATTTAGAGGCACGTAAACATGCGCAGCGGAAATTAACGTTCTCCAACAACGAATAATTTAATTGCATAATTAAATACGAGATATCTTAAACAAGAGATCTTACAGAGCTTCGTACGCGGAATCCTCAACTACGGTATCCACGCAACAACTATTCACCGATCCGCACCGGGATGCCAGCGTTGAATCTCGAGACGAACTTGCTAGGAAAACTCGAATAAGAGATTTTATGGAGAAATTATATTTCTTGTGTAATTTCTGAATTTCCATATGACACATATTTATAGGGATTACCTTAGCTTAATTTCTAAGTAATATAATATGCTAGATACACATAATATAATCTCTACGGATTATATCTCTCTAGATATGTTCCTACGAATAATATATTTACCATATCTATTATTCTTGTATAATAATATTCCAAATATTATTATTGGGATTTCATATTTAATTAAATCTAATTTAATTAAATAATAATAATAATTAATTAATTCCAAATATAATTATTATTATATTCTCCATAAATTAAATATTATATCCAATATAATACTTAATTAACCAACTATAATCGGCGAACTACCATTGCTTGTTGTGTGACCCATAGAACCTCGTATATCGAACGATTAGTCAAACTAACGGTCTTAATTGAACCCTAGACAATAAATCAAACATTTTCAATATACGAGGTACGTTGCGAGGAAATCTGCAACTACCTGTAATACTGTAGGCTATTGTGATATCTTCCTTTCATTCGCGAATACTCGATTAAGTCTTGAACATGATAAAGTGTCTATTCAAATCAGTGATGTAAATGGCGGCTGCCTAGACGCTTGTCAGCACCTACCGACGACGATTAATGCAAAACGGTCGTATTTGGCGGAAATCGCGTTTGGCGGCACCTAGGCGGTCTTGGCGGCGCCTAGGCGGTAGGCAATGCCTAGGGTTTTTTTTAAAATTTTAATAACTTTAAAATGTTATATAATTAAAAAGAAAAAAAGAAAAATTAAAAGGAAAATAACAAGTTGCACATATGTGGATTGTGAATTGTGGTAGTTTATTAATTTGGACATTTTGTTGGAGATTTGTTTAGTTTTATTTAATTACTTTAATTATTAAATTGAATAATAAACAAATTAAGTTGGAAACATGAAATTTTATTACTTTGATAAATATTAAATAAAATATATTTAATAATAAAAAAAGAAGAAAAAAATAAAATAAAAACCTCGGCGACCGTCTAGGCGGCCATATACCGTCTGCCGAGCGCCAAACACCATCTGCACCCTTGATTCAAATAACTTAATCATATTATCTCAAATCACTAATTGATCGCTCGCGTCGCACTTGGCCACAAAGTCCAAGTCGACTTGCATCGGTCGATGTCTTAGATCCAATTATGATGAGAAGATGAGTATTCTTTCTTAAATCCACATTGAGGAATGAATCCTATTCTTGGCTCAACTACCACGCACATGAACTTCGTGATGAACCCAATCCATATCATGTCTATCCTTGAAGGGTGAAAGCGTTGGTCATGGTCAAAGTTCATCACTCCGCACATGTCGTGCGTATTGACCTCAAGTCTGAGGAGTATCACATCGCTCCCACTAACTGAGACACCCGTAGACACATTATGTGGAATTACATCAAACGGTTTCTCGGATGGGTATACCAATACCCTCTAAGGTATTTGTGCATCCATTATGAGATACCTAGTATCTCGTAGTAAGTGAGATCTTACTACACTCTCACCATAGAGTATAATGCAGATTGCACACCAATCTCCATTGCATCATCAATATCCCATTCTTGATGATCCTTGATCGGGGCTATTTGAGAATCGTACTTCGGTCATCTGAGTCCTCACTCACTCAATGACAGTATTTATTCAAGGGAACAAAGATATGAATAATGCTAACAATCAAACATAATATTCAAATAAGTGTAAAGCCATACATTTAATATTAAACCAAACAATAATATTAAACCATAAACTGAATATCATCTTAGTATCATATCCTCACAAAGGATTGTCTCTAGGACACTAACACTAACAATCTCCCAATTGGACTAGAGCCAATCACCCATATGTTTAACCCATAGACCATCAAAATATCTAGTGTGTACATGAACACTCAAAGCCTTGGTGAATAGGTCGGCCAAATTATCATATGTGGGAATGCGCTCCAACTCTATTTCCTTGTTAGCGATCATCTCTCTTATCAAGTGATAACGCCTTGGTACATGCTTGTTTCTATTGTTGGATCTCGGTTTCTTTGCTTGCACAACTGCACCAGTGTTGTCACAATACAACTTTATTGGACTACTAGCACTTGAAACTACCCCTAGTTCAGTTAAGAACTTTCTCATCCAAACAACTTCCTTGACAGCCTCTGCCGCTGCTATGTAATCAGCCTCAGTTGTTGAATCCACGGTTGTCTCTTGCTTGGAACTATTCCAACACACCACACCTCCATTGAGAGTGAAGATATATCCTGGTTGTGATTTGTAATCATCACAGTCGGATTGGAAACTTGCATCAGCGTAGCCGGTGACGACTAACTCTGATTGCCCACCATAGATAAGAAAATATTCTTTAGTACGCCTGAGGTACTTAAGAATATTCCTGATAGCAATCCAGTGAGGCTCACCTGGATTCTGTTGGTATCTACCCGTGATGCTGACAGCGTAGGCCACGTCTGGCCTAGTGCAAGTCATGGCGTACATGATGGATCCAATTGCAGATGCATATGGAACATCCTTCATGTGCTTGATATCAGCTTCGCTAGAAGGACAATCCTTCTTCGACAGCTTTATCCCATGATTTGCTGGAAGATATCCTCTCTTAGAGTTCTCCATCGCAAAATGCTTCAACACCTTATCTACGTAGGCGGATTGTGACAGCCCGAACATCTTCTTGGATCTATCCCTATGGATATTGATCCCTAAGATGTAGCATGCTTCACCAATATCCTTCATCATGAAGGTCTTTGATAACCAATCTTTCACGGACTGCATGAGCGGGATGTTATCTCCTATAATCAATATGTCATCGACATATACGACTATAAAGAAAATACTCTTCCCGCTGCATTTACAATAAACGCATGGATCTTCCGGATTCCTAATGAAGCCAAAAGACTTAACAACTTCATCAAATCAGATATTCCAACTCCTAGAAGTTTGCTTCAATCCATAGATGGGTCGTTTAAGCTTGCACACAAGATTAGACTTTGACGTAGATATGAAACCCTCCGGTTGAGTCATAAACACGTCCTTATCAATGTTCCCATTGAGAAAGGCTGTCTTGACATCCATATGCCAAATCTCATAATTATAGTGTGCGGCTATCGCAAGTAAAATACGAATGGACTTGATCTTTGCAACCGGCGAAAAGGTCTCGTCATAGTCAATGCCTTCACGTTGACTATACCCTTTCGCCACCAACCTAGTCTTGTAGGTTTGTACCTTGCCATTTGCATCGGTCTTCCTCTTGAAGACCCACTTGCAACCTATGGGTTTTACCCCTCTCGGCAATTCAACCAAGTCTCAAACTTGATTGATGTACATCGAGTCCATCTCGGATTTCATGGCTTCACGCCACTTCTCTGAGACAACATCTAATGTCGCCTCAGTGTAAGTCTTAGGTTCGTCCTTATCCGGTATATCCACGTCATCTTGTTCCTCCACGAGAAAACCATAATACCTATCGATTGGATTACAAATCCTAGTTAACTTACGGAGTTGTGGTTGTGTAGGCTGTACATTTTGATCATGAAAATTTTTGTGGTGCAACGACTTCATCGTTGACCGGAGAGTCCTGAAGAGCGACACTTTCAGATGCCTCTTGGGCGGGAGTTTGAACTATGCTATTCTTATTCAGCATACTTGGAGGTTGTTGCGAAGGCAACGCGACTCCAATTACGCTCCTAATTGCTGAAAGAGGATCACCTAGTGATAAACTTCCACCATGAGAGTTGCCGAATGCTCCCACTGATTCTTTGTCATGTTGCTTTGACAAATCATCAGTCTCTATGTTAATTCGTGGTTCTTGAATTTCTTCAAGTTCTATCTTCTTACGGCTTTGTTCCTCGAAGACATACTCGTCTTCTAGGAACCTTGCCTGCCTAGAAACAATCACCGTTTGTTTCTCCGGTAGATAGAAATAATATTCTCTAGTCTCCTTAGGATATCCCACAAAATAACCTTTTTTACCTTTGGATTCCAACTTATCAGCTTGCATTTTCTTCACAATTGCAGGACAACCCCACGTTCTAATGTGTAGAAAAGATGGCTTCTTGCCATACCACAACTCGTATGGAGTTTGCTTAACTGATTTAGACGGAATCCTATTCAGAATGTAGATTGAGGTTTGCAATGCGTGTCCCCATAAAAATGTTGGAAGGGAGGCAAAACTCATCATGGACCGGACCATGTCCAACAGGGTTCAATTTCTCCTTTCGGACACAACATTCATCTGAGGGGTTCCGGGAGGAGTCCATTGTGATTGGATCCCATGAAGCTTCAAGTAATCCATGAATTCGTGGCTAATGTACTCACCTCCCCGATCTGATTGAAGTGTCTTGATACTCTTACCAAGACGATTCTCTACTTCGGCCTTGTACTCCTTAAATTTCTCAAACGATTCGGATTTGTGTTTCATGAGATACACGTATCCGAATCTTGAGTAATCGTCAGTAAAGGTGATGAAGTAGCCGAATTGACCCCTAGCTAGAGTGGGCAACGGTCCACAAACATCACTGTGGATCAACTCTAGAACTTCTTTGGCACGCACCCCTTTCCCCGAAAAGGGTTTATTGGTCATCTTGCCCATGAGACAAGATTCGCAACTTCCATAAGACTCTAAGTCAAATGAGGTTAAGTAGTCCAACTTTCTTAACTGTGCGATTATTTTCTCGTTTGCATGACCAAGTCTACAATGCCACAAGTAAGTTGGGTTTTTATGATTACTAAGCTTGAGTCTTTTATTTTGTATATTAAGAACATTATATCCACAATGTAACAAGTATAAACCATTCACAAGAGGAGCATTTCCATAAACATCACCATTAAGCAAAAAATAACAAGTATTATTTGCAAAACGAAAGGAAAATCCCTCAATGTCTAACATAGGAACGGAAATAATGTTACGAGTAATAGACGAAACAAAATAACAATTATTTAATTCAAGTCTAAAACCAGAAGACAAGTCTAAAACATAAGTCCCAACACGTTCAACAACAACTCTTGCTCCATTCCCCCACGTGAAGGGCGATTTCACCCGGTCTAACTGCTCTGCTGTCCTTGAGCCCCTGCACATTTGTACAAATGTGTGAGCCACAACCAGTATCCAATACCCAAAAGTTAGAATCATTTATGGACATGTTTATCTCAATAACAAACATACATGTTCCAGTGGCTGAAGCATCCTGTGCCTTCTTTCCAGCAGCTAGAACCTTGCAGTCCTTCTTCCAATGCCCCTTCTGCTTGCAGTGGAGGCATACATCCTTATTTACCCGCCCCTTCTTTTGAATTCCACATTTCAGCTTGAGAAAATCAGGCTTAGAGTCTTTCTTAGCCTTGCTTCTATGCTTCTTCTTCCCTTTAGAGGCAGAGGAACTAGAAGCACCCACCATGAGCACGGGTTTTTCCTTAGCAGTGGAAGACTCAAAAGTCTTGAGCATGTTATGAAGCTCAGGCATGGTCGAAACCATCTTATTCATATTGAAGTTTACTACGAAACTCGAATATGAATCGGGTAGCGACTGAAGAATGGCATAAATAGCAACATTGGTCTGCAGCTCAATGCCCAAACGACCAAGTTTCTCGATTAGCCCTATCATCTTCAAAACATGAGGGAAGACTTTCCCTCCTTCAGATAGCCGACATCTAAACAGATCTCTCATCACCTCATAAATCTCGGAACGAGACTCAGAATCAAAGAGATCCTTCAGATGTCTAAGCATCTCATAGGGAAGCATCCTCTCTTGTTGCCTTTGCAACTTGGGAGTCATGCCGAGCAACATAACACATTGAGCCTGGGAAGCATCATCTTAATGCTTCTTTTGAGCTTCGGCGTCAAACGCTTCGGCTTCCTCAGAACCAGCCTCAGGGGTAACAGGGATTGGCGTGTCCAACACGTACTCAATCTTTTCTTGCCTAAGCACCAAACACACGTTTCGGTGCCAGTCTAGAAAATTTGGCCCAACCAATTTGTTTATTTCCAAAAGACTTCTCAACGACAAATATTCATTTCAACAATCCTATGAAATAAAATTTAAGCGGGAATTAAAACACATAATTCCTATGATCAATATTCAGCAATCAAAATAAACATGGCCTTTTTATTTATTTTATCTCTATTATTTTCACATACTTGACGACCTCATCAGAAGAGTACAAATTTATATCCAATATAAATTGTAATGGACTAGGATCCATATTCCTACTATTACAATGACTGCTAGGGCTGAACATTGCAACAACAGAACTGGTAGGTCTCTGAACCAATTGCCTCACGCAATTTAGTTGATTGAACCTAGTTCAATCGAATGTCACCTAATTCTCATTTCCCTGCTAGGGCTGGTGAAACAGTATTAAGTTGGTTTACAACCATTAAGCGGGGACAAACATGTCCCTATAAAAGTCCCGTTAGATGTAGATCCGAGCAAAAGACCAGGGTCTTAAATACTCATTGGAACGAAATCTCCAGTTTACTTTTAATTTTAATGGAAGACATCTTTCAATTTAATGAAAAACCATATTTTAGCGAGGAACATTTTAAAGGCGGGGTATTAATTTCTTAATCGAGATCCACATGTTAATCTATATCACATTTGAGCAATTATAGGGTGCCGCCTACCCAAACACGATTTTATGCGGACTAACATTTATTTGGGCGCCGTCTACCCAAAACATATATAACGGTCCGACAATTATTAGACGCCGCCTACCCAAACAATTATAATGCGGACCATAAAGTGCGTTAACAAATTTAAAAATAAGTTAACCAAGTGGGAAGAAAATAATTACCAAAGTATTAAACATAAATTAAAATCCATTTTTAATTTTCAATTAATAATTTTAATTATTAAAATTTAAATTAATCCAATTAATTTGAATTATTTTGGTCCAACTAAAATTAATTTAAATTAAAATTCCAAGAGTTAATTTAATTTTAGGCTCACCAATTTAATTAATTGGTATTTAAAAAACAGGCCCGATACTTAAATTAAACTTGACATATTTTAATTAAATATGGCCCCAAAACGCAGCTCAATCACGGATTTGCGGCCCAACACGGCTAGTCGCGCCTCCCAGATGCGCTCAACAGGCCAGTCGTGCTTCTCAGAAGCGATCGGCTGGCCAGACGCGTCAGTCGCGCTTGCCCGACGCGATCGCCATGCGAATCGCGCTGCCCAGACGCGGCAGTCGCGCTTACCAGTTGCGACCGTAGTGCGATCGCGAGTACTAGACTCGATTTCCGTGCAATTTTATTTTGAAAAAGACAGACAAATCTAATTTCCCAGAAAAACCGATCGCAAAAAAAAAACAACAATTTTTCAATTTAACAAAAGCCAAATCAAATTTGCAAATTAAATTGAATAATGTATGGGCAATAGAAGGCAAAAATAAATCACACATAATTATTTACCCACGATAAACAAATTGTGCAATTAATCAAGAGCCTGAGCTCTGATACCACTTTTAGAATTTAGAGGCACGTAAACATGCGCAGCGAAAATTAACGTTCTCCAAAACGAACAATTTAATTGCATAATTAAATACGAGGAATCTTAAACAAGAGATTTTACAGAGCTTCATGCGCGAAATCCTCAACTACGGTATCCACGCAACAACTATTCACCGATCCGCACCGGGATGCCAGCGTTGAATCTCGAGACGAACTTGCAAGGAAAACTCGAACAAGAGATTTTATGGAGAAATTATATTTCTTGTGTAATTTCTGAAATCCCATATGACACATATTTATAGGGATTACCTTAGCTTAATTTCTAAGCAAGATAATATGCTAGATACACATAATATAATCTCTTCGGATTATATCTCCCTAGATATGTTCCTACGAATAATATATATACCATTTCTATTATTCTTGTATAATAATATTCCAAATATTATTATTGGGATTTCATATTTAATTAAATCTAATTTAATTAAATAATAATAATAATTAATTCTAAATATAATTATTATTATATTCTCCATAAATTAAATATTATATCCAATATAATACTTAATCAACCAACTATAATCAGCGAACTGCCATTGCTTGTTGTGTGACCCATAGGCCCTCGTGTATCGAACGATTAGTCAAACTAACGGTCTTAATTGAACCCTAGATAATAAATCAGACATTCTCAATATACGAGGTATGTTGCGAGGAAATCTGCAACTACTTGTAATACAGTAGGCTATTGTGATATCTTCATTTCATTCGCGAATACTCGGTTAAGTCTTGAACATGATGGAGTGTCTATTCAAATAACTTAATCATATTATCTCAAATCACTAATTGACCGCTCGCGTCGCACTTGGCCACAAAGTCCAAGTCGACTTGCATCGGTCGATGACTTAGATCCAATTATGATGAGAAGACGGGTTTTCTCTCTTAAATCCATATTGAGGAATGAATCCTATTCTTGGCTCAACTACCACACACATGAACTTCGTGATGAACCCAATCCATGCCATATCTACCCTTGGAGGGTGAAAGCATTGGTCATGGTCATGTTGGAAAAATCGGGGTTCCCGGAATCTATTCGGGATAATAATTAAATACGAATTTAAATTCAATTATTACTAGCATGAATTAATCCTAATTAATTCAAATAATAATTCCAACAACAATTTTATCATCATGCATGTTGAATTAATTCACATGAAAACCTAACGCGGAAAAACTAGGAGTTCACGTAATTCGTACCTCTTGTAGATATGACCTTTGATAACAACGGGACTATCACGATCGTGCTATCAACCAAAAGACCTTCTCATGTATGTCCCTTTCGCCTTGCTTGTTCACCGGTGGGAAGTGCTCACAAGCAATTAGAATAACAAGGAAGAAAGAAAAAATATTGTTGCTGATTTTTTTTCAATACTGTGAAACTGTAAACTGGAGATGAAATAATCATCTCATATATCGGATTAGGAATTCTGAAATTTGCATATGGAATAAGAGAGATAAAATCTTTTTCTTGGCCTCCAAGAAATCTTGAATATATCTCATATATTCTTTTCTCCATAATAAAATATTCCATAAAAATCTCACCTCCCTAATATATGAGATTTTCGAAATTCATGGGAGAAATAAACTAGATTTGGATCTTCTTGAATTTATGAGATAATCTTGTATTCCAAGAATATATATCTTCCATAATATCTTTACAAGAAAATCAACAAATCTTTTCTCTACCATATCTATAAATTTCGAAAATTATAAGCAAAAAATCAGCAATAATAATTTTCTTTTATTTTAATCACCTTATAATCGGGCTACTTATTAGGCTACTTGAGGGGCCTTTAGGAGAATTAAGATTGGACCTCCAATGGGCTTCTGAATTTCAATATTGAGCCCCAATATAGTTCAACCCATTAATATTAATTAGTACCACTAATAAATTAATATTGCACTATCCTTCTTAATCCATATTACGATAATATGGGCTCCCAGTTATTATTTCCCGCGTTTAAGATTATCTAGTCCATTAATTAATTGAGCTTCTGAATAGCTCTAAATTAATTAACATCTTTCGCCTTGGAGTAAAGACAACTCAACATTATTATCCGTACCGAAGAAACTAATTCTTCACTTGCAAGATTTGGTACAATAAAACTTCTGAGCCCACCAAGGGGATAAACCACAAAAGCCATACTCGCACGCGTTTCTCCGTATTAAATTTTAGTAACCGTTGTATGATTAATATTACTGTCCAAAGTACAAGGTTTGAAGTCACGATGATTCGCACCCAACATGAATCAAAACAGTAACCATTAAGCACACACAGTCCTATTTAAGTGACGGAGATTAAGAAATCAATAACCACTGAGGTCTAATTCTTCACATATCAGAACATAAGAATTTATCCTCGCTGTAGGTCCTCTTCAACACATACTAAATGTGCTAGTGCAATCTCTTGGTCAAGACAGACCAATCTGAGATATACACATCGACCTTTCACGGCGGATTGTTCAATTCTACCTGGGTCGTGAATTTGTACGTTTAGTTACAAGGAAAACTGTTAATGTGATCTTCCGTGATCGGGTATCACCACATTAACTACAATGTAACATGTACTATATATTGAACGGTTTGCAATAGATATTCAACATTCAATCATAACTAAAGCAAATGCGATAAAAGATTTATTCTCATAAATAAGTGTTTAATACATGAGTTACACAAAGTAAAAGCATACTTTCACGTATAACTTCAACAGATCAAAGTTCATCACTCCGCACATGTCGTGCGTATGACCTCAAGCCTGAGGAGTGTCACATCACTCCCACTAACCGAGACATCTGTAGACACATTATGTGGAATTACATCAAATGGTTTCTCGGATGGATATACCAATACCCTCTAAGGTATTTGTGCATCCATTATGAGATACCTAGTATCTCGTAGTAAGTGAGATCTTACTACACTCTCACCATTGATTATAATGCAGATTGCACACCAATCTCCATTGCATCATCAATATCCCATTCTTGATGATCCTTGATCGGGGCTATTTGAGAATCGTACTTCGGTCATCTGAGTTCTCACTCACTCAATGACAATATCGATTCAAGGGAACACAGATATGAATAATGTAAACAATCAAACATAATATTCAGATAAGTGTAAAGCCATACATTTAATATTAAATCAAAAAATAATATTAAACCATAAACTGAATATCATCTTAGTATCATGTCCTCACAAAGGATTGTCTCTAGGACACTAACACTAACAGGTACTAGTGAGCAGAAGAAGGTGTATAAACTGATTTGGAAGACTTGGGCACCACCAAAGGTCCGTGTACATGTATGGAAAGTTTTACGCTTCCACAATTAGGTGAAGACCTGGGATGACGGTAATCTTGTTTTCGGTCTAGCCCCATCTTGATGTATTCCATTTCTCCTCGTTTTGTTTGGCCAGTGGTCCAAACAGTTCTTGTCGTATATCCATGGGCTGGTTTCCTTTTTTAGGACCATTGTCCGTAGCCTTTCTTTGTGACTTGAGGATGTCAAAGGAGGCCTACCAACTCTGGATATACTGCAGTTGAGAGGTATTGTCCCTTCAGGGGTGAACAATATTTATGTTTTTTGTAACATAGAAGATGAATCTGTGAGGTATATTTTCTTTGAGTGTATCATCTTCCATGAGTTCTGGATGAAATGCATGAAGTGACTGGGTATTTCAACTGTTCTTGTTGGTCCCGGTACAAGACCGAGGAATACGTGTATGGGGGGGGGGGGGGGAATACACGTATACTAATTTTTCAAACTTGAAACCTTACTGAGTCCCCTTTACTCAGAGTGATAAAGAAATAGGAGCTGATAATACACCTACTGACTACACAGGGGTGAGGGTCAGTTGGCTAACTATCAGTTCAAGTTCAGTGCGAAAATGCATGAGCCCTGATAGTTTAAAGTCTTGTTTAGTTTGCTTTCTGAAACACTTGTTTACTCAATTCTGAATAGTGATTAGTAGGGCAGTGCTCTTTTTAAGGATCAGGCTGGTTGATTCATGCCTGATAAACCAAATGCTTATGAATGAACAAGTAATATGGCAAGTATACATAATATCAAAGCAATAAGAACACAAGGAGTTTAACGTGGTTCAGAGACTCAAGCTCCTACGTCCATGACCCGATTTAACAGGAAATCCACTCAAGGGATTCTTGTTTTTAACGTGCCAAGGTGCACCAAGACCAGCTAACCTCACTGATCTATACAACTCCTCTTACTAACTCACTAACTGACTTACTCCCAACAAACCTAACTTAGGGTTTTGGTTTCAGTTTAGATTCCAACTAAGTTGAGATTATCCTTACAAGGCAAAGCTATGCTAAGGATTGGATAATCTCTCTAAGCTTAAGATAATGCTAGTCCGCTCTTTGGAATACAGAATAACTCTCAGTAGCTAAGAAACACTTGGGAAATTTAGATGGTTTCGAGTGCTTCTTCTAAGGCTGAATGCTTTTGAATGCTTGAGAGTTTGAGTAATTTCTGGCTTGGAAATTTCCCGTAACCTTGAATGGGTTCAAGGCCTTCTGTATTTATAGGTGATTTGAAAAACTATCCGTTGGAGAGATAACCTTTCTTATCATCTATGTAGAGTAGCTTCAAACGGACATATCTTCATGTAGCAGCCGTCCTTTGCATGGAATTAGGTAGTCGCATTAAATGCACATTAAATGCTTGTCCGTTGAAAATGCAGTCTGAAGTCAGTCTTCTTGCCAGATTCCGTGCGTGTCCTTCCCGGATTGGTCCATGTCATCAGGTTGGTGAGAATGTCAGAACTTGTTCCTGGCTTCAGGCTTGTCTTATTAAGTTCTTTTTGTCTTGAGCTCACCGGTCTTGTCCTAACGCTGACATTCCTTTTGCATTGCTTGGCTCTACTCCAAGTCTTCCCATAAACTCAGTATCATCCTGTTCCCTTCAGGACTGAGTAGTAATGACCTCAGGGTCATACTCTTCATCACTGAGACTTACTCAGCCAGCTTAGAAGACTGCCATAAGTTCAGGATGGTAAACCGTCTTCAGGCTCTAAGTCTTGATCGTCATCAGTAAGTGCTCCTCTTACTGAGTACCTGTGAAATGTAAAATGACTAAGTATAAAGACTAACCAAGACTAGCCTGACAAGACAAACAAAAGGCAAATCATCTTTTCAGGGGCTTTGGGATCTTAATCAAAACTGACAATGTCCCAACAATTTCCCCCTTTTTGATGATGCCAAAATACTGAAAAGATCCTCAAAACACTTAGAGAAAATATAAGAACCTATCTATAAGATAAGGCAGTGTTAGAGCAATTCTTGATAAAGTACAGAATTCAAATAACAGCAAAAAAGACAATGAGTTTTTGTCTGTGGGCAAAAGTAATAGATTTCATTGATATATGTGGAAGTGATTACAATGAATCTAATCTATTACAAGAAGCCGTGAACACCTAGACTAATCTCATTTCAGGTTCAAGTCCATATCCTGCATAAACTCTAGCCTTTAACTCGTCAACTCTGCTAGGTTGATTCACGTACCCTTCAGCCTTGGCAATCTTCAAACTTCCATCATAATGGCCTTTTTATTGTGCTTCTGTGTTCTAGAAACTAAGGGAGGAGCTCGAATCATGAACTCAGTGCTGCTTCAGCCTGAACTTGAGCAATCTTCAAACTTCACTTGAACTTGAGCTGCTTCAGCCTCCTCCAGGATCTTTTGGATCAACTCAGGATGATTGTCCAGCATGTAGTCAGTGAAGTGAGCATTAATATCATCAGTGTCGCCCCACTTCTTCACAACATACCACAACTTCACAAACTCATCCTTCGCATCAGCCCAGAACTCCTTCAGTGCCTCGGAGATGAACTCGTCGACATAGGCTTCCCTTAATCCTGACTCCGGCCTTCCGACTTAAAGAATTGTTGATTTTCTTGTTGTAGGCCTCTTTCTGTACTTCCTAGGCTCAGGCTTCGTCTTCTTTCTCCTAAGCAGACTGATAACTGCATCATCGAGTTCCCTTTGTTGAAGCTCATTGATATCAGTCAGTTTTTCCACTTTCTTCTCCAAGATACGCATCTTTTCTTTCTGTGCAATCTCAGCCCTGCGTACAGCCTCAGTCTTTTTAGAAGGTGTCTCCCACGCCTTAGCGCATAATTCCGCCACCATCTCCCCAGAGTAAGTGATGGGGTTCTTCCTTGTATTCATGGGGGGGAGATTTCTGAACTGACTCAGGTTGCTCGGATACTTGGAGTTCTTTAGAAGGTTCATTAGCCCTCGCCTTCTTTGCTGCCTCTGCCTTCAGCCTGGCAATAATTTCCTCCCCTTCATTTTCTACTGCTGCCAACCTTGCTGACTTCCTTACCCTCAGCACATTCCCTTCAGGATTGATCTCAGGGCCGGCTTGAATGGTTTCACCTTGGTTGACTGCCTCAGATGCCTCAGGGCGGGATCTTTTCTTCTTCTTTTCCCCCCGTTTGGCATCATTATTGGCCTCGGATGGGAATGCGTCAGATCCGCTGTTAATTACGAAGGAGGCTAGGGAATGAACATCATTGATTCCCTCCTTCAGTAAGTTAACTCCCATCGAGATGCCAGTTCCTGCAAAAGAAACAGAACTGATTGCAGCATTCACCTTCTTCTCAAAGACCTCCATGGAGAGTTGAAGTCTTTGTTCAGCTTGCTCGATCCTCTCCTCCACCCTGATGGATCGATCATCTGCTTGAGTCAGCCTCTCAGAAATATCTTTCGAATTCTGAGCAATTCGTCCCGACTCCAGCTCCAACTTGGACGTTGAGTCCTTAATGACCTGAGTGAATAGGGCTCCAGCCTGAGCTGCAAGCTTCTCCACGGCCTGATTGAGATCCTCCTTCCTTTGCTCATCCTTCTCAGCCAACTGCTTCAAGGTTGGTCTCAGCATCTTCTTGGTGCGCTTCCTTTCAGCCCTCACTGACTTGGCCGTGTCAGTCATCGTTCTTTTGAGCAAAATCAGCTCCCTATTGGCAAGGGTGTTGTAAGATGATTTAGTCCATCGGATGTGTTTTGCTAGGGCCTTGGAGTCCTCTTCTTTCTCAGCGCGTAGCCTCATCACTTCCTCCTGAAGCTCAGCTAGATTGTTTGTGGTTTTCTCCTTCTTGACCTCCACAATGCTTGTGAACTCATCTCCGCCGACCCCAGTTATGATCACATCCTCATCACCATCCTTGGCCTCATCAGTGGCAGACTGTTTTCCCTTGTCAGCCCCTGCATCCTCAGTCCCCTCTTCAGGGTGCACTGAAGGCAGTTGTTGAGTGGTCATGGTCGCCTACTCAGGCTCAACCAAGCCAACTCGAACCTTAGGAATTAGTCCTTCGGAACTGGGAGTCTCCTTAGACGCCTCAACATCTTTCTCCCTTATCTCAGGGCAGGGAATCCCTTCACCGACAGATATCTCATCGGCGGCTGAGATGTTTAAAACATCCTCAGCCACTGGTCCACCCTTGGCATCAGTGTCTTTTACACCTTCCTCCTGAGTTTGAGACTCAGGGACCATCGCATCAACCTCCTCAGCCGTTTCCTTCACAGCTTTCTCCATAGCTCCACCCTGAGCATCTTCATCATCCTCTCCATCCCTGTCTCCCTCCTCATCTGACAGAAGATCAGCCTTACTCTTGGACATCAAGTCATTGACCAGCTCCCCCAGGTTTTCGAAGTTAAGCAGTTGAAGCCAGCTAGTTAGTCCAAAATAAGAGCATAATCTTGCCTCCTCATTCTCCCAGTGCTCCCAGTCACGAGCATCGACTAACATGTGCTGCTCCTGCATGTTGGATTGCTTAAACTCCAACCAGACTTTGAGCTCAATAACGTTGGCAGCAAGTTCTCTATACTTTGTCAGTCTTGGCCAGCACTTGGAGGCCCATTCAGTAGCGTTCCTCCTTAGGGTATTCTCCAGAATGCCTCCTGCCATATGCTCATCTAACTCTTCCTCCTCCACAACCAGGAAGTCATCCTCTTCATTTGAAGTGGCTTTAGGAAAATCTTTTGGGTTGGGGTAAGTGGAGAAATGTTCAGGGTTAGGAATGGAGGGTTCTGAGGGTTGGTCAGGCCTCTGAGGTGATGACACTGACTCTGGAACATTTGGCTCTGAGGTACGGGGTGATTGGGTGGGTTGAGGTGTTGGGTCAGGGTTGGGTTGTTTTTGGGTTTCAGGGTTAGTAGGTGATTGAGTGGGTACTATCTCAGGCTGCAACAACTCAGCCGTCTCGATAGATTTTCTCACCTCCTCCAAGTCAGAGGCTCTAGGAGAGCTTGACTTCTCCCTCTCACTCACTACAGGCAACCTCTTAGCAGGGGACTTTCTGACTCCCTTCCTAAGTCTCTTCAAGGGTCTCTCCCCCTGATCACTCTCCTTCCTGACGTCATCGTCAGTTCCCTCAGCCTCAGATTCGGCTCTCTTGGGATCAGACTCAGTCCCAGATTTAGTGCTCTTTCCTGATAGCACTAACCTCACATTCTTCCTCTTCTCCACTCCCTCCACTGCAGGCTGAGCCTCCTCCATCTCAGCAGCAGACTCCTCAGCCTCCTTACTCCTTTTAAAGAGTTCATCCACTCTCTCAATGAGACTGGTTGCCACTTTCTTGGCCTTCCCAACTGACTTTTTGGCCTGACCCTTTGCCTTAGCATTGGGATCAGTCAGCCCTAGCATCGAGTAAGTGTCACTCACTGAAGCAAACATTACCTTCTTGGAGGAAATTTTTTCCTCGAAGTCGAAGGTGTACTCATGGCAGGCATGGGCAATAAGGATGGACAACCTCGTTCCAAAGGGCAGGATGGCACTGACAGAAACATGCTTCTTCTCCTCATCCCGCTTCAGCTTGTCCAATCCAGCCTGATGAAGTTGATCAATGAAGAACTGCTCCCAGTTTGCCTCCACTCCATCGACAATAGCCCCCATTATTCTCAACTTGGGCAAGCTCAGCTGCTCATGAGAGCCTGTGGATCCCATCACCACTTTGGACACTAAGTCCACAAGAGCTCTGTACTCAGGCTTCAGAGTACTCTTGTTCTGACGGGCTCTAAACTCAGAGGAGCCGGTCTTGGTCCACTCCTTAAGGAACTCTCCCTACGAGTTTTCCTTGTAGAGTCTGGGATTGACTCCTGAGGATGGCAAAGCAAAGACCTCCTTGATGGCTCTCCGAATGTCAATGTCAACCACCTCTGAGTTATAGAGAGGTTCGCCGTCGTCGTCCTTCTCCCCCGTCGGCTTGAGTGCAGTTACCTTCGTGAATAGTTCTCCCTTACGCAGGAACATGTTGAGGTAGGCTTCTACAACTGTCTTTGGAAGTATAGAGAGGGGACGCATGGTGAAGTATGTTTCCAACCCAGCTTTGGAAATCCAATTAAAAACAAGTTTGATTTCCTCCACTGTAAGACAGACACCTTCCATGGAGATGACTTGCTCCATGTGTACCAGCTTGTTATTGACAACATCCTCGAGCTTTTCCGTTGTCCAGTTGGAATTAAGAAGTGCCATTGATTTTGAGAGAAGTAGAGGTTTTTAGGAAATCTGTGAATATTTTGAGCAAGAGAATACTCAGTGTGCAGATGTGCTTTGTGTTTGCGTAAAGACCTCCAATGGCACTATTGATTGATAAGATGAAGTCAGTTATTCAGACGTGGGGTTGAGATTAATTCCTGAATTTGAAAGGTTTTGAAATGAAGGGGCATGATTAATCTCAATTTCAATTAATTACCCAAGTCAGTCATATTCCGTATAAAACGGACACGTATATGAAAAAGTAACTGAAGCATTAAATGCTCCGTTGCGCATGGGTTTAAATATGAAAAGGCGCGCTTTTAATGAAAACGGAATGCATTTAATAAAGATTTTCAGGACGAAGGACTCAGGGAGACGCTTGGTATTCACAAGAGTCAGGATAGAACTCATACCTGTTAGGAAGACATTGTAGCACCCTGATACCTCACTGAGTCGAGTCTGGCCTGAGTTTCCCTAGGACCCTACACTGACTGTTCTCCGGATCTAAGAGTCCTAACTCCACTGATAGTTCCATAAACCTTGCTTCAGCCAACGGCTTAGTCAAGATGTCAGCTCTTTGCCTGTCAGTGTGAATCTTCTCCATCCTAATTTCCTTCTTTTCCACGTGATCTCGAATGAAGTGATGCCTAATGTCCACATGCTTACACCTTGTGTGAAGCACTGGGTTCTGAGTAATCGCTATAGCACTATTGTTGTCACAATAGATTGGAACCTCATTAGCAAATACTTGGTAGTCCCTCAACTGTTGCCTCAACCATAAAATCTGAGCACAACAACTACCTGCAGCCATATACTCAGCCTCAGTTGTGGATGTAGCCACTGAATTCTGCTTCTTACTAAACAACGAGATCAACTTACTTCCCAAAAATTGACATGTCCCTGAGGTTGATTTCCTATCAATTCTACAACCTTCATAATCTGCATCTGAATAACCTGTCAGTTCTAAGTTGTCATCTGAAGGATACCATAGTCCCATATTGACTGTCCTTTTCAAATACTTAAGTATCCTCTTAGAAATCTCCAAATAACTTCTCTTGGGATCAGACTGATACCTAGCACACGCACCAACTGCAAACGTAATATCAGACCTACTTGCAGTCAGGTATAACAAAGAACCTATCAGCCCTCGGTACTCAGTCTGATTTACTGAAGTCCCTTCAGTGTCAGGATCCATTTTCCAATTTGTGTTCATAGGGATCCTGGCTGGATTGTTGTTGTGAACACCAAACTTATGAATCAAGTCTCTTGTATACTTGGCCTGATTAATGAAGATACCTTGATCAGTCTTCTTGACCTGCAATCCTAAGAAGAAGTTCATCTCTCCCATCATTGACATCTCAAATTTATCAGTCATCAGCTTAGAGAATTTCTCACAGAGCTGATGAATTAGTGATCCAAATATTATGTCATCCACATAAATCTGGACCAAGAGAATGTCATCACCTTCAGTGATCCTGAACAATGTCCTATCCACAGTTCCCTTCTTGAACCCATGGTCTGTCAGGAATTGAGAGAGGGTATCATACCAACCTCTTGGTGCTTGCTTAAGACCATAAAGTGCTTTATTCAAATGGTATACTCTATCTCCAACCTCAAACCCGGGAGGTTGTTCAACATATACCTCTTCATTGAGTACACCATTCAGGAAGGCACTCTTGACATCCATTTGATACACCTTGAACTTCTTATATGTTGCATATGCAAGGAACAATCTGATAGCTTCCAACCTAGCCACTGGAGCAAAAGTCTCATCGTAGTCTATTCCCTCAGATTGACAATACCCTTTTGCAACCAGTCTAGCCTTGTTCCTTACCACAACACCATTCTCATCCTTCTTGTTCTTGAAGACCCACTTGGTACCAATTACTCCTTGATGCCTAGGTCTATCTACCAGTTCCCAAACCCGATTCCTTGTGAACTGATTCAACTCCTCTTGCATGGCAATGATCCAGTTCGAGTCAGTGAGAGCTTCTTCAATGTTCTGAGGCTCTTGCTCAGAGAGAAAGTAACAGAATAATGCGCTCTAACCATAGAACCGTCTGGTCCTGACTCCCTTAGTTGGATCACCAATGATTTGATCAATGAGATGATCCTCTAGCCATGTTCTCTTGCCAGGAGTTGTTCCTGAAGTACCTGCAATGTTAGTGTCTACAGGCTCATAAAATTCAGGAAATTAAACAGAAGGAGATGATCCCGAGTCTATACCAAAGGGATTAACAAGCTCAATGTCAGGGACATTGATTCCCCCTTGATGAGGTGACTCGGGAACCGTCTCAGCTGCAACATCATCTTCATAGACGGTACTTACCTCAGGTTGAGCCTGTTCCTCAGTTTGAGGCTCAACAATCCCTGATGTGTTGGGCTTAGGAGTGGCACTTGATTCATCATCCTGATCATCGTCATCATCCCATCTTGGGATTGACACAATTTTGACCTTTGGATCAGGTTGATTCTTTAAGCTCAGCCTTGTCATACTCCTTGTGACCTCCTCAGTGTCAGGATTCAACACTTTTATCCTAGACTCATTAACAGATTCATAAAAAATAACATGTGGTGATTCTTCCACAACAAGGGTCCTACAATTGTAAACTCTGAAGGCTTTACTAACTTTTGAATACCCTAAGAATATTCCTTCATCAGATTTGCTATCAAATACTTTCAATTGGGTCTTCCCATCGTTGAGGATGAAGCACTTACAACCAAATACATGAAAATAAGAAATACAAGATTTCCTTTTATTCCATGTCTCATATGGGGCCTGTGCATGTTGTTTGTTTAGCATGGATCTATTCTGAGTGTAGCATGCAGTGTTGATTGCCTCAGCCCAGAACTTCTTGGGCAACCCTGACTCTGCCAGCATGGTCCTAGCAGCTTCCTTCAGTGTCCTATTCCTCCTTTCAGCGACACCATTCTGTTGTGGGGTTCTAGCTGCAGAAGTCTCATGAGCTATACCAAGTTCATTACAAAAGTCAGAAATATATGAATTTATAAATTCAGTGCCCTTGTCAGATCTGATCTTAGTAATGGACTGATTCTTCTCATTGCTGAGTCTCCTGAGCAACTCTGGAAGCTTCACCTGTGTCTCCTTCTTATTCAACAAGAAAATAACCCAGGTATATCTAGAATAATCATCAATAACCACAAGGGTATATTTCCTACCATTCATACTCACAGGTGTTATAGGACCAAATAAATCCATGTGCAAGAGCTGAAGAATCCTGTCAGTGGAATGAGAAGTTTTTTCTATGAATGATGCTCCGACCTTCTTCCCTTCCTGACAAGCTTTGCACACATGATCTTTGCTCAAAACTTCATTAGGTAGACCTTCAACAAGTGACTGTCTAGAAATTTTGTTAAGAATCTTGAAGTTCAGGTGGCTCAATATTTTATGCCATAACCAACTGAGCTCTAAAGAGCTTTTAGCAACAAAACAAGTATTAGGAATAGTGCTGCTCCAGTCAGCGAGATAAACGTTACCTTTCCTGATACCTGATAGAAGCACTTGTGTTGATTTATCCTTGACTGAATATATATTCGATGAGAACTCAACACTGAAACCTTTGTCAAAGAATTGACTTACTGACAACAGGTTATGCCTCAGTCCTTCCACAAAGGACACATTTTCCACTCTGACTGTACCTATTATTAAGACACCAAAACCTTTAGTAACACCTTTTGAGTTATCACCAAAGGTTACCTGTGGACCATCTTTAGCTTGGTATTCTTGGAGAAGACTCTTCATTCCAGTCATGTGCCTTGAGCAACCACTGTCTAGGTACCAAACAACTTTGATTGAGTCTCCTCTCTTCTTGTTGTGATCCACAGCCGCCTGCAATCAAATCAGGCTTTAGGTACCCATTGGGTGTTGGATCCTATTGTGTCAGCTGTACCCTTCGGGATCCAGACTTGCTTAACAACCCTGATTGCCTCAGAGTGGTAAATCTGTCTCCCTGAAACATCGACATACACAACTTTCTTCTTCTTTGCCTGAGAGGAAGATGGTGTATGTGTGCTAGACTTAGTCTTCACAGGAGCCTGAGTGGGTGCCTTTTGGGCTGGTTTCCTGCTCTTCCTAGGTCTGGGTGCAGCAGGTCTTGGGCCTTGTTCTTGATAAGGGCCATGTGTTCTATTCCCCCTAGGCAAGTGAGGGAATGGAAAACAGTTAAAGGCCTCAGGATGCCAGAACCATGGGGGTGTCATCATATTTGGCCTTCCCTGTTGGTATTGCCAAGCATGATGGTACCCTCGCTGACCAGTCTGAGGACTCTTGGCCTGAGTCTTCCTCTGCTTTCGCTGAGGCTTTCCCTGGCCTGAGCTCTCAGGGACCTCCTTAGGTTGCTTTGTCTTTCCCTTGGGTTTTGACGGGCCTGGAGTACAACCTTGGGTGCACTCTGGCCTGCCTGAAAAAATACCCTCTCAGTGTTGCTCCCTGAAGCAACATGAGATTGACCTTGTGAGGATTTCTTAGGAACATATCCAAGTCCCTTTTTCTCATTCCCAAGCATCTAGCTGTATTTATTTCCTCTCTAGCCACTGAGGATTTATTTATTACTGCAACCTTTTTCTTGAGAGAGTCCTCACTCTTTTTCAGGACTTCATGTCTGGTAAAGAGGTAATCAAACTTACTCTTAAGTACTTTCAGTTCTTCCTTCCTGACCAACTCTTCATCAGCCAGTTTCTTCAGAATTTTCTCTCTTGGGAGGCGCTCAGCATTGATTAAATCAATCTCCTGAGTTAGTCTCACAATCTGAGCTGATTCTTTAAGATTAGACTGAGTGAGTTGATCATTCAGGTTTTGAACCTCAGTACTTAATTTCTTGTTCTCCTCTACCAAGAAGACATTAGTTTCCTGCAATCTGGAGAAATCAACCATCAATTGATCCAGGCAGATCTGAAGGTTCATTTCTCTGACTGACTCTGAGCTTAGCTCAGGATTTTGACCAGTGTAGGAACCACATACAGAGTTAGATATTACCCCAGGTTCCTCCCTTGCCATCAGATAAACATCATCGTACTCATCATCAGAAAAGAGTTCAGGTGACCTTTCCTCAGGACCATCAGAGTCAGTTGCATCCTCAGCGAGTATGGCTCTCCGGTCAGCAAATCTCTGGTCTCTCTTGGCCCTCCTGTCCTCTCTTTCCCTTGCACTCAACTTCGGACAGTCATACTGATAGTGCCCGTTCTTGTTACAGTTGTAACATGTTGGTTGCTCGTCTCCCCTTTCTCTCCTTGGTTCAGGGTTCCTCCTTGAGTCAGGTTCCCTCTGTCTTGATGAGCTTTCAGTCTTTCCTGAGTGCTTGTCATCATGAGTACGTCTCTATTCCTCTCTGCGATCGGGCTTTGGATCTGAATATCTTCTTACTTCGCCACAATCTCTCCTCTGGTCAGTGCTTCTTCATTCCTCATATCTCATTGAGCTTTGGTGGGTTCCTTCAGGTTTCCTGTCACGTGAGTCCTGATAAAATTTCTTATAACGACCAAACTTGGAATTAAGCTAATCAAAGCGTCTGGCCATCAGGCTGTATTCCTCAGCAAGTTCTTCCTTGCTCATCTCCATCAGTGACTTTGATGAAGATTTAACAGGTTCAGACCTGGCTTTGAATGCCACACCTTTCTCAGGAGTTTTCTCCTTTTCTTCTTCTTCTGGCTGAACTTTCTCCTTCCTTTTATTTAGATAAAATTCCAATGCCTTTAGCTCTGAAAAAAGTAAAGCAGAAGTTATGTTACTCATATCCTGAGTATTCTTAAGCATAATTACACTGTTATCCCATCTCTCAGGAATGACATTCAGGATCTTTGAAGCAACATCTCTCTTTGGGACATCTTTGTCCAGCATCACCAACTCATTCATCAATTTGATGAACCTTGACTCCATTTGATTGATTGTCTCATCAGGCAGCATCTCGAACACTTCGAACTTCTAAATGGCAATGTTTCTCTTGTTCTCCTTTATCTTTTCTGACCCCTCGCACATCCTGGTCAGCTCATCCCAAACCTTCTTTGTCGTCTTTAAGTTCATCAGCCTAGCTGATTCCTCGAAGGGCACCGTATGCAAAATGATGTTTCTGGCAACGTTGTCCAGGCCCACCATCTTGATTTCATCGTTGGCCATGTCTTTTCTTTCTTTCGGAACCTGCACGCCAATCTCAAGATGCTCATATCCCAGTCCTCTGACATTGGGAATAGTGATCTTGATCGGTCCCTCACTGAGAACACGCGACATATGGTCATGGATGGCATCAAGATGCGCTTCTAATCTGAACTTCCAATAGACAAAGTTAGATACAGAGAATTCAGGTAACGAAGCTTCAAGTCTCCTCAAAGCCATGATGATGCAAGTTTTATGAAAAGCAAACTCAGACCTGTTCAGTGACCACCAACAGTTTCTCCTCTGAAACTATTAGTATTCAAAGTTAGTGGTCTTTTGAACCACGGCTCTGATACCACTTGTTGGTCCCGGTACAAGACTGCGGAATACGTGTATGGGGGGGGGGGGGGAATACACGTATACCAATTTTTCAAACTTGAAACCTTACTGAGTCCCCTTTACTCAGAGTGATAAAGAACTAGGAGCTGATAATACACCTACTGACTACACAGGGGTGAGGGTCAGTTGGCTAACTATCAGTTCAAGTTCAGTGCGGAAATGCGTGAGCCCTGATAGTTTAAAGTCTTGTTTAGTTTGCTTTCTGAAACACTTGTTTACTCAATTCTAAATAGTGATTAGTAGGGCAGTGCTCTTTTTAAGGATCAGGCTGATTGATTCAGGCCTGATAAACCAAATGCTTATGAATGAACAAGTAATATAATAAATATACGCAAGGAGTTAGCAATAAGAACACAAGGAGTTTAACGTGGTTCAGAGACTCAAACTCCTACGTCCTCGGCCTGATTTAACAGTAAATCCACTCAAGGGATTCTTGTTTTTAACGTGCCAAGGTGCACCAAGACCAGCTAACCTCACTGATCTATACAACTCCTCTTACCAACTCACTAACTGACTTACTCCCAACAAACCTAACTTAGGGTTTTGGTTTCAGTTTAGATTCCAACTAAGTTGAGATTATCCTTATAAGGCAAAGCTATGCTAAGGATTGGATAATCTCTCTAAGCTTAAGATAATGCTAGTTCGCTCTTTGGAATACAGAATAACTCTCAGTAGCTAAGAAACACTTGGAAAATTTAGATGGTTTCGAGTGCTTCTTCTAAGGCTGAATGCTTTTGAATGCTTGAGAGTTTGAGTAATTTCTGGCTTGGAAATTTCCCGTAACCTTGAATGGGTTCAAGGCCTTCTGTATTTATAGGTGATTTGAAAAACTATCCGTTGGAGAGATAGCGTTTCTTGTCATCTATGTAGAGTGGCTTCAAACGGACACATCTTCATGCAGCAGCCGTCCTTTGCATGGAATTAGGTAGTAGCATTAAATGCACATTAAATGCTTGCCCGTTAAAATGCAGTCTAAAGTCAGTCTTCTTGTCTGATTCCATACGTGCGTGTCCTTCCCGGATTGGTCCACGTCATCAGGTTGGTGAGAATGTCAGAACTTATTCCTGGCTTCAGGCTTATCTTATTAAGTTCTTTTTGTCTTGAGCTCACCGATCTTGTCCTAATGCTGACATTCCTTTTGCATTGCTTGGCTCTACTCTAAGTCTTCCCATAAACTCAGTATCATCTTGTTCCCTTCAGGACTGAGTAGTAATGACCTCAGGGTCATACTCTTCATCACTGAGACTTACTCAACCAGCTTATAAGACTGCCATAAGTTCAGGATGGTAAACCGTCTTCAGGCTCTAAGTCTTGATCGTCATCAGTAAGTGCTCCTCTTACTGAGTACCTGTGAAATGTAAAATGACTAAGTATAAAGCCTAACCAAGACTAGCCTGACAAGACAAACAAAAGGCAAATCATCTTCTTAGGGGCTTTGGGATCTTAATCAAAACTGACAATGTCCCAACAGTTCTATCTTCATATCCGGCTACAAGCTTATATCAATTTTGGGGTCTTCAGAGAAGTAAAATGGAGAAACGATTGATGGTAAGCATTTGAGAATGTGGAGTTTGGCTTTTGTGGATGACAAGAAATGGGTGCATTTTTAGAGGGGAACATTTTCAAGAAAACAAAAACTTTGGTGATTTAAAAGTAATATGTTGGCGACATGATGCCACCTTCGTGGAATGGAACTCTAATCCTTTCTCTGTTTGTTACAATCTAGTAGGTGACTAATTCTATTGAAGGAAGTTGCTGGGAGTTCTCTTGGTAAAATGGAGGTGAACCTCTCACCTTTCTGTTATGTAACTTACTATTGGTGCATTGTCGATGAGTTCATCTCAGAGATTTTAAAAGAGTTTTGGGTTGATGCAAGGGATGAGTTCGTCAGACTCTGGTAAGTAGTGAAGAAATGGGGCAACACTGAAGACATCAATGCCCACTTCACTGACTACATGATGGACAATCACCCTGAACTCATTCAGAAGATCTTGGAGGAAGTTGACGCAACCAATGTCCAAGTGAAGGCTCCTGAGTTTATTATTCAACCACCACCTCTAGTCCCTGGAACAAGCAAGCATGATACCAAGGCGATTATGACTGAAGTGTTGAAGATAGCCAAAGCTGAAGGATATGTGAATCAACCTAAGAGAGTAGATGAGGTGAAGGTCAGAGTCTATGCTGGTTATGGACTCGAGCCTGAAATGAGATTGGTTTAGGTGTTCACATTTTTTTGATGTAATACATCAGGTTCATTGTACTCATTCTATATTATCAATGAAATCTATTACTTTGCCCACAGACAAAAACTCATTGTCTTTTTTTCTGTTATTTAGATTCTGTATTTTATCAATAATTGCTCTAACACTGACTTATCTTATAGATAGGATTTTATTTTCCTCTAAGTATTTTGAGGATATTTTCAGTGTTTTGACATCATCAAAAAGGGGGAAATTGTTGGGATAATGTCGGTTTTGATTAGATCCCAAAGCCCCTGAAAAGATGTTATGCCTTAGCAAGTCAAGCTAGTCTTGGTTAGGTTAACACTTATTTATTTTACAATTCATAGGAACTCAATGAGAGGAGTACTCATTGATGACAATCAAAACTGAAGCCTGAAGACGCAAATCACCATCCTGAACTTACGACAGTTCTTCCAAGTTGGCTGAGTAAGTGTCAGTGATGAAGAGTATAACCCTGAGGTCATTACTAACTCAGTTCTGAAGGGAACATGATGACACTGAGTAATGGAAAAAGACTTGGAGTAGGCCAAAGCAATGCAAAATGAATGTCAGCGTCAGGACGAGACCGTTGTGCTTGAGAAAAAAAGAACTAAATGAGACAAGCCTGAAGCCCAAGAATGAGTTCTGACATTCTCACCAACCTGATGACGTGGACCAATCCAGGGAGGACACGCACGTACGAACCTGACATGAAGACTGAGTTCAGACTGCACTTTTCAACGAGCAAGTATTAAATGGAGCATTTAATGCATTACCTAATCCATGCAAGGACGGCTGCTGCATGGGAGATATGTCCGTTGAACAACCCTACGTAGATGACGAGAAGGCTATCTCTTCCAACGAATAGTTTTCAGATCCATCTATAAATACAGAAGGCCTTGAACCCATTCAAGGTTACAGGAAATTTCCAAGCCAGAAATTAATCAAACTCTCAAGCGTTCAAAGCATTCAACGTTCTAAAAGAAGCACTCGAAACCAGATAAATTTCCCAAGTGTTTCTTAGATTAGAGAAAATTATTCTGTATTCCACTGAGCGAACCTAGATATATCATAAGCTTAGAGTGATTATCCATCCTTAGCATAGCCTTGTCTTGTAAGGATAGTCACAATCTTAGTTGGAAACAAAACTGAAACCAAAACTCTCTTGTTAGGTTTGTTGGTTGAAGTCAGTTAGTGAGTTAGGAAAGAGTTTGTAAGGGTCAGTGAGTTAGCTGATCAGGGTGCACCTTGGCACGTTAAAAATATGTTAATCCTTAGTGGATTATCCTGTTCAATCAGGACCATGGACGTAGGAGCTTGAGTCTTTGAACCACGTTAAACTCCTTGTGTTCTTTACTGCTTTGATATTACTCTTATTGCTTATTCGTTAAGTCATTCATTGCATCAGTTTTATGAGGCTTGAATTAATCAGCCTGATCATTAACTTGAACACTGCCCTATTAATCACTACTTTAGAATTGAGTAATCAAGTTTTCTGAAAGCAAATATTAACAAGACTATAAACTTTTAGGGCTCACACATTTCTGCACTGAACTCAAGTTGATAGTTAGCCAACTGACCAGCATTCAGTGCAGTCAGTAGGTGTGTTATCAACCCTGAGTTCTTTATCACTCTGAGCTAAGGGGACTCAGTCAGTTTGAAAGGGAAAAATTTGTATACGTGTATTCCCCCCATACACGTATCTCTTAGTCTTGTACCGGGACCAACAATAATCCTACCGACCAGGTCCAAGACCCAGCCCCTACGGAGTAGAGGTAGGAATTGGCCTTAGGATTTTTTCTGCTTCTTTTTGTTGTAGTAGTTGTTCGCTTCTTCATGGAGCTTTTTGTACTCTTTTTGGGCTTTAAAGCCTTCAATTAATGAATTATCTTTTTTGCTTGTCATTTCTCCATATGTTAATTTCTTTACATTTATTTCAATGCTTCACAATATTAACACATGTAATTGGGCTTTGTTCGATTTGAACTTTGTCTTTATTAAATAGAATAAGGGTTTAACCTTAGGCTTTGCTCGCTTTATAAAATGAACAACCTCTGAACGGCTTAGATCCTTAAAACTGGATTTGTACCTTGAGCTTAGATTTCCTTTCTGAACGAACAACTATGTTGGGAAATTGTATAGACTTAAGTTTTGATTAAGATGCCAAAATATTCCTCATAAGTTATTTGTAAGTAAAATTATTCAGTAGAGTTAGATTTTTAGATAGTCAATTCAAATGTTAAGGAACTGAAGTGCAGTTAGTAAAGTCTGGAGTGTGTTGAAGAATGAAGTCCGCTGAAGAATGAAGTCCGCTGAAAATGAAGTCCGCTGAAGATGAAGTAATATGAGGAAGTAGTCTAAGTCTTGAATGTTTTCTAAGTGCATTCTCACTAAGACTAAAACCATCAGGAGAGGACCAAGGTCCACTAATGTGAACTAATAAAACACATTCAATGCTAAACACATTAAAAGCTGTTAGTTAATCTGGTTGGAACAAGGCAAAACGAATTTCAGTGAAGCTTACAATTAATGAAGGATTAAGAAGGTTCTCTCAGAGGAGTTCCACCTTAAAGCAGGACAAGATTCTGAGCAAACAGACTGAACGGCCCAATGAGAAGATGACACGTAGGTGTACTCTACTGACAGCCGACCTGTCCCAGACTGACAAGTACCAAAAGTCTTTCCCTAGCATTCTATAGAAAGTTGGTGAACAGGCATGGTCTTTCAGCCGTTTCTTGACAAGACTTAAAGCTTCAAATAGAGCCGTTTGAACCAATCAGATACAAGAAGCTTACTTGAGAAGATTCAAATCCAACGGGAATATTTTCAAGGAAGCCTATAAATACAGAAGGACGTGCTCATTTCTATGCACGAGAAACTCACAAGATCAAAGCTATCTCTACATTCATAACTATTTAGAAGCACTCGAAATTACCTTTGTTTCCCAAGTGTTTCACATTTGTAGAGAGCATAACAAGCCTTCTGTAACCAAGCTTAAAAGCTATATCCAAACCTTAGAAAGGGAGAATCCATCCTAAGCTTTGAGCTAAACTGTAAGGATTATCTCACAACAGTTGGAACCAAAACCCTACTCAAAACCCTACTCAATTGTTAGGTTGAGAGTTAGTGTTAAGTGGTGTTAGTAAGCTGATTATTTGTATCAGTCTGAAAGCTGGTTTGTTTTGGGAACTAGGACCTGGAATTATCCTAGTGATCAATTATCCTAAGAGAGGATTAATTGATCAGTGCACCTTGGTACTATAACACAAGGAATTCCAAGTGAAAGGAATTCTCCTGTTTAATCAAGACAGTGGACGTAGGAGATTCATCTCTGAACCACTTTATATCTTGTTACTTACTTTCTACTATTTCCTAAGTGTGTGTTATCCACTCAAAGTTTATCAAGTAAAACGAGTTTTCTAAAGGGCTCACTAATCCGCATTTGAAAGCTAATTAGATAGTAGTTCAACTGAAAGTCTTGAGCTTTCAGTAGAGGTATTATCTCAGTAAGCTTTCATAAGTAATTCTCAGCAAACTTAAAGTCCACTGACGAGTTACTATTTGAAGTAACCTGATAAGTTCTAAAGAAGTTTAAATTTGTAACAACAGGTGTATTTCCCCCCATACACCTGTTTACTCGTTTCGGGACCAACAAACTATCCTTGCATTAATCCACAAATTTACAAGTGTAAAAAGATTGTTCATCACTAATATATATACTCTGACGAACAACTCTAAACATCTTAAAAAATAGTTACAAGTGTAAAATAGTTGTTCGCTTATAATAAATTTTGACGAACAACTTTTTCATCAACTTGTACCTGGCTACAATCTATGCTATTCGACCTATACATTGTGCCGAACAACTTTTTGTACAATACTTAGCAAAAATTTCCAAAAATTAGGCAAGTTTTTAGCTTACTTGCACATGTTAAGACTTGCTCGCCCTGTAAGGAACTTGTTCGCCTTACTAGTAGTACTTCTTTAGATGAACTGCATTCCAGGAGTATTAGGCTGAATTGCCCTCCATGTCTTCAATGTCGCAGACACCATTGGGTAATCTGTTTGTTACCCTGTATGGGCCCTCCCAAGTCGGTCCGAACACATCTAGAGGTGGGGCGAGCAACTTTCGTAGAACTAAATCACCAACTTTGAATTCCCTAATTTTGACATGGAAATTGTAATAACGTTCTGCTCGCTGCTTGTAAGTAGTATTTTTTAACTCGACATTCAATCTTTTTTCCTCGAGCATAACTAATTCAGCAGCCAAAGCAGAAATGTTCGCCTCTTTATCAAAGTTGGTAGTTCAAATTGTCTTGGTCTTCATCTGAATTGGAATAACAGCTTCTTTTCCGAAGGCTAATGCAAATGGTGTTTCTTCGGTGCTAGACCTGGGAGAAACTCTGTATGCCCATAAAACTTCCCGGAGCTCTTCAGACCAATTGCCTTTGCTCTCCGTCAATCGACTCTTTAGCACATGCTTGATTATTTTATTGACGGTTCAACTTGACGGTTAGATTGGGGGTGATACGGGGTAGAATAATGCTTTTTGATGCCCCATTTAGTGCAGAAGTCCCTAAGTTCCTTTCCATCAAACTGCGGACCATTGTCTGTCATAATTGTTTGTGGAACTCCAAATCAACAGACAATGTTCTTCCAGATGAAGTTAATCATCTTCTGCTGTGTGATCTTGACCAAAGCTCCTGCTTCTGGCCATTTTGTATAATAGCCGACTGTCACAACAGTAAATCGAACACTTCATTTCCTGGGAGGAAAAGATCTAATTATGTCCATCCCCCATCTTGCAAATGGCCAAGGACTGTAAACCAAAACGAGCTCTTGGGCCCGAGTATGAATGTTCGGGGCAAAAATCTGGCAACGATGACAGGCCTTGGCTACCTTGATTGCATCTTGTCGTAAGGTTGGCCAATAATAACCTGCCTGATAGTCTTGTATGCCAAAGTTTGCCCCCCAGTGTGGTTTCCACATACTCCGACATGTATTTCTTCGAGTATGGCTCGTGCTTGCCCCCTAGGAAAAACTTGAGAAGTGGGAGAGAAATTCCTCTTTTGTAAAGCTGCTCGCCCACCAGGGTGTACCTGGCTGCTCCTTTTGTTAACTTGGCAGCTTCAAAAGAGTTGTTCGATTTTTCTCCATTTCTCACGTATTTGACTATTTCTATCTGCCAATCATCATTTTCTAGTTTCTCGTCTAGCTGGTTGACGTTGTAGTTGGTTGTCGATGGGTTGTTCATCTTTGTAATAACAATGTCAGACAGCTCGGCTGGGCCTTCACTTGTTGCTAGACGAGTCAATGCATCTACTTGGGAATTGCTCGCCCTTGGCACTTGCTCGATGAAAACTTGGTCCAACATGGACATTAGGTGAGCAACTGTTGGTCCCAGTACAAGACTGAGTGATACGTGTATAGGGGGGGAATACACTTATACAAATTTTTTCTTACTTTCAAACTGACTGAGTCCCCTTACTCAGAGGGGTGTATGAACACTGAGTAGATAATCCACCTACTAACATCACTGAATGCAAGTCAGTTGGATAACTATCTACTTTTGTTCAGTGCGGAATGTGTAAGCCCTGAAAGTTTATAGTCATGTTTAGTTTGCTTTTTGAAAACTTATTTTCCTTTTTATGAAGCCGTGGTTAGAAGGACAGTGCTCATATTAATGATCAGACTGATTGATTCAAGCCTGATTAAATATGCAATGAGTGACTTAATCAAATAAACAATTAAGAACATATATCAAAGCAGTAAGAACACAGGGAAGTAACGTGGTTCAGAGACTCAAGCTCCTACGTCCACGGTCCTGATTTAACAGGAGAATCCACTAAGGATTGTCTTATTTTTAACGTGCCAAGGTGCACCAAGATCAACTTCACTTACTGACCCTTACTTCCTCCTTCTAGCACACTAACTAACTTCCACCAACAAACCTGACTAGAGGGTTTTGGTTTCAGTTTGGATTCCAACTAGGTTGTGATTATCCTTATAAGGCAAACCTATTCTAAGGATTGGATAATCACTCTAAGCTTAAGATAATTCTAGTACGCTCAGTGGAATACATAATAACTCTCTAACTAAGAAACACTTGGGAAATTTAAGATGTTTCGAGTGCTTCTTTGAATGCTGAAAGCTTTGGGCGCTGAGAGTTTGAGTAATTTCTTGGCTTCGAAATTTTCCGTAACCTCGCTTGGGTCCAATGCCTTCTGTATTTATAGGCAACTTTGAAAACTATCCGTTGGAAGAGATAGCCTTCTAGGTTATCTTCTCGTAGGATTGTTCAACGGATATAATCTCTATGCAGCAGCCATCCTTGCATGTATTTGGTAAATGTATTTAATGCTCGCCCATTGAACTGTGCAGGGATGTCAGGTTCAAGTCATTGTCCATATATGACTTGGCACTCTCTAATTGGTCCACATCATCAAGTAGGTGAGAATGTCAGAACACATTCTTCAGTTAAGTCTTGTCTTTACTGAGTTAAGGTTTGTCCTCATCTATGTACGTTTCCCAGCGTTGACATTCCTTTTGACTTGCTTGGATCCTACTCCAAGTCTTCTCCCAAATACTCAGTGCAATCCTATTCCCTACAGGACTGGGTTTAACGAAGATCTCAGGATCTTGCTCTTCATCCTAACACTTACTCAGCCAGCTTAGAATGACTGCCATAAGCTAAGGATGGTGCTCTTGTGTCTTCAGACTTCAGTCTTGATTGTCATCAATGAGTACTTCTCTCATTGAGTACCTGTGAATGTAAAATAAACCAACTTACAAACCTAACCAAGACTAGCCTGACTACTAAGGCAACTCATCTTTTCATGGGCTTTGAGAACTAATCAAAACTAATATTGTCCCAAAAACAACTATTCTTTGATACTCGATCATATGATCATCCTTAGTCTTATATTCTATAACGTCCCCACTTTAAAGAGTATGGAAAAATATGATGTGGCACAAGTAGGAACGTTACTAAAATAGTACATTGTATTAAAATATACACAAGCCACACATCTGCACAGCGGAAGTAGTAAATAAGTATGACCGTAGCTTAAGTTACAATCCAAAATTCAAAATATTGTTCTTAAAACATAAAGTTTTTAAGAAGACTCCACAGCCCGCCGAATTCATTCGCCCACGTCCGGATCCACAGCATCTGTAAAAAATTTAAGAAGAAGGGATAAGTGTTTGTAAACACTTAGTGGGAAATCCCTTGTGAATTGCACATACTAAACATCAATTGTTTGTAACATGTGAGCCCCCGGAATTTCACCGGGTATCTCCTTGGGTGGCGCGATCAACCCGTGATGCCGGAGCGACCGGACTATCTCATTTGCCAACATATAGTTGGACTATCTCAGGGGCCAGTCGATAGCGAGCCAGACTCAAAATATTTAACATTCAACATTTAATAAGTGCAATTAAAATAATAATAAAACACTCGGTGAAGAGTGAAGTGATTTTCCACCTTGCAGGTTTGTACCTACAAGTAAATTTTTTTATAATAGAAACATTGTTACTTATCCCTTCATTTTTAAATAAATCATAAAATTCACATATTATACTCGTACGATTATAATGACTTGAATTCAAAACTCAATACATACTCAAATATTGTATACTAAAATACAAATATCAATTAAGTATGTAAAATCATCAAATAACAAGTTATAAGTAGATATCGACCATAAAATGTAAACGGACCATTTCGAACCTTTCTTATACAAAATTTTGATTTTTGGCAGTTTATACGCCTAACTTTGAAAATTCATATTAAATCATCTATACGTCCAAAAATTATGATATTTTAACAGTAGATTCCCAAGTCAATAAAGTTTATCGACATATTTTTATATTTCTCAAAATATTTATAAATCATCACATATTTCGTGATGAACACACTGCTATTGATTCTTGATCACTTAATTTTAAAAATTCACCATAAATCAACCATAAGTCCAGTACTTCTGAAATTTTAACCATGAATTCTCAACTTCATATAATTTATTAACATACTTTGATTTTCTATAAAAATCTAACTGATTATCCTTAGATCATAGCAAACTCCTGTTACAGAGTCCAAAACTCTAGTTCAATTTTAAAAAATCACCATACATCGAATACTGTTCCAATAGCTATGAAATTTAAAATCTAAGTTCCATCACCAGTTTAATTTCACATATAAATTTTTTAGAATTTTCCACCAAAGGAATTGGTCAAAACGAAATTTATTCAAAAGTTGGTCCAGAAATTCAGTTTCATGCATACATGAAGAACATATCATCTTAAATTCACTTTAAACCATATAATTTCATGATTTCTACATCTAAATCATAGATAATCAAGTAATAAATATAATTTTGTTCATAACATATGAAGAAATTGAAAAAAAAAACATTCAAAATATGAAGTAAAACATATATAACATGCAAATAACTTATCAACTTATTTTCCTATCATTTAATTCACATTTCATGCATAAACTTCATACTAAAACCTAACTGATTATCCTCAGATCATAGCAAACTCCTACTGTTCCTGTTACAGAGTCCAAAACTCTAGTTCAACTTTGAAAAATCACCATACATCGAATACTGTTCCAATAGCTATGAAATTTAAAATCTAGGTTCCATCACCAGTTTAATTTCACATATAAAATTTTCAGAATTTTCCACCAACGGAATTGGTCAAAACGAAATTTATTCAAAAGTTGGTCCAGAAATTCAGTTTCATGCATACATGAAGAACATATCATCTTAAATTCACTTTAAACCATATAATTTCATGATTTCTACTTCTAAATCATAGATAATCAAGTAATAAATATGATTTTGTTCATAACATATGAAGAAATTGAATCAAACATTCAAAATATGAAGTAAAACATATATAACATGCAAATCACTTATCAACTTATTTTCCTATCATTTAATTCACATTTCATGCATAAACTTCATACTAAAACTTAAATAATCACTTATTTAAGAAGAGAAAGTTACTTAGAGATTGGTAGCTAAAAGAAATTCCTTCTCCTTCTTTTGTAAATTCTAAGTGTAAGAGTAGTAGTAGTATTTGTGTAGTTTTTTTTTTTCTAAACTTTTTCTTATGAATATTTTTGCATGAATGATCATGTATTTATAGTAGAAGCCAACCTTGGAGGTTACTCCACCCATATAACCGACCTTAAGGAAGTTTATGGAGTAATCTTGTAGGTTAGTTCAATATACACATGTCATTTTAAGGTTAGTTGTTAATTTTGACTTTTATTCTCCTAATTTGACCTTAATTTCTTGAAGTTTCACCACTCTTCCTAATCTATGGCTAATTGGCCGAAAATTGTAGAGTTTTCAAGAGAAAACTTGTATCTTGTGGTTATGACACATGTATGCTTTGAATTTAATAAATAAATATTATAATTTTTCTAAATTATTTAATAATTTTAAGGTACATTATGCATAAAATTTACTTATACTATCTTATGTAATAAAATTAAAACTCTTCTAGGACTCTAAATAAATTACAAAGTCTATATACTAATCATAGAAAATATCGAGTAATCGATACGTAATTCGTTTCTTAAAGAAACCTTCATTTTACAACTTGTAACTTATGAAATAAATTACTATTCTTAAGGACTACATTAATTCCTAAATTAAACACTTTAAGACATAAAATAAAGAACATATAAAAATTATAAAATCTCAAGAATAAGCATGTATTGAGCAAATAATACGTTAATTGTAATTATCGAGTAATTAAAACACATAAACGTGCCTTTGCATAAATTTGGATGTAAATGCGTCACATAGATTCATGAAGAATTATAAAGTATTTAGTAAAACAGATTAGATCATGAAAATCTAGGGTATTATAATCTAACCCCCTTAAATAAATTTCATCCTCGAAATTTCAAGTGTTATCGTGGATATTGAGGTAAGGGTACTTTGCTAAGATTTCATCCTCTCGTTCCCACGTAGCTTCTTCCATTCCATGTCTATTCCACTGGACCTTAACCATAGGAATAACTCTATTCCTTAATCTATGATGCTTTCTATCAAGTATGGCTATATGGACTTCCTCATAGGTTAAGTTGGCATCAATTTCTAATTCATGTTGGTTTACTATGTGGGTAGGGTCAGGTACATACTTTTGGAGCATCGAGATATGAAATACATTGTGTACTCCTGCCAATGATGGGGGTAACGCTAGCCTATAAGCCAAATCTCCAACTCTTTCCAATATCTCATAAGGTCCAATATACCTGGGTTTTAACTTTCCCCTTTTCTCGAAATGGAAAATCCCTTTCATTAGTGATACTTTCCAGAATACCTTGTCTCCAATCTCAAAACTTAATTCTTTCCTTCGCCTATCCACATACGCTTTCTGTCGATCTTGAGCAACTTGCATCTTTTCTTTAAATTTCTTTACTACCTTATTAGTCTCTTCCACCAATTCCGGTCCTAACAATTTCCTTTCTAAAATTTCATCCCAACAAAGTGGAGATCTGCACTTCCTTCCGTACAATGCTTCGTACGGTGCCATTTCAATTGTAGCCTGATAACTATTGTTGTAGGCAAATTCCACTAAAGGTAGGTACCTTTCCCAACTTCCTCCAAATTCAATGATACAAGCTCTCAACATATCTTCTAGAGTTTGAATTGTTCTTTCCGATTGACTATCTGTTTGGGGATGAAAAGTTGTACTGAATTCCAACTTTGTGCCCATAACTTCTTGAAGGTTGTGCCAGAATTTTGATGTAAAACGTGGATCTCTATCTGACATAATAGAAATTGGAACTCCATGTAATCAGATAATTTCCTTAATATAAATCTGAGCCAATTTATCCAATGTGAACGTCATCTTTATTGGTAGAAAATGTGCCGTCTTGGTCAGTCTGTCGACAATTACCCAAATAACTTCATTTCCTTGTATTGACTTGGGCAATCCTACCACAAAATCCATTGTAATATGTTCCCACTTCCATTCAGGAATCTCAAGTGGCTTTAATAATCCTGATGGTCTTTGATGCTCAGCTTTCACCCGCTAACATGTCAAACATTTCTATACGAAATTTCCAATATCCCTCTTCATATTTCTCCACCATAACAACTTCTTTAATTCTTGGTACACTTTTGTTCCTCCAGGATGAACTGTATATGGTGTAGAAAGTGCTTCTTCCAATATTTCCTTCTTGAGTTCTTCTTTTTCTGGGACACATATTCTTCCTCGACATACCAATGTACCATCCTCATATACTGAAAACTCCTTTGCTTTACCTTCCTTGATCTTTTGTTTTATTTTCTCTAAGAATGCATCGTCATATTGAGCTTTTGCTATTCTTTCCTTCAAGGTTGGTTTCACAATCAAAGCATTGATCTTTCCCTTGCGACTTAAGGCGTCTGCTACTACATTTGCCCTTCTTGGATGGTACAATATTTCACAATCATAATCTTTTACCAACTCTAACCATCTTCTTTGCCTCGTGTTCAATTCCTTCTGTTCGAAGATATACTTCAAACTCTTATGATCTGTGTAGATCTGACATTTACTTCCATACAAGTAATGCATCCAAATCTTGAGTGCATACACAACTGTTGCTAGCTCTAAATCATGCGTAGGATAGTTCTGCTCATGTGGTTTTAATTGTCTTGATGCGTACGTTACTACTCTCCCATTCTGCATAAGTACACATCCCAAGCCTTGTTTACAAGCATCACTGTACACAATAAATCCTTATGTACCTTCAGTAATTGTAAGAACTAGGGCCGTTGTTAGTCTTTGCTTTAATTCTTGAAAACTCCTTTCACATTCTTCTGTCCATTCAAACTTTATTTCTTTCCGAGTCAACTGAGTCAAGTGTTTTGCAATCCGAGCAAACCCTTCAATGAATCTTCGATAATACCCGGCTAAACCAAGAAAACTCCTGACTTTGTTCACATTAGTTGGTGTCTTCCATTGGTTTACAACTTCTACCTTTGTTGGGTCAACTTCTATTCCCAAAGCGGAAACCGTATGTCCAAAAAATACAACTTTATCCAACCAGAATTCGCACTTCTTGAATGTAGCATATAATTTCTCTTTCCTCAGAGTTTCCAATGTAATTCGAAGATGTTCCGCATGCTGCTCCTGATTTTTTGAATATACTAGAATATCATCAATAAAGACGATCACAAATTAATCTAAATATTGATGAAATACCCGGTTCATCAAATCCATGAATATAGCTGGCGCATTACTAAGTCCAAAAGGTAACACTACGAATTCATAATGACCATATCGGGTTCTAAATGCCGTCTTCGGAATATTGCTTTCTTTAATCTTTATCTGATGATATCCCGATCTCAAATCATTTTTTGAAAATACACAAGCTCCTCTTAACTGATTAAACAGATCTTCGATTCTGGGAAGTGGATATTTATTCTTGATAGTGAGCTTATTCAGTTCTCGGTAATCGATGCACATCCTCAACGACCCATCTTTCTTTTTCACAAATAATACTGGTGCACCCCATGGTGATACACTTGGTCGAATAAAGCCCTTGTCCAGTAATTCTTGCAATTGCACCTTCAGCTCCTGTAACTCCTTTGGTGCCATTCTGTAAGGTGCTTTAGAAATTGGCGCGGCTCCAGGTATCAAATCAATAGTGAACTCCAACTGACGATCTCGGGGTAATCCTGGCAAATCATCTGGGAATACATCCTTGTATTCACATACTACTGGCACGTTATCCAATGTTGGACCATTGGATTCCGTTGCTACAATATTTACTAGAAATGTTGTATTCTTTCATTTCCTCAATAATTTTCGGGCTTTCATTGCTGAAATTACTTGAGGTATAGTTACAATTCTAGCACCATATAGTGTAACGTTCACATCCTTTGATCTCCGTACTGATATTTCTTTTTCTTGACACTTGATGAGAGCATGATTAGCTATAAGCCAATCCATTCCCAAGATAATATCAAAGTCCTTCATTTCTATTATATGTAGATTTGCCGGGAGTATTGGATGCTTAAAATCTATCTTCACATTCCTACACAGTCCTAAGGATTGTGTCGTACTACCAGAGGGAATGTTTACTTCTAGGAAATCTTCTTCTACTATAATATGGGCAGTCTCAATTTGTTCAAACATCTTTGTAGAGATGAATGAATGCGTAGTACCAGTATCGAATAACGTAAAAATAGGTACTTGGAATATTTTGAACATACCTGCCATCACTTCCGGATTTGCTGTCACCTCCTACTGACTCATGGCAAACACTCGAGCAGGTGCCATCTTCTGTTGTCCCCTCAGCTTTGGACAATCAGTTATAAGATGTCCAAGTTCTTTACACTTATAACATACCCCTGTTCCTTTCTGACATTGTTCAAAATGTTCTTTTCCACAATTTTTGCATTTAGATGGCCTCTGTTGTTGTTGTGGTACCATCCCCATCTTTTTTACTTGCTTAAAATTTCCTCCTTGTTTTGCACCAACCCATTTTCTTTTATTTGGCTGTGATTATGAAATTCTTACTTCTTCTGGTTTCATATACGCTGCTATCGTTTAAGCTTTCTCGAACATCTGGGCGTAGGACTTAATATCTTGTGCTGCTAAGATAGTACTAATCTCTGGACGTAGGTTTTGAACAAATCTCTTTGCCTTCCTGTCATCAGTATTAATCAAATGAGAAGCATACCTTTCCAATTTATTAAACTTTCTTTCATATTCTTGCACTGTCAGATTTCCCTGCTTCAACTGTAGAAATTCGGTTTCTTTTTTATCCAAGAATGATTGTGGTATATAATTCTTAACCACTGCTTCTACGAATTTCTTCTAAGTAACTGACATTCGTGTTTCTTCCGTCATTGTTCTACAATGAGCTTCCCACCAATAATCTGCATCCTCAGTCAACTGAAAGATAGCACAAGAAACTTTCTGCTCATCGGTGCACTTAAGATAAGCGAATATTTTCTCCAAGCTCCGAATCCAGTTTTCTACTTTCATAGGGTTTTCTTTCCCAGTCAGGGTTGAGGGTCTAAATTTCTTAAATTGGTTAACAATATCATGGTTTTGGGCTGAAGATACAGGTGTTTGGGATGATTGGCTTTGCTGACCTAGTTGCTGAGCTAACCCCCTCAAAACGGAAGCTAGATCCTCGCTCATGTCTGAGTTGTTTTGGTTTTCCCTACGACTCATAGTTATATTCAACAATATAATACAATTTAAATAACTACACAAACTTTCAAATAATTGATCACAATTTAAAATAAATAACATAATTTAAGCATTTATGAAATATTTACCTGATCCCGTCGTGGAGAATGATCTCGGTGCGGCTGTTTCTTTTAAATTTTAAAACACACACTCTTTTTGAAAATTCTTTAGCAGACGAACCTGCTCTGATACCACCTGTAATGTCCCCACTTTAAATAGTATTGAAAAATATGATGTGGCACAAGTAGGAACGTTACTAAAATAGTACTTTGTATTAAAATATACACACGCCACACATCTACACAGCGGAAGTAGTAAATAAGTATGACTGTAGCTTAAGTTACAATCCAAAATTCAAAATATTGTTCTTAAAACATAAAGTTTTTAAGAAGACTCCACAGCCTGCCGAGTTCATTCGCCCACGTCCGGATCCACAGCATATGTAAAATTTTTAAAAGTGGAAGGGATAAGTGTTTGTAAACACTTACTGGGAAACCTATTGTTAATTGCACAAACTAAACATCAATTTTTTGTAACATATGAGCCCCTAGAATTTCACCGGGTATCTCCTTGGGTGGCGCGACCAATCCGTGGTGCTAGAGCAACCAGACTATCTCATTTGCCAACATATAGTTGGACTATCTCAGGGGCCAGTCGATAGCGGGCCAGACTCAAAATATTTGACATTCAACATTTAATAAGTGCAATTAAAATAATAATAAAACACTCGGTGAAGAGTGAAGTGATTCCCCACCTTGCAGGTTTGTACCGACATGTAAAAATTTTTACAATAGAAACATTGTTACTTATCCCTTCATTTTTAAATAAATCATAAAATTCACATATTATACTCTTACGATTATAATGACTTGAATTCAAAACTCAATACATACTCAAATATTGTATACTAAAATACAAATATCAATTAAGTGTGTAAAATCATCAAATAACAAGTTATAAGTAGATATCGACCATAAAATGTAAACGGACCATTTCGAACCTTTCTTATACAAAATTTTAGTTTTTGGCAGTTTATACGCCTAACTTTGAAAATTCATATTAAATCATCTATACGTCCAAAAATTATGAAATTTTAACAGTAGATTTCCAAGTCAATAAAGTTTATCGACATATTTTTAGATTTCTCAAACTCCCTATAAATAATTACATATTTCCTGATGAACACACTGCTATTGATTTTTGATCACTTAACTTTAAAAATTCACCATAAATCAACCATAAGTCCAGTACTTATGAAATTTTAACCATGAATTCCCCAACTTCATGTAATTTATCAACATACTTTGGTTTTTCTATAAAAACCTAACCGATTATCCTCAGATCATAGCAAACTCCTACTATTCTTGTTACAGAGTCCAAAACCCTAGTTCAATTTTGAAAAATCACCATACATCGAATCCTATTCCAATAGCTATGAAATATAAAACCTAAGTTCTATCACCAGTCTAATTTCACATATAAAGTTTTCAAAATTTTCCACCAAAGGAATTGGTCAAAACCAAATTTATACAAAAGTTGGTCCAAAAATTCGATTTCATGCATACATGAAGAACATATCATCTTAAATTCACTTTAAACCATATAATTTTATGATTTATACTTCTAAAGCATATATAATCAAGTAATAAATATGATTTTGTTCATAACATATGAAGAAATTGAATCAAACATTCAAAATATGAAGTAAAACATATATAACATGCAAATCACTCATCAACTTATTTTCCTATCATTTAATTCAAATTTCATGCATAAACTTCATACTAAAACTTAAATAATCACTTATTTAAGAAGAGAAACTTACTTAGAGATTGGTAACTAAAAGAAATTCCTTCTCCTTCCTTTGCAAATTCTAAGTGTAAGAGTAGTAGTAGTATTTGTGTAATTTTTTTTTCTAAACTTTTTCTTATGAATATTTTTGCATGAATGATCATGTATTTATAGTAGAAGCCAACCTTGGAGGTTACTCCACCCATATAACCGACCTTAAGGAAGTTTATGGAGTAATCTTGTAGGTTAGTTCAATATACACATGTCATTTTAAAGTTAGTTGTTAATTTTGACTTTTATTCTCCTAATTTGACCTTAATTTCTTGAAGTTTCACCACTCTTCCTAATCTATCTCTAATTGGTCAAAAATTGTAGAGTTTTCAAGAGAAAACTTGTACCTTGTGGTTATGACACATGTATGCTTTGAATTTAATAAATAAATATTATGATTTTTCTAAATTATTTAATAATTTTAAGGTACATTATGCATAAAATTTACTTATACTATCTTATGTAATAAAATTAAAACTCTTCTATGACTCTACATAAATTACAAAGTCTATATACTAGTCATAGAAAATATCGAGTAATCGATACGTAATTCGTTTCTTAAAGAAACCTTCATTTTACAACTTATAACTTATGAAATAAATTACTATTCTTAAGGACTACATTAATTTATAAATTAAACACTTTAAGACATAAAATAAAGAACATATAAAAATTATAAAATCTCAAGAATAAGCATGTATAGAGCAAATAATACGTTAATTGTAAATATCGAGTAATTAAAACACATAAACGTGTCTTTGCATAAATTTGGATGTAAATGCGTCACATAGATTCATGAAGAATTATAAAGTATTTAGTAAAGTAGATAAGATCATGAAAATCTAGGGTATTACATATTCACCTCGGACCTGGTTCACAATCAGTTGAGAATTGCCAAATACTTGTAATCGTCTAACACCCACAACAAGTGATAAGTGCAGACCAGCAATTAAAGCTTTGTACTCAGCTTCATTATTTGTGGCCATAAACTTGAACCTGATTGCCGAGGTGATAACCTATCTGTCGGGGCTTATAAGAACAACACCTGTGTTAGGAAAATTGTTGTTAGTTTTGATGAGTTTGAAAACAAACCAGAAGTTGTAATAGGATCATCTGAACCTGTTAGCCAGATGAGGAACTAGATTAGGACTTAGTCTAGGGGGAACTGCCAGACCATAATACTTCACCAGAGGACTCCACCAGAAGATGTCACCATAGAAGATCAAGACCAGAGACAGAAGACCTTTCCCAGACCAGACGAGTCTGGTGAAACAAAAGTAGCTTAGAATCATCTCCTGATTCTAAGGAAAAATTTATTTCATAACCGACTCTGGACCAGAGGACCTCTAGGTCATCTGGTATCTGGTGCAGCTTACTCTGGAAGCATCAGAGTGATGCAAAGGAAGCATTTGATCGTTGGTAATTTGAATAAAGTCAACATGATTGTATTGGGAAGTATAATGAAGAAATCAATCCAAGGATCTCACCAACCCAATCAATCAATTAGGGAATTGATTGATTGAAGCTTCCATAAATACAGATCTGATTAGATTAGCTCTCCAACGGCTAAAACCTAATCAACTCTATAAAAACAAGAGTGCCAGTTTGAAGAAAGCTCTAGTTACACGCACGAAGAAAAAGCTCTCAAGTTTTACAGTATACTCAAGAAATCTAGCACTCTTAGGCTTTCGATATTCATCTACTCATTAATGAGTTTTGTAAGTTGGAACAAAATACTCAACCTGTTCATCTCTTTAGATAAGGTTGAAGTAAGTTAAGCTTTAGATCGAAGTTAGATCTAAAGGGTGCAACAAGGTGCTGGTACTTGTCAATTCCAGTGGTTCGTGAGTAAGATGGTTGGATAGTAAGACCCCTTGTAAAAGGGAGGGTGGATGTAGGATTTTAACATTCGAACCACTATATATCTTGTCTTATTTACTCCTTTACTTGCTTTTTATTTATTATTCAGTTGAGTCTTCTTAAAGATTTTTACAAAAGATATTTAATCTAGCTTCCACAATACACAAGATTTGACTAGTGGGACAAACAACCTGCCCCCGAGGCCAGGTTCGTGGATGACCCATCAACATAGAGATGCTAGGGGTGATCAAGTCCTCTCGTTGGATCTTGGGGAAAAGTTAGTTCGACTATAAAGTCGGCTAATGTTTGACCTTTGATCGTTGTTCGAGGAGCATAAGTTACCCCGAATTTGCTAATCTCCAGTGACCACTTGAGTAGGCGACTGGCTGTATCTGGGCGGTGTAAAATTTGCTTGAGTAGGAAGGTTGTTAGCACTTCGACTTGATGATCGAAGAAATATGACCTTAACTTTCAAACACTCATGACAAGTGTGTATGCCAGCTTTTCCATTGGAGAATACTTGATCTTTGTTTCATGCAATGCTTGACTGACATAATAAATTGGTTGATGGAATTTTCCATCTGCTCGTACTAGTACAGAGCTGATCGCCACCTCGGATGCTGCCAGGTATAGATATAACTTCTCTCTTGGGACGGGCTTCGAAAGAATTTTCACATCTCCCATATATTCTTTTAGTTGTTCGAATACTCTCTGGCAGTTGCCCGTCCATAAGAACTTTCCTTTCTTGATGGATTCAAAGAATGAACAACATTTATCTCCTGATCGGGATATGAACCTATTCAATACTGCTAGACAACCTGTCAGTTTTTGAACTTCTTTTACTGACCGAGGAGGTTGCATATCCACGATTGCTTTCACTTTTACGGGGTTGGCTTCAATCCCCCATTGACTAACAAGATGGCCTAGGAATTTTCCCGAATGGACCACAAAACTGCTTTTCTTTGGGTTCAGCTTCATGTTGTATTGTCAGAGAATATTAAACACTTGGGCAAGATGTTGGAGGTGGTCTTCCTTCTTTAGACTTTTTACTACTATGTCATCAATGTACACCTCCACCGTCTCTCCGATATCTTCATCGAATATCTTGTTCACCAGCCTTTGATATGTTGGTCCCGCATTGATTAGTCCGAACGACATTCTTTTCCAGCATAATAAATTTTTGTTTGTGTAGAACGCCGTGTTTTCTTAATTGTCGAGATGCATGTGAATTTGATGGTAGCCACCAAATGCATCCATGAATATTAACATTTCGTGTCCTGCGGTGTTATCCACCAATTGATCAATGTGTGGAAGGGGAAAATTATCCTTCGGGCAGGCTGCATTCAGATCAGTAAAGTCTATACATAGCCTCCAGGTTCCATTTGGCTTCCGCACTAAGACTGGGTTGGCTACCACTGTGGGCAAAGAGCTTGCCGGATAAGATCATTGTCAAACAACTTTCTGACTTCTTCATTAAAGGCCAAGTATTTTTCCGGTCCATACTTTCATCTTTTTTGATGGACTGACTTCTTTGTTGGATTTATATTGAGCTGATGGCAGACATGCTTTGGATCGATCCCCACCATGTTTGCATGTGACCATACAAAAACATCTAGATTAGCCTTGAGGAATTCTGTCATCAGGGTTCTGTAAGGCTCTGGGAGCTCAGACCCGATGTAGAGTTCTAGATCCTCATTTTTAGGGTTAACTTTGAGGGTTTCCAGCTCTTCGACTGGAGTTGCTCGTCATTTTTATCCCTTCCAACGGGGATCTATTATCGGTTCCTCAAGGTTAAAATCATTTTTGATGTCCATTGGGTCAGCTTCAAGGTGGGGTTCCAGGTCATCTGCTTGCCGTGGTTCAACGTTGTTCGTCAGATTCTAGCCCTCCAAATCATTGACAACATGTTGCTCGTCAATATTCATATGTTGCTCGTTCGGTACGGGGACTTCCACCTCGTGCACAGGCCGATCGCCTAGTGTTGAGAGTTGCTCGCCCAGGGCAGGGATCGGCTCGTCCAACTCCATGTGATCCTCTCCAGACTCCATTATGTCATCCAACACTGATGACTCATCTGTCGGATAAATGGTGGAGGCTTCCATCATTGAAACTCTCTTTTCATTGGATTGAAGTTGGAGGAGGCACTCTCTTGCTTTTCTTGGATCTCCCATCAAAGATCCCGCGCCTTTAGAAGTTGGAAATTTTATACAATAGTAATAAGTTGAAACTGCCGCTTTGAATTCATTTAAAAAGGGTCGACCAAGGAACCCATTATAGGTAGACTGTTGATCTACGATCAAGAATTCTACCATCCTAGTTAGGCTCCTCTCTGGGTCCTGGGTCGATACAAGCTCGACAGACAACTTTATTATCCCCAGCGGGATAATTACAACATCACTGAAACCTAGAATCCGATGATTTGAATCTTCAATATAACTTGTATAATCACCAAGTTTGTCAAGTGTGCTTTTGAAGATTATATTGGTGTAGGCTCCGGTGTCGATCAACATTCGATGTACCCTGGTCCTCATAATGTTAGCACATATAACAAGAGAATCGTTATGGGGGTCAGAATCTCATCCAGGTCTTTTTCACTAAAGGTCAACTTTCATGCTTGACTGCGGGATTCACTCCAGTCTCTTGAACATGAGCCACTGCACGTAGCTCGGGTTTTCTTTTTCTCTTTGACATTGGAGCTCGTCCACCTGAACATCCTCCAACTGGTCCTGATGGCTCCAATGTCTGGATCTCTTCCGGTTGGCCTGTTGCTGTATTAGGAATTAACCACCGGGGTTTATTGCTCCTGAGGGCTGGTGCGTCATCATCCTCATCAGAGTCTTGATTGTTGTTAGCCCGTGGTCTTTTACCAGGTTGCCTCTTAACAAAATCAGACAACTTGCCCTCTTTGTAAAACCGCCAAAGTTGCTTAAGCAAGTCTCGACACTCACTCGTAAAGTCCACATTCTGGTGGTAGGCACATTACTTGTTCGGGTTTAACTTGCTAGTCTCCTGATGAATCTTTCTGGGCGGGGAGAGAAACTCATTTTCTTTTACATTATTATAAACTGTGTCGATGGACACGGTGAGCACCTGGTTCAATTTTTCCTTCAACTTTGGCCCTTTGTTCCGGTTCCACCGGGTTTCTTTGGATTTTCCTTATGGTCTGCTTTACTGTCTCCCAGGTTCGTTTGTAATGCCTTGTGCATGGAGATAAAAACGCCGGCCTGATTCATGAACTCTGCATAGTTCTTTGGGCATTTTAGATGCACTTCCTTCCATAGATCTGTGCCCTTTTTTAACCCGGCCATAATGACCACAATATTAGTATCTTCGCTGATAGGCTTCCCCTCTAGCAACACTTTATCGAACCTTTCCAAAAAAGACCGGTTTGATTCATCATCAGATTGTTTACGATCTGAAAACCGGTATTTTTGGGAAAGGTACAATCCGACTGTAGAGAAGTGGGAGAGGAATTCCCGGCCCAATTGGGCAAAAGAATGTATTGATGCTGGTGGTATGGCAGATAACCATTTGTGTACCTGATCCCCTAACGTAAGGGGAAAATTTCGGCATTGCGTAACATCGCTTGCCCCCATGGAGATTATGTAATCAGAGTATTTGGTTAAATAAACTCGAGGGTCGGTTGTTCCTTCATACTGGATGCTTGCTGGGAACTAGACTTTTTTCAGGATCGGGGCCTTCAGAATTATGGTGGACAATGGTGAAGTAGGCATGCTAGTCGCCCCCATCCCTCTCTGCAAGTTCAATTGACCTTGCATGCTCTCTATAGCTTTTCTTAAAGATGTCAACTCTTCTAACGACGCCCCCTGACTTGGAGGCTATTCGGTGAGTAGAGGTACGTGACTCTCTGCAAGTCGCAGTCCCTCGCTTGGCGGAGGTATCTCATGAGCTGGCCTCCTCGGGTTGCTCGCTGTATTTGGTCCCAGACGCCTAAAGGCCGATCAGGATAATCTTTCATGCACTGAAGGACGAGCTGGTACCAGAGCTGCTCACCCCTCCTCTGCTCTTGGGCGAGCAGCTTCTTGATGGGGTTGGGGTCGGCCCAGCCTATCCAGAACACTGGGTCGTGAAGTCCCATGACTTGACTCAGCTGCTCAGCTGGGAAGAGACTCTGCTTGGCTTTCCATACGTTCAGTCATCTTTTCTTTGCCTTTGGCCCTTTGGACTTGGGCACTGTCTGCCTCATTTTGTTGCTCGTCGTGGACTGACCTGGAACTAGGTGTCTCAGCAGGCTTTGATCTGGCTCTTACTTGTGAGGGGCCAGGTTGTTCTTGTTGTTTCTGTAAGGCTTGCAAAGCAGCTATGGTTCGGGCTAGCTCGCCTGGGTTGCTAGCTAATGCTTTCAATTCTGGAGGCATAACGTGCGTCACGACTGATGGTTTAGTTTTATTCATTGGCCGTGGATCTTGTGCCCGTCGACCAGCTGAAGAAGCCCTAGTCTGGGGAGTCCTAGCCGAGGGGTGAGAGAGTTGGGTATCCTTAGATTGAGGCATTTTGATTATATGTTTATTTGAGTCTTTAAATCGTCAAATGCTTGATTGAAGAACACCTAGAACACCAAGAACACCTTAAGCAATTTCCTTGTATTTATGAATAAAACTCAAGAAATCCTTTGAATCTTCAAGTTCTTGACTAGAATCCTTTGCAATCTAACATGAATCGAAGGTTTGAATCCCTCCTTCTAGCGCCAATTTATTGATGATCGATTCTAATCTCAAGGATTAGTGGCTATTTTTAACCGGAATTAAGATCACCAAATAAATTTCGTGTGATTGATTACTACTGTTTATAGTAAATATAATAGATCGAATAAGAAAAATGATAAATATGTGTATTGATTACGTATATATTTCGTATGTGTGCATTTTGTGGTGTATGAATGTGTGTAGGGAGACTTTTGTGTATTTGAACTTATTCTTCATTAATGGAGAGCAGCTTATTTATACATCCTATCAAGTATGTGGTGGACAAAATCTTTGGACTTCCAAGCTTGCATGCTTGACATGTGTCCCTTTGACCTAGTTTGACCTTATTTAAGCTTAAACTTAGTTACAAAGTCTTCATTTTTGTCTTATCCCGTCCATAGAGTTGTTCGTCTGTGCTTTGTTTGCTGATCTCCACCTAGTGCGTCGCATTGTAAGTTGTTCGCCTCCTGGGAATGGTGGGTGTAAAGTTGTTCGCCTATCATCTCACCATGGATTAGATAATCTGGATCTTTATCTTCAGCGAAAGTTGTTCGCCAAAAAACTGTTCGTCAAATATGTTGTGGATGTAAGAGCACTCCTTGGATTAGTTTATGCACCACCCTCACATCATTCTTGTTCGTCACTTATGACTTGATTAGTTAATGTCAAAATCCTTACTTATGCTTCAAAACCTGTTCCCTTGAAGCCGATTGATGTTCGCCTATCAACATGCACCACCACAAAGGCCACGAGCTAACTATTTTAAGTGTTTTTAAGTTAGTTTCAAGATAAGCTGAAGTAGTGGTTGTTTGATCCTACCAATTTTTATATTAAAGAAATTATTGTCCTTAAATCTAAATTTTGCATCCAAAAATGATATTAGAATAAATTTGCTACTTAAACTGAGGGAGGGTCCTTAAATTGTCAACTAGGATCTTATGTTTTCAATTTAGTTTTAAGTTGTTATTTTCAATTTTAGATGATTCACAATTCTATTTAGTCAGTATTATTAGTTACAAATAAATATTGTTACAGCAATATTTAATTTGGAACAATATCGATTTATGCGGATGGTTTTTTTTTCATAATTTTATTTTACAATTTCATCTTCAAATATTTTCATTTTTACTATTTCATCTAAGACGCAGTATCCGAAACATTGAAGCATAGATTAAAAAAAAATTAAAACAAAGATGATTTGGATTTATCTAGAATTGATTAGAAAAAAAAATTAATTTTTTGCTGGCAACTTTTAATCCCGGAAATTTTATTTTGCTTATATTTTATGACAATATTATTGATTTTAAGGAATTGGTATTTTATTAATTCTTAATTATAGTCTATTTTGAACACTGTGACCATAACATTTATAATTTGCTTTTTTTTTTCCTCTCAAACTTTTAAGTATTTAAGTTTGATCTTTTCGATTAAACAAAATTCTTTCAAAATAAACAGACTAAGACAGCAAACCTTGAGAAATTGATGAAATATTGGATGGGAGTAGAGGAGAGGTACTGAATAAGGTTCGTAGTTGGTACCGAAAAAACTGAAATATAACCCTTAATTAATCATTACTAATCAAGAATTCATGGAATTAAAAAAGATAAGTGTGTGTAATTGAGGTTTAATACAGATGGAGGAGTTACCTGAGGATTTGTTCACTCAATGTCATCAGCTTTTAGAATGAGTTCTACTACTCATACACAAAATTCTCTAAAAAAAACTCCATAATTTTAAAGATAAAAATAAATATAAATAAAATGACTAAATTAGCCTTACATATATATATATATATAAAGAATTATCCTCAAAGTTTTTTTTTGTTGATTTTGACTTTAGTTCTTTAAGTCATTTGATTTCAAAATTAGTACTTTAATTGATCAATTTTTTTCTTAATTTTTTTTTAAAACATAAAAAAATCTAAAAAATATTTTTAAAAATGAGTTAAACATTTAAATAATAAAATTAAGTGAAATTAAAAAAATCCTTACAAATTTGAAAATCAAAAGAAAAAAAATCAACTAAATCTTCAAAATAATTTAATTAAAACAAATTTAATTTAAAAAAAAACTAAAAAATAGTTAAAAAGATCAATTAAATCTTAAAAACTAACTAAATTAAGAAATTTATTATAAAAAAAATCTTAAAATTCAATCGAAGATAAATAGATATAAATTTTTAATTAATTTTTTAGTTTAATTAGTTACGACAATTTAACTAACATTTATAAATATTTTTCTAATTTTTTTTATCTTTAGCCTTTTCCTTTAAAAATATATTTTTTTAAATTTAATTTGTTTAGATTTAGATGTTTTTTCTTATATTTATGTAGTTATTTTATTTCAAACTTTCTTTTTAATTGATTTTTTTTATTTAATTATTTTTAGATTTTTTTTATTTATTTAATTTTTGACAAATTTTTTATTTAGGTTTAATTAATTTTAAACAATTTTTTAAATAATTTTTTTTTTAGATTTTTTTCTGAATTATTTAAAATAATTGTCAATTTTATTTTTAATTTAAATATATTATACATTTTAATTGATTATTAATATTGTCTTTATATTTATTTTATTTTTTGATATTTTTGAAGATGTTTATTTGATAAATATTTTTCTTATAAACCAAAGAATATTAAAGAATAAAAAAATTAGAAGAGAGATTTTAATGAGAAAATGGAATAGTGAGCATATTTAGTAAGTATGGTAGATTTAATGGAATTGTGAGAATATTTTAATGGGTGAAGGATATTATAGGAATGAAATGAGTATCTTTAGTAATATATGTTGATTTTTTAAATTTTATTGGGTATGATTAGTAAATGAGGTAGATTTAGAGGATTTTGGGGTTTGAGTTGTTATAAATCTAGCAGATTTATTATACCAAATCTAAAAGGTTTGATGTGGACATTATTAATTGGCTTATAACCTAAACGGACTTTAGGTTTAGATTAGGTATTTCTATTATAAATAGATCATTGTACTCATAATTGTATACACGCATACACACAAATATTAATGAAACTCCTGGCTTGGTACGCTTCCAAACGTAGTCGTTACCAACGAACTGGGTGAACGAATTCGCATCTCTATTTTACACTCTCGATTTACAACATAAGTACTCTTTTAGAATTTGGGATTCACTCTTTGATGTGCAATCCAAATCCAATTTACGTGGCAGATTCATTCCAGCTGCCACATTAATTGTTTTATATTTCACTTAAAATCAAATCAGTGCATTGAATTGCAACAAATTAGTTACTTGTTAAATTACAAATCTTGAAATAATATATTACAATTGGTATACACAAAGAATGTTTGAGTAAAACAATATTATAGTTAGAAAATTAATTTTATTCATTTTCGAAAATTTGTTAGTTATTCTCCAAAAAAATAATATGTTTCCAAAAATAATTATTCATTTTTCAAAATAAATAGATTAGCAAGAATATTTTCCAAAACAAGCAAAATCTATAACATGTTTGGCTGAAGATTTAGTTTAATTTTCTAATATATTTTTTAACGATTATTTTGGAAATATATTGTGATCAATATAGTGCATGATTCCATAAAATCTTGACACCAAATACAATATTTTACCATTAAGAATATATTATTTCACTAAAAAAAATTTTTTGGAGAAATTTCAACCACCAAAATAAATTATTAAATTGTAAAGTCTAAATATTAATATTTATAGTTTTTATTGATTTTTCTTGGAATATTTAGGATTTTTTTTTTGTCAAAATAATGGTAGAGAAATTTGTAGGAAGGATTCGAATTGTTTGATTTTTTGTATTATAGATACCAACACATTGATCAATTGTTCTCACACAAACTTTCGAATAATATTCCAATTTATGTGGCAGGCTCAATTTACTTTTGAATTTTTCTTAAAAATATGTGGAATAAATTTTTTTGTTTTGTTTTATGAATAGAACATTAGAGTGTTGGCAAAGAAGAGGACATTAACTATCAGTACGAACAATTTAAGTGCAATAACTTTTAAAAATATCTTATTTTAATACACTATAAATCTAAATATATTTTAATAAATGGAAACAAAATAATTACGTATAATATGAAATATTATTTTAAACATTAAATTAATGTAAGCATATTTTTTTTCATGATTGAACGATGTTTTTCTTAGATTATTTAGGATTTTTTTTTAAAAAATATTGATAGATGTGAAATTTATAGGAGGGATTTCGAAATATTTTGGAAAAGATATTCTCACTAAAATAATGTATGATATTGAAAAAAAATTGCCACCAAATATAATATCATATGATCAATAATAGATTGTAACACAAAAATTTTTTGGATAAAATTCTGCCACCAAAATAGACTATTAAATTGCAAAACATAAATATGCATTTCTAGAGTAGGAATTCAATTTTTTATTATATTTTTATACAATAACAAATTTTAAATTAATAATAACAATTTTTTCCAGTCTGCGAAATGATGCGCTTATGCGTATGATTTGATTTCAAATTGTGAGAATAAGAATTATGAAGAATTCAGAACTAATATCCTCATCTTTCACCAATAACTTCTTAGCAATAGAGATTATAGCCTGGAAATGAGTAACATCAGAATGTGTAGAAACATTTGACCGGTTGCATTGTGAATTGATTGTGTTGCTCTTAGATTTGTTTCATCTTTGATCCGATCCTTTTGGATTTCACCATGTTAATTAAATGATGCAACTTCACGCTAAATCCAGTAGGTTAAGTTTATTGTTGGCAACGAAAACAACACTTTGTGTATCTATTTGTCGAGATTTCATATTAATTCACTGAAAACAATTCTGGCACTTTTCAGTGAATTAAACACACCTCTTTTCAGAAGATTTCTAAGTAAAATGAGATGGACGATGTATGATTTTTTAATTTTTTTGACAAGTTCTGAGCATCGTACCGTTCAATCTTTAGATTGAAGATGAAATTCAGATGGAGTTTGGGTTATTTCTCGCCATGGTTTCGGGGGTTCATCGAATTGGATTTCTACATCAAATTTCTCTATTTTTCAATCGGTATTTTTATCTAATCAGAATTTTGATTTAGGAATTTCCACTGTTAATTTCGCTTGATTCGGTGATTTCAAATTTTAATTTCCATTGATATCCGCCTGGAATGGTGGGATTTATTTTACTCTTTACATGGTTACTTCATTCATTATGTTCTTTTTCCTTTTTAATGCATACCATCTATTTGCCTAAACAAATTCCAGCTTTACTTTGGGTATAATTTTTTACAAAGTTAAAGTAGTATGTGATTCTATTGTTTATATGAAAACAAGCTTATTTGTGGTTATGCAGTTACTAATTGCTATGCATTTTTTTGCCCCAGAGTATGTGAAATCATTGGACTGATTCATTAGGTGAATCAATCCAACACACTAACATATCATGGATTTGACAGCTATGGATTCACAAATATTACTAGCTTATCTTTATTTATTTCTTAAATTCAATATTGGAGAGGAAATAAAATTGATAAACTTGAAATTTGTTTCACATCCAAAATTGTGAGACTCCAACCTCTCTATGATATATATAAATTATTTTGACAACTTCACGTACCCTCCTTACAAGATGCTCTGCTGGTGGCTATCCTTATACATTGTAATGATTTTTGTGATCTCCTACCAAATCATGCAGTTGTGAAGTGTCTTTTGGATGAATTTATTTTTCTTCTTCGTATATTCTTCATAGTACCTCAATTTAATTATTAAATTTTGGCAATTGGGTTCCCCAGTTTGAACAAAGATGAATTTTCTTTTATGTCTATGATATTTGTGCTATTGGCTGCTCCTTGAAATTATTATGGGTTTGATTGTATGGATCTTTAATTAAGATAAAAACAATAAATAATTTGCAGGGAATTTAACACTTCTCTCAAAATTTCCCTCTGTAGTTCCCTACTCATGTCTTATCCTTTTATTCTTTTAGGAGTGTACGTGTTTATTGTATCGCTTCACAAATATAGAGTTAGGAATAGCTGGAAAAGATGCAGGTGAATATCAGTATTCATATCGAGAGAAATTGCAAAGTACAGAGACGAGTTCTATAAGGATGTATGGGGTTAAGGAGATTGAAAAAACAAGGGAAAATATATATAAAAAAAAAAAATAAGGCCACAAGTGATTGCACCATATTCCAAGTGAACCATCTATCAAAAGTTAGTAATGTCTTCATCCCCATTTCGATTGCCTTTTTGCTTTTGACACGAAGGTTTTAATATGATAGTTATTTACTTAGTGGAGTAGTATTTATAGTGATAAAAAAAATTAGTCGCATTGTGATAAATAAAAGAGAATAAAGTTATTTTTTTTTAACATTTTGGTAAATAAAAATTGTCTATTTATAAAAAAGGGCAATTGAAATTAAGACGGACATTTAAGGCAAAGGGGCAATTGAAATGTAAATGGAAGAAGTAGAAGTTTATTTGGTGTGCTTTTTCACCTTAGTGCGTACATGCATGTTTGTATAGGCAGTAAGAAAGAGATGAAAAAAAAAAGTGGAGTCCTCAGAGGCTCATGAAAATATATTTTGCAAGGATTATAGTTTTATTTTAGTTAGAAACATTTCTTACTTGATTTATCATCACATCGTATATCTTATTATATTACTCCCTTTGTCCTCTAATAATTTTTATAATTTTCTTTTTGAAACGCCTTACAATAATTTTACACCATATGTATACAAATAAAACACTCCCACATTATCTACTTTAATTCAAAATACTCTTCATCATTGGTTGAAAAAGTCAATAAAACAGTTTTTCTTAAAATCTGTGTCACCCCACATATAAAAGTTAAGAGGGGATGAAGGGAGTATATTTTTAAATCTCTCTAAAATGATATGTCAGCACTATATTTCTCTTGAGGTGGTGTGACACCTCTCAAATTATTTTATTTCAAAATCATGCATTCTCCCTAAAAGTTATTTTAAGCATGTTTTATTAAATGAAAAAAAAAAAACATTAAGTTTCTTTACTAGCAATTTAAGTATTATAACTGTAAAAAGTATTTTACTTTAAAATATCTGAATATATTTTAATCAATGGAAACAAAATATTTACGTAATATGAAATATTATTTTAAATATTAAATTAATGCAAGCATATCTTTTTCACGATTGAATGATTTCTTTTCTTAGATATTTTTGAAATTTATTTTTGCAAAATATTGATAGATTTGAAATTTTTAGGAGAGAATTGAAATATTTCGGAAAAAATATTGTCACTGAGATAACATATGATTCCCAAAAAATATTATCACCAAATATAATATCTTACTATCAATAACACATTTTTTTTAATAAAATTCCACCTGCAAAATAGAATTTGAAACGGTAATATATATATATATATATATATATATAAATATTATTTTGTAGAGTAGGATTTAGATTATTTTTAACGATTTTGATTTTTTTGACTCTCTCTCTCTTTTTTTTTTTTTTTTGCAAAATATCTGTATATGTGAAATGTCTTGGAGGAAAATTGAATTTAAATAAAAAAACTAAGGTTGACGCTTAAACATCAATTCTTATTGTTGAATTGTGTATTTAAATTTACTAACATATTAATCAATTGTTCTCACACAAACATCTACACAATATTTGTTTTTAATGATGATATTATTTTTGTTAAATATTACTTTTAGATCTGAAATGTGTGATTCTATCTTTAGACTCAAATGTTATTGCATCTTCATACCATGGGGGAAAACGAAGCATGCAACTATACAACAAATGTAATTTTTTGTAATGCCGTGTTATACTAATTTGAGATTGAATGTGTTCAAATTTTCTATTTATTCATATTTAGAATTTTTTTTATTGTTCGTTCAATTATTATAATTAAAATTTTAATATTATATTAAAATTACAAGATATTTGAAAAAAAATATATATATATAATTTGAAATAATAATAAAAAAAAAATTCAGTCCACGAAATTTGCGGGGGTACACACTAGTATATATATATATATATATAGTATTTCATGTTCGACATGTATATTTAATGATCCAAAATTTTAGTGTCACAATATAAATTGAATATCTCATTTTTCATAATTATTTAATCATGTATCATATATTCATGAAAGATTGTATTATAATCTATATGATGATCCAATTTTTGATAAACAATTGTTGGTGAGAAAATAAAGGCAAAAATAAAGTTTTGTATGAACATGTTTCACCTTTAAATTGATTTATAGGATATTGGTTGTTTCATTAAAGGCTGTTAATTATATACATTATAAGGTATTATTTTTAAATAATATTAGATGTTTCAATAAAGATTATTAATTAAAAAATATTAATTGTTTTGCTATAAGGTATTATTTATAAATCAGTATCATGGTGAAACAAGTATGCAAAGACCAATCTTATATATATGATAAAAGTCAACCTCCTCATCTCAGACGCTGCCAAGTGTCCCCCTTAATCAGTTGCCACGTGCACAATTGAATTCCAAAAACAAACAATCCTTTAACTGAAATACAAAATAAATACATTTCATCAAAACAAAATACAAAAAAAAGGTAGGCGTGTGAAATTGAATTTCAAACCACAAATAGTTTCGAATAAAACCGTCTCACTCTTGATATTTCACTGACCATGGTTTCGGTTTAAACGGTGACCGTTTCAAGCCATTTCAGAATTTTGAAATCACTCTCATCTTTCATCGTTAAAACCTTCGGGCTGTTTAGCTATCTAAAATTTCCGTTGCAGCAACGTGTCATGCCTTATTTCCAAGCATATGATTAGGGAACACTCTTTATTGGATTTTTGGAAATTCAATGATTATAACTTTTTTTTCCGGATATGTAATGATGAATATGTATTTTAAACAGGTATTCGAAAGAGATGCATCAGTGATTGTCATTCTTAATGATTTATCTCCTTGACTTGAACGCAAAATACTAGCTATACTAGTAGTTACCCCACAAGAGTATGGGTTCCTTGTAGTATTGGTAAGTATAGGGACCAAGTATATCGTACCCAAGGGAAGGTATGTATGCGAATAGAGCCCTGGAGATCTACGCGTCGTAGTTAATATGAATGGATGTTCAGTTTTAGAAATAGGATTAAACTACTCTAAAGTCTACTTCTAGTAATGCAAATAATGAAATCAAACAAATAACTTAGGTTTTAATCAAATACGAGAGGGTGATGCTAAGGATAGGAATCCCTACGTATACTAATGGAGCTAGTATGATAACTAAAATAACCGTGATGTGCAAGTATTAATCCTAAGTATACTAAAACTAGTCAATCAACTTCCCTAATCTAGCACCAGATTGAAAGACTAAAAGCTCAAGAATTAACCTTAATGCTTCATCATATCAACCTACTTCACACTAAACAAGTTATATTGATTATGCTTAATTAATGAGACCCTTATTTAACCAAGGTGATACGGTCGTCCTACCTAGATAAACCGGTAGATTATAAACCTTTTCTATAATCCTATCGTTAAGTCTACTTGTTATCAAAGAGTGATAAGATCGTCCTCTCTCTAATAATTTTCGTACTCAATTCCAAGATAATTGTTGGTCCCGGTACAAGACTGATGAATACGTGTAGGGGGGGGGGGGGGGAATACATGTATACCAATTCTTCAACATAAACCTTACCGAGTCCCCTTTACTCAGAGTGATAAAGAACTAAGAGATGATAATATACCCACTGAGTACACTTAGTGAGGGTCAGTTGGCTAACTATCAATTCAAGTTCAGTGCGGAAATGCGTGAGCCCTAATAGTTTAAAGTCTTGTTTAGTTTGCTTTCTGAAAAACTTGTTTACTTAATTCTGAATAGTGATTAGTAGGGCAATGCTTTTTTGAGGATCATGCTGATTGATTCAGACCTGATAAAACAAATGCTATGAATGATCAGTTAATATGGCAGGTATGCATAATATATCAAAGCAGTAAGAACACAGGGAGTTTAACGTGGTTCAGAGACTCAAGCTCCTACGTCCACGGCCTGATTTAACAGGAAATCCACTCAAGGGATTCTTATTTTTAATGTGCCAAGGTGCACCAAGATCAGCTAACCTCACTGACCTATACAACTACTTACTAACTCACTAACTAAACTTACTACCAACAAACCTAACTTAGGGTTTTGGTTTCAGTTTGGATTCCAACTAGGTTCTGATTATCCTTACAAGACAAGGTTTTGCTAAGGATGGGATAATCACTCTAAGCTTAAGATAATGCTACTACGCTCTTTGGAATACAGAATAACTCTCAGTAAATAAGAAATACTTGGGAAATTTGACTGGTTTCGAGTGCTTCTTCTAAAGGTTGAATGCTTTGAATTCTTGAGAGTTTGAGTAATTTCTGGCTTGGAAATTTCCCGTAACCTTGAATGGGTTCAAAGCCTTCTGTATTTATAGGTGTTTAGAAAACTATCTGTTAGAAGAGATAGTCTTCTAGTCATCTATGTAGAGTGTTTCAAACAGACATATTTCTCATGCAGCAGCCGTCCTTGCATGGATTTGGTAATTGCATTTAATGCACCATTTAATGCTTGCCCGTTGAATGTGCAGTCTGAAGTCAGTCTCCATGCCAGGGTCCGTACGTGCGTGTCCTTCCTGGATTGGTCCACGTCATCAGGTTGGTGAGAATGTCAGAACTTATTCCTAGGCTTCAGGCTTGTCTTATTAAGTTCTTTTTATCTCGAGCAGAACAGTTTTGTCCCGACGCTGACATTCCTTTTGCATTGCTTGGTTCTACTCCAAGTCTTTCCCATTAACTCAGTATCATCTTGTTCCCTTCAGGACTGAGTTAGTGATGACCTCAGGGTCATACTCTTCATCACTGACACTTACTCAGCTAGCTTAGAAGACTGCCATAAGTTCAGGATGATGCTCTTCGTCTTCAGGCTCTTAGTCTTGATTGACATCAGTGAGTTCTCCTCTCACTGAGTACCTGTGAAATGTAAAATAACTAAGTACAAATCTTAACCAAGACTAGCCTAACAACAATAGCATAATATCTTTTCAGGGGCTTTGGGATCTTAATCAAAACTGACAATGTCCCAACAATTTCCCCATTTTTGATGATGCCAAAACACTGAAAAGATCCTCAAAACACTTAGAGGAAAAACTAATCATATCTATAAGATAAGTCAGTATTAGAGCAATTCTTGATAAAGTATAAAATTTAAATAACAGCAAAAAAGACAATGAGTTTTTGTCTGTGGGCAAAGTAATAGATTTCATTGATTGACATAGAGATGGTTACAATGAATCTAATCTATTACAAGAAAGGATGTGAACACCTAAACTAATCTCATTTCAGGCTCGAGTCCATAACCAGCATAGACTCTAACCTTCAACTCGTCAACACTCTTAGGTTGGTACATAACCTTCAGCCTTCGCAATCTGCAGAACCTCAGTCATTATGACCTTTGCATTGTGCTTCCCAGTTCCAGGTACAAGAGGGGGTGGACGAATCATGAACTCAGGAGCTTTCACTTGGACTTGGGCTGCTTCAGCTTCTTCCAAGATCTTCTAAATCAACTCAGGGTGGTTGTCCATCATATAGTCAGTAAATTGGGCATTGATATCTTCAGAGTCTCCCCACTTCTTCACTACGTACCATAGCTTGACAAACTCATCCCTTGCATCAACCCAGAACTCCTTCAATGTTTTTTAGATGAACTCATCAACATAAGCTTCCCTCTGAACTGTTTTCGGGCTCTTGGCTTACAGTAATGTGGACTTCCTGGATGTTGGCTTCTTCCTGTACTTTCGGGCCTCAGGCTTCATCTTCCTCCTCCTCAGCAGACTGACCACAATGTCGTCAAGTTCACGCTGTTGCAGATCAGTGAGATCGGTCAGCTTCTCCACCTTCTTTTCCAGTATGCACATCTTCTCTTTTTTAGCTATGTCTGCCCTGCGCTCAGCCTCCGACTTCTCAGAAGGTGTTCCCCATGCCTCAGCGCAAAGTTCTGCCACTGTCTCCGCAGAGTATGTGATGGGATTCTTCCTTGTATTGACTGGGGGTGACTTCTGAATGGCCTCAACTGGTTTGGAAGGGAGTTTCTTGGAAGGGTCATTAGCCTTCTCCGCTGCGGCTTCAACCTCCGCTGCGGCTTCAGCAAGTCTGGCTGACTTCCGCACAAAAAGAACATTCCCCTCAGGGTTTGCCTCAGGGTCCGCCACTTCGATTTCTTCTTGAGTCTTAGCCTCCGATGCCTCAGGTTGGGATCTTTTTCTCTTCTTTTCCCCCTTTTTGGCATCATCATTGGCCTGGGATGGGAACACTTCAGCTCCACTGTTGATGACGAAGACATCTAATTATTGAACTTCATGCACGCCCTCCTTCAACATATCAACTCCCGTGGCTATCCCAGTGCCTGCATATGATACTGAACTGATGGCAGCTTTCAGCTTCTTTTCAAAGACCTCCATGTTATGTTGGAGACTTTGTTCAGCCTTGGTGATCCTTTCCTCCACTCTCAAGGACTCACCGCTGACCCTGCTCACCTCAGCTGGTATTTTAGCTGACTCATCAGTGGCCTTAGCCAAAATCTCAGCAGCAGTTTGAGAAGTCTGAGCTAACTTCCCTGACTCCAGCTCCAACTTGGACGCTCAGTCGTTCAGAGCCTGAGTAAAGAGCGCCCCAGCCTGAGCTGCAAGCCTCTCTATAGCAAGATTTAGCTTTTCCTCTCTGAGCTCGCCCCTCTTCTCAAGCTGCTTTAGAGTCTGCCTCAACATTTTCTTCGTCCTCCTTCTCTCACTCCTCACTGATTTGGCCGTATCCACCATCGTGCGCTTCAGTATCAACTCTCTGTTGGCAAGAGTGTTGTACGCTGACTTGGTCCATTTGATGTGTTTAGCCAGGGCCTTGGAATCTTCTTCTTTTTTAGTCTTGTGACTCATCACCTCCTTGGAAGCTCAGCTAAGTTCTCTGTTGTCTTTTCCTTCTTCACCTCGACAATGCTGGTGAACTCAGCTCTTCCTACTCCTGTGATAAGCACATCACCATCTCCATCATTGGCCTCATTAGTAAGTGGTTATTTTCCCTTGTCAGCCCTTGCGTCGTCAGTCCCCTCTTTAGGGTGCACTGAAGGCAGTTGTGAAGTGGTCATAGCCGTCTGCTCAGGCTCAGCTAAGCCAACTTGAACTTTGGGAACAAGTCCCTCAGAACTAGGAGTCTCCTTAGATGCCTCAACATCATCCTCCTTTGTCTCAGGGCAGGGAATCCCGTCATAGACTGATGTCTCATTGGCAGCTGAGATGTTCTCAACATCCTCAGTCGTTGGTCCACCCTTGGCACCAACGTCTTTAACACCTTCCCCCTGAGTTTGAGACTCAGGGATCATCTCATCAACTTCTCCAGCAGTCTCCTCCACCATCTTCTCACAAGCTCCACCCTGAGCATCATCCTCATCCTCATCCTCCCTCTCAGACTCAATGTTAAGATCAGCCTTCATCTTCGCCATCATCTCAGTAACCAGCTGCTTCAGATTTTCAAAGTTCAGGAGCTGCAGCCAGCTAGTGAGACCAAAATATGTACAGAGCCTAGCTTCTTCTAATTCCCAGTGCTCCCAGCCCCTAGCGTCAACTAGCATGTGTTGCTCCTACATGTTTGATTGTTTGAAGTCCAGCCAAACCTTGAGCTCCACTACATTAGCACAAAGCTCTCTGTACTTATTCAGATTAGGCCAACACTTGGCTGCCCATTCTGTGACGTTCCCCCTCAAATTATTCTCCAAAATCCCACCAACCATGTTGGCATCCAGCTCCTCCTCCTCCTCCTGCATCTCCAAGAAATCATCATCCTGATCTCCGGCTTGAGAGGTTTTGGGGCAGTCTTTGGGATTGGGATATGCGGGGAAGTCGTCAGGGTTAAGATGATTGGGTTCAGAAGACTGGTCAGGGTTTGGATGGTCTATGGTGGGTTCAATGATCTGGTCACGCTCAGTGGTTTGTGAGGTTGATGACACTGACTCATATGGGGTGGGGTTGGCATCAGGGATGGGTATATGTGGGTTCAGGGTCGAATGGTGGGGTGGGTTCAGTGGGTTTTGGTGAAGGGGTTGGGTTAAACACAATCTTAGGATGCAGAAGCTCAGCCGTCTCGATTGTTCCTCTCACTACCTCCAAGTCAGACGCTCGTGGAGAGTTTGAGTTCTCCCTCTCAGAACTCACCTCCTTCAGACCCTTGGCTGGGGATTTCTTGGGTCCCCTCCTTAGCCTCTTTAAAGGCCTATCTTCCTCTCCCCCAGACCTGACTTCATCGTCAGTCTCCTCAGCCTCAGAGACGACCTTCTTGGAAACCTTCTCAGTCCCTTTGCCAACACCTTTGGCTGTGGCCTTTTCTTTCAGGACCACCTTCAGCTTAGTCCTCTTCTCATCCAGGACTCTCTCATCAGCTTCCTTCACTTCAGCCCGCTCCATAGCTACACCGGCCTCAGCCTCCTTGCTCTTCTCAAAGAGCTCATCCACTCTCTCCATAAGACTCGTGACCACCTTCTTGGCCTTGCCCGCAGGCTTCTTTCTCTGACCCTTTGGTGGAGCATTAGGGTCAGTGAGACCAAGAACCGCATAAGTATCACCAGATGTGGTGAACATTATCTTCTTCAAGGACAGGTTATCCTCCAAGTCAAACGTACAGCCCTTGCACGCATGGGCGATGAGCATGGATAACCTCATCCCGAAGGAAAGCATGGCTCCAACTGAAATATGCTTCATCTCAGCATCTTTCTTCAGTTTGTCTCCAGCAGCCTGATTGATCTGGTCCAAGAAGAATTGCTCCCAGTTGGCTTCCACACCATCAACTAGAGCACCCATGATCCTCAGTTTAGGCTGGCTGAGCTGCTCATGCGAGCCAGTTGAGCCCATGACGATTTTTTACACCAAATCAACCAAAGCCCTATACTCAGACTTCAGGGTATCTTTGTGTTGACGTGCCTTGAACTCCGAAGACCCAGTTTTGGACCACTTCCTAAGTAATTCTCCTTCAGCATTCTCCTTGTAAGTCCTAGGGTTGACGCCGGAGCATGGAAGCGCATACACCTCCTTTATGGCCTTCCTCAAGTTGACGTCCCACGTCTCGGTGTTGTAGAATGGCTCCCCATCAACATCCATCTCACCAGTGGGTATCAGCACGGTCACCCTGGTGAATAATTCACCCTTGCGCAGAAACAAATTGTAATAAGCCTCCACCACTGTCTTTGGAAGCACAGAAGTGGGTCGCAGTGTAAAATACTTCCCCAACTCAAAAACTGGGAGGATCTCCTTCACGGAAAGGTACGCACCCTCCATGGTGATAACGTGCTCCATATTAACCAACTTGTTCTTGACAACTTCTTCAGGCTTGTCAGTTGTCCAGTTGGAATCCAAGAATGTCATTTGTTTTTATTTGTTTGAGACAATATTTTACAAAAGATTTGTGTTTGAGCAAGAGAATACTCAGTGTGCACTGTGCGTTCGGGTTTATGTAAATTCCTCAAATGGCAGACTAGATTGATATGAATTAGTCAGTTACTCAGACGTGGGGTTGGGATTAATCCTGAATTTGAAAGGTTTTGAAATGAAGGGCCATGATTAATCTCCGTATCAATCATATCCTCATGTCAGTCATATTTTGTATAAAATGGACACGTATATGAAAAAGTAACTGAAGCATTAAATGCTCTGATGCGTGTGGGTTTAAATATGAAAATGAGCACTTTAAATGAAAACGGAATGCATTTAATAAGGATTTTCAGGACGAAGGACTCAGGGAGATGCTTTAAATTCACAAGAGTCAGGATAGAACTCATACCTGTCAGGAAGACATTGTAGCACCCTGATACCTCGCTGAGTTGAGTCTGGCATGAGTTCCCCCTAAACCCTATACTGACTGCTCTCCCGGATCTAAGAGACCTAACTCCACCGACAGTTCCATAAATCTTTCTTCAGCCAAAGGCTTAGTCAAGATGTCAGCTCTCTGCCTGTCAGTGTGAATTTTCTCCATCCTAATGTACTTCTTCTCCACATGATCTCGAATGAAGTGATGCCTAATATCCACATGCTTGCACCTTGTGTGAAGCACTGGGTTCTGAGTAATTGCTATAGCACTATTGTTGTCACAATAGATTGGAACCTCATTAGCAAACACTTGGTAGTCTCTCAATTGTTGTCTCAATCAAAAAATATGAGCACAACAACTACCTGCAGCCATATACTCAGTCTAAGTTGTGGATGTTGCCACTGAATTCTGTTTCTTACTGAACCACGAGATCAACTTACTTCCCAAAAGCTGACATGTCCCTGAGGTTGATTTCCTATCAATCCTACAACCTCCATAATCAACATCTGAATAACATGTCAGTTCTAAGTTGTCATCTGAAGGATACCATAGTCCCATATTGACTGTCCTTTTCAAGTACTTAAGTATCCTCTTAGCAGCCTCCAAATGACTCCTCTTGGGATCAGACTAATACCTAGCGCACACACCAACTGTAAACGTAATGTCAGGTCTGCTTGTAGTCAGGTACAACAAAGAACCAATCAGCCCCCGATACTCAGTCTGATTAACTGAAGTTCCTTCAGTGTCAGGATCTATCTTCCAATTTGTGTTCATTGGGAACCTAGCCGGATTGTTGTTCTGAACACCAAACTTTTGAATCAAGTCTCTTGTATACTTGGCCTGATTAATGAATATACCCTGATCAGTCTACTTAACCTGCAATCCTAAAAATAAGTTCATCTCTCCCATCATTGACATCTCAAATTTACCAGTCATTAGCTTAGAGAATTTCTCACAGAGCTGATGATTTGGTGATCCAAATATTATGTCATCCACATAAATTTGGACCATTAGAATGTCATCACCTTCAGTGATCCTGAACAATGTCCTATCCACGGTTCCCTTCTTGAACCCATGGTCAGTCAGGAATTGAGAGAGGGTATCATACCAAGCTCTTGGTACTTGCTAAAGTCCATAGAGTGCTTTCTTCAAATGGTATACTCTATCTCCAACCTCAAACACGGGAGGTTGTTCAACATATACCTCTTCATTGAGTACACCATTCAGGAAGGCACTCTGATGGTCCCGTTTTCAAAGGGCAAAATGGGAATTCAGGAGAATTTTTTTTTTTTAAACCTTTTTCCTCAGGGAGTTCAGCAGGAATGAGAAATACTCAAGTCACTGCTCTGCTCAGAGGCTGAGTTACCAAGTCAGAGAGAAGGCTTGGAGACTCATGCTCTGAGCAAGGACAGTGGCTTGAGATGCTGAACTCTTGAGTGCGTTATCAAATCACAGCTTGCACCCTGACCGAGTTCAGTGACGGAATACTCAAGTCACTGCGTTGCTGAGAGTCAGAGCTATCAAGTCAGTGATGAGACTTGGAAGCTCAGGCTCTCAACAAGGCAGTGACTCGAGAGACTGAACTCTCGAGTGCTAGCCTGATTCAGTCAGTAAGATGAATCTTCCTGACTGAAATGCTTAACTAAAGTTCCTTTTTAAACAATGCTCTCAGTGAGCAGATTTTCGCAATACTTTAGAAGAAAAGACATTCCGAATAATAACACTTGGTTTAACGTGGTTCAGAGACTCAAGCTCTTACATCCACGGCCTGATTTAACAGGAAATCCACTCCTTTGGATTCTTATTTTTAACGTGCCAAGGTGCACTTACAACTGGACTCACGCCACTCCCTGGGCTGCCCTTCTCCTCACTTACTACCAACAAACCTGACTAGAGGGTTTTGGTTTCAGTTAGGTTTTCTCCAACTAGGTGAGGTTTTCCCTTTACAGTGTGTTAGCCAATAGCTAAGATAGGGAAAACCTCTCTAAGCCTAGAGTTACAAGCTGAACACTCATATGTGTATATTTGAAGACCCTAATGGTCAGTGTTTAAGATGTGAGTAAACCCTCCTTATAACTCCCATGCACGTATGCTACTACTCACACTTTCAGCTCGTAGGTGTTTGTTTTTCTTACAAGATACAACAATACAATTCTCAAACAAAAACAACACACTTAAATACACAGCCATGAGCTTGTATTTATAATGGGGATTCAAATGTATCCGTTGGAGAGGAAATACATTTGAATCCAGCATTAAATGGTTTCAACCACTTTTCTTGGAATGCGGCCTTTGTCAGTGTCAGAGTTTCTGCCTCGTGCTGATTGGTCCACGTGGCCTGGATTCACGGATCTTTGACTCAGTGGGTTTGACTAAGACCCACTGACTTTAGGTAGTTTTCTCCTTCACTGACAGGATGATCTTCAGTTGGACTGACTCGTCCTCAGTGTAGTTGTCCTTCAAGGACTGTTTGAAGATCACTCCAAGAAGTTTGTCATAAGGCTGAATGGCAAACTTCCCTGACCACAGTAGCCTGACTCCTTCAGGGCCTACTTGGTGCAGCACTGATCCACCTGATCAGGCTCTTCACTGAGTGGTCCACCAGACTTGGCTTAGATCAGCCTGACTTGCACTCAGTGGGACATCCTTCAGGCTTCTCTTCAGGTTCAGGTCTTCCTTCAATGGCTTCAGTCAGTTCTCTTGAGATGTCATCTTGACTTCCTCAGGCTTTATCAATGAGTTCCCCCTCATTGAGTTCCCCCTCAGTTGAGTTCCCCCTCAACTGAGTGCTTCCTCAACTAAGTTCTTCTCACATTACAACCTGTCTAACTGAATACACAAACTATCCTGACCTGAATCTAAAGATACTATCCTGACTGCTTTCAAACCTATTACATGTTGTTTTGGAAAATCATCAAAACTAAAGCATATCCCAACACACTCTTGACGTCCATTTGATACACCTTAAACTTCTTGTATGTTGCATATGCAAGAAACAGCCTGATAGCTTCCAACCTAGCCACTGGAGCAAAAGTCTCATCATAGTCTATTCCTTCAGACTGACAATACCCTTTTGCAACCAGTCTAGCCTTGTTCCTTACTACAATACCATTCTCATCCTTCTTGTCCTTGAAGACCCACTTGGTACCAATAACACCTTGATGCCTAGGTCTATCTACCAGTTCCCAAACCTGATTCCTTGTGAACTGATTCAACTCCTCTTGCATGGCTATGATCCAGTTCTAGTCAATGAGAGCTTCTTCAATGTTCTGAGGCTCTTGCTCAGAGAGAAAGCAACAGAACAATGCGCTCTCACCATGAAACTGTCTGGTCCTGACTCCCTCAGTTGTATCACCAATGACTTGGTCAATGGGATGACTTTCTAGCCATGTCCTCTTATCTGGAGTTGTTCCTGAAGTACCTGCAATGTTAGTGTCTACAGGCTCATAAAATTCAGGATATTGAACAGAAGGGCATGATCCTGAGTCTATACCAAAGGGATTTATAAGTTCAATGTCAGAGACATTGATTCCCCCTTGATGAGGTGACTCAGGGAGCGTCTCAGCTGCGACGGCATCTTCATAGATGGTGCTTACCTCAGGTTGAGTTTGTTCCTCAGTCTGAGGCTCAACAATTCCTGATGTGTTGGGCTTAGGAGTGGCTCTTGGGTTATCTCCCTAATCGTCGTCATCATCCCATCTTGGAATTGGCACAGTTTGGTTCTTTAAGCTCAGCCTTGTCACTCTCCTTGTGACTTTCTCAGTATCAGGATTCAACATCTTTACCCTAGACTCATTAGCAGATTCATCAAACACGACATGTGGTATTTCTTCCACAACAAGAGTCCTGCAGTTGTAAACCCTGAAAGCTTTACTAATTTCAGAATATTCTAAGAATATTCCTTCATCAGATTTGTTATCAAAAGCTTTCAACTGAGTCTTCCCATTGTTGAGGATGAGACACTTGCAACAAAAAATATAGAAATAAGACATACGAGGCTTCCTCTTATTCCATGTCTCATATGGGGTCAAAGCATGTTATTTGTTCAGCATGAATCTGTTCTGAGTGTAGCATGCAGTGTTGATTGCCTCAGCCCAGAATTTCTTGGGCAATCCTGACTCAGCCAGCATGGTCCTGGCAGATTTCTTCAGTGTCTTGTTTCTCCTTTCAGCGACACCATTTTGTTGTGGGGTTCTAGCTGCAGAAGTCTCATGAGCTATATTAAGTTCATTAAAAAAGTCAGAAATATATGAATTTATAAATTCAGTGCCCTTGTCAGATCTGATCTTAGTAATGGACTGATTCTTCTCATTGCTGAGTCTCCTGAGCAACTCTGGAAGCTTCACCTGTGTTTCCTTCTTATTCAACAAGAAAATAACCCAAGTATATCTAGAATAATCATCAATAACCACAAGAGTATATTTCCTACCATTCATACTCACAGGTGTTATGGGACCAAATAAATCCATGTGCAAGAGCTGAAGAGTCATGTCAGTGAGAAGGTAGCTTTCTCCTTGAATGACGCTCTGACCTGCTTCCCCTCCTGACAAGCTTTGCACACATGATCTTTGCTAAAAACTTCATTAGGTAGACCTTCAACAAGTGATTGTCTAGAAATTTTGTTAAGAATCTTGAAGTTCAGTTGACTTAATCGTTTATGCCATAACCAACTGAGCTCTAGAGAGCTTTTAGCAACAAAACAAGTATTGGGAATAGTGCTGCTCCAATCAGCGAGATAAACGTTACCTTTCCTAATACTTGATTGAAGCACTTGTGTTGATTTGTCCTTGACTAGACATATATTCTATGAGAACTCAACACTGAAACCTTTATCACATAATTGACTTACTAACAACAAGTTGTGCTTCAGTCCTTCCACAAAGGACACATTTTCCACTCTGACTGTACCTATTATCAATACACCAAAACCTTTAGTAAAACCATTTGAGTTATCACCAAAGGTTACCTGTGGACCATCTTTAGCTTGAAACTCTTGGAAAAGACTCTTCATTCCAGTCATATGCCTTGAGCATCCACTGTCTGGGTACCAAACAGCTTTGTTTGAGTCTCTTCTCCTCTTGTTGTGATCCACAACCGCCTGCAAGCAAATCAGGCTTTAGGTACCCATTGGGTGTTGGGTCCTATAGTGTTAGCTGTACCCTTCGGGATCCAGACTTGCTTAACAACCCTGATTGTCTCAGAGTGGTAAATTTGTCTCCCTGAAACATCAACATACACAACTTTCTTCTTCTTTGCCTGAGAGGAAGATGGTGTATGGGTGCTAGACTTAGGCTTCACAGGAGCCTGAGTGGATGCCTTTTGGGCTGGCTTCCTGTTCTTTCTAGGTCTGGGTGCAGCAGGTCTTGGGCCTTGTTCTTGATAAGGACCCTGTGTTCTATTCCCCCTAGGCAAGTGAGGGAATGGAAAACAGTTAAAGGCCTCAGGATGCCAAAACCATGGGGGTGTCATCATGTTTGGCCTTCCCTGTTGGTATTGTCAAGCATGATGGTACCCTCGCTGACCAGTCTGAGGGCTCTTGGCCTGAGTCTTCCTCTGCTTTCGCTGAGACATTCCCTGACCTGAGCTCTCAGCGACCTCCTTTGGTTGCTTTGCCTTTCCCTTGGGCTTTGGCTTAGCTACCTTAGGGACAACCCTGACTGAGTCAACAGTTTCCTTGCCCTTATCAGTTTGACGGGCCTGAAGTACAACCTTAGGTGCACTTTGGCCTGCCTGAACAAATTCCCTCTCAGTGTTGCTCCCTGAAGCAACATGAGACTGACCTTGTGAGGATTTCTTAGGAACATATCCAAGTCCCTTTTTCTCGGTCCCAAGCATCTGGCTGCTGTTTATTTCCTCTCTAGCCACTGAGGATTTATTCATTGCTGCAACCTTTTGCTTGAGTGGGTCCTCACTCCTTTTCAGGATTTCATGTCTGGCAAAGAGGTCATCAAACTTACTCTTAAGTACTTTTAGTTCTTCCTTTCTGACCAACTCTTCATCAGCCAGTTCCTTCAGAATCTTCTCTCTTGGGAGACGCTCAACATTGATTAAATCAATTTCCTGAGTTAGTCTCACAATCTGAGCTGATTCTTTAAGACCAGACTGAGTGAGCTGATCATTCAGGTTCTGGACCTCAGTACTCAATTTCTTGTTCTCTTCTACCAGGAAGACATTAGTTTCCTGCAACCTGGAGAAATCAACCATCAATTGACCCAGACAGATCTGAAGGTTCATTTCTCTGGCTGACTCTGAGCTAAACTCGGGATTTTGACCAGTGTAAGAACCACAAATAGAATTAGATGTTATCTCAGGCTCTTCCCTAGCCATCAAGCAAACATCATCGTACTCATCGTCGGAAAAGAGTTCAGGCGACCTCTCCTCAGGATCATCCGAGTCAGTTGCATCCTCAGCGAGCATGGCTCTCCAGTCAGCAAATTGCTGGTCTCTCTTGGCCCTCCTGTCCTCTCTTTCCCTTGCACTCAGCTCCGGACAATCATACTGATAGTGTCCACTCTTTTTACAGTTGTAACACGTAGCTTGCTCATCTCCTCTTTCTTTCCTAGGTTCAGGGTTCCTCCTTGAGTCAGGTTCCCTCCGTCTTGATGAGCTTTCAGACTTCCCTAAGTGTCTGTCATCGCGAGTACATCTCTGTTCATCTCTTCGATCGGGCTTTGGGTCTGAATATCTTCTTTCATCGCCACGATCTCTCCTCTGGTCAGTGTTTCTCCTTTCCTCATATCTCCTTGATCTTTGGTGGGTTCCTTCAGGTTTTCTGTCACGTGAGTCTTAATAAATTTTCTTATAACGACCAAACCTGGAATTTAACTTATCAAAGCGTCTGGCCATCAGGCTGTATTCCTCAGCAAGTTCTTCCTTGCTCATCTCCATCATTGACTTTGATGAAGACTCAACAGGTTCAAACATGGCCTTGAACGCCACACTTTTCTCAGGAGTTTTCTCCTTCTCTTCCTCTTCCTGCTGAACTTTCTTCTTTCTCTTGTTAAGATCATATTCCAGTGCTTTGAGCTCTGAAAAAAGTAAAGCAGAAGTTATGTTACTCATATCCTGAGTGTTCTTAAGTATAATTACACTGTTGTCCCATCTTTCAGGAAGGGCATTCAGGATCTTTGAAGCAACATCTCTCTTAGGGACATCCTTGTCCAGCATCACCAACTCATTCATCAACTTGATGAATCTTGAATCCATCTGATCTATACTCTCATCAGGCAGCATCTCGAATGCCTCAAATTTCTAAATGGCAATGTTTCTCTTGTTCTCCTTTATCTTTTCTGACCCCTCGCACATCCTGGTCAGTTCATCCCAAACCTCATTTGTCGTCTTTAAATTCATCAGCCTCGCTGACTCCTCGAAGGGCACCGTGTGCAAGATAATGTTCCTAGCCACGTTGTCCAGTCCAACCATCTTGATTTCGTCATTGGTCATGTATTTCCTTTCTTTAGGAACCTGTATGCCAATTTCAAGATGTTCATATCCCAGTCCTCTGACATTAGGGATAGTAATCTTGATCGGTCCTTCCTTGATAACACGCGGCATTTGGTCATGGATGGCATCAAGATGTGCCTCTAGTCTGAACTTCCAATAGACAAAGTTAGATACAGAGAATTCAGGTAACGAAGCTTCAAGTCTCCTCGAAGTCATGATGATGCAAGTTTTATGAAAAGCAACCTCAGATCTGTTCAGTGACCACCAACAATTTCTCCTCTGAAACTATTAGTACTCAAAGTCAGTGGTCTTGTGAACCACTGCTCTGATACCACTTGTTGGTTCCGGTACAAGACTGATGAATATGTGTATGGGAGGGGAGAATACACGTATACCAATTCTTCAACTTAAACCTTACTGAGTCCCCTTTACTCAGAGTGATAAAGAACTAAGAGCTGATAATATACCTACTAACTACACTTAGTGCGGGTCAGTTGGCTAACTATCAATTCAAGTTCAATGCAGAAATGCGTGAGCCCTGATAGTTTAAAGTCTTGTTTAGTTTGCTTTCTGAAAAACTTGTTTACTTAATTCTGAAGAGTGATTAGTAGGGCAATTCTCTTTTTGAGGATCGGGTTGATTGATTCAGGCCTGATAAAATAATTGCTATGAATGATCAGTTAATATAGCAGGTATGCACAATATATCAAAGCAGTAAGAACACAGGGAATTTAACGTGGTTCAGAGACTCAAGCTCCTACGTCCACGACCTGATTTAACAGGAAATCCACTCAAGGGATTCTTGTTTTTAACGTGCCAATGTGCACCAAGATCAGCTAACCTCACTGGCCTATACAACTCCTTACTAACTCACTAACTAAACTTACTACCAACAAACCTAACTTAGGGTTTTGGTTTCAGTTTGGATTCCAACTAGGTTTTGATTATCCTTACAAGACAAGGCTTTTCTAAGGATGGGATAATCACTCTAAGCTTAAGATAATGCTAGTACTCTCTTTGGAATACAGAATAACTCTCAGTAACTAAGAAACACTTGGGAAATTTAACTGGTTTCGAGTGCTTCTTCTAAAGGCTGAATGCTTTGAATACTTGAGAGTTTGAGTAATTTTTGGCTTGGAAATTTCCCGTAACCTTGAATGGGTTCAAGGCCTTCTGTATTTATAGGTGTTTAGAAAACTATCCGTTGGAAGAGATAGCCTTCTAGTCATCTATGTAGAGTGGTTCAAACGGACATATTTCCCATACAGCAGCCGTCCTTGCATGGGTTTGGTAATTGCATTTAATACACCATTTAATGCTTGCCCGTTGAATGTGCAGTCTGAAGTCAGTCTCCATGTCAGGGTCCGTACGTGCGTGTCCTTCCTGGATTGGTCCACGTTATCAGGTTGGTGAGAATGTCAGAACTTATTCCTAGGCTTGTCTTATTAAGTTATTTTTGTCTCGAGCACAACGGTCTTGTCCCAACACTGACATTCCTTTTGCATTTCTTGGTTCTACTCCAAGTCTTTCCCATTAACTCAGTATCATCCTGTTCCCTTCAGGACTGAGTTAGTGATGACCTCAGAGTCATACTCTTCATCACTGACACTTACTCAGCCAGCTTAGAAGACTGCCATAAGTTCAGGATGGTGCTCTTAGTCTTGATTGACATCAGTGAGTTCTCCTCTCACTGAGTACCTGTGAAATGTAAAATAACTAAGTACAAATCCTAACCAAGACTAGCCTGACAACAATAGCATAACATCTTTTCAGGGGCTTTGGGATCTAAATCAAAACTGACAATGTCCCAACAATAATTCTAAGGTTTATTTTAAGAATTCAATTAATCAAGAGAACTAGCACTAAACATCACGAATTATCCTAATTATGTACCAACATCCTACTTCTATGAGTTCATCCTACCCCAAGCATGCAAGGGTTCTAGCCTAACATGTTGAATACGAAAACAAAAACAATTGAATGAACAATAAACATAAACATGATGAATTTAATTGTAGAACTAAAAAAACATAAGCCAGGTTTAACTCAATGAATCAAAGTCTCAAAAACGAATCTCAATTAGACATGAAAACTAGGTTTGAAAGTATTAAGTATCAAAGAAAGAAATAACGGAAAGTAAACTCTAATCTATGAATTCATAGTTCAAAAACCTCGATTACACTTGCAAAATCTCTTGCTCAACTCTCCCCAAGCTCCTCTCTATCAAATTCTATCTCTAAGTGTCAAGTGGTTCCCAAAACGAGCTTGGAACGTTGTATTTATAGGCATGGGCCAATTTGGATAACATCGGGCTGAAAAACGGGTAAAAAGGCTAAAATTTGCGCATATATGGGATTCGCTCGAGCAGTGTTACTCGAGCTAATGTGGTCGAGCAGTAGTGCTCGAGCTATGCTGGTCGAGCAGCAAAACCTCTCTATAAGTCCAGGCGCTCAAGCAATGCACTTGGTCGAGCACTTTTCGGCTGTTGTACACTTGTTCGAAAAAACCTTCATATCTTCTCAACCGGGAGTCCGTTTTGGCCGATTCAAAGTCCTACGATCTCCTTTTTTCGCCCTCTATCCAACTATGAACATCAAAGAGAAAAATTAATGAGTTTATGAAAATGGTTCTCAAAGGACTCTAAACACTCATCAAAAACACATAAAACATGGGTAAATTGGGCTACAAAACATAACAATTTCACGCTTAATCAACCCCCCCCCCCCCCAAACTTACCATATTGCTTGTCCTCAAGAAATGAAATAATAAGTCAAGTGAAATTGTTAAGAATGAATCATAGAACCAAATCATGCAAGCAATAGAGCTCAAGCTTCAAAGATCGATCACCCACACACAAACTCACCCCCTTCATCATACTCATGCATAAACAACAAGAACCACCAAAATTAAACATGGATGTGCTCTCGACGATGTGTTTCACTCCCTTACAAATGTATATCAATAATAAGGGACTCGCTCAATCAATCAATCACACATATCAGTAGCCATAGGCTTGTAAGCACTCTCAACTTCGACCATACTCTAGAATATATGCCTAATCAAAAAGAACTTTCTCAAGGTTGTAATGTAGGCTCTTTGGACGGGTGGGGTAACTATATGGAGTAAGTGACTCAAGTGGATGGAGAATAGAAAATCAAACTTCGGTACTTTGAGTCGAGGAACAGAATACTTCAATCATCTTCATGCAATACACTTTTCAATTCCACTACTCTCAACACTTTATATTTTTTTAACTCCTCTCACTTTTTCAATCACTTCACTTTTTTTTTCACACATATATATGAGCTCATATTTTCTTTTGCTCATTCTCAAATTCTTGGTATTTCCCACAACTCAAGATATCATTATACCTTTTCCTCAAATTCACTCAAGCATTAATAATTCTCCTTCCTCAACTTCACTCGATCCCTTTTTTCATTCACAATTTTTCCTATTCTCCACTCAAATTGGGACAAGAGTTTAAGACTTTGGTTAAGTTCAAATGTGCTGGCAAACAAAATAGGATAAGGCTCAAACGGGCTAACAAGGGATAAATGTCATTGGTAGGGAAAATTTGGCTAAGTGACTCAATAAATCAAAGATGACCTAAAATCACTTTCGGCATATCAATCTAGACACAATCAAGAAGTGAGAGCACCTACAAGTTCTAGCATCCTCTAAGGTGACGATCCACTCACATACAAAGAGATCAATTTATGCATTTTAATCTCACAAATGCTCAAATCTCACATCTTTCACATTCATGCTAGTCCTAGTGAATTCTCACTTTTATCACACAAGTATTCAAAAGGAAATTTCGTAAGTATACGAGTTCCCTCTCAAATCAACTCTAACTCCTACACTCACACAATTCAGACTCAGACTCAACTTCACAACTCACCAACTCATACTCACACTCAAAGATAACAATCAACAAGCATAAGAGAATTGATAGGCATGAAATATGTAGTAGCACACCAAAATAATATCAGCTCAAGGAGCATCACAAGGCACAATATATAACCAAATTCAACTCAAAGAGAGGGTGTGCGCCTGTGCAATGTAACCATAAAACATATAAAAACTCCACCCCCAAACTTCGACCTTGTGAAGCGGTCTAAGTTTGGGGTGGTGGTTACCTCATCCAAATAATTTAGTTTCTCTTAACAACTTGGCACACTCCCTTGTCTCGAGTTGGTCCCTTCAATCTCCTCTTCTTGGGAATTCCTTCACTCTCAAGGCCAGCCTACAAAATAAAACTCTCAAGTATGAGGTTAGAACCTACGACTCAAAACAAAAACTCTAATAACTAAAAACACTCAAAAGCAAATAAAAATGGGTTACCACCCACTCAGCGCTATTTTTAAGGTCCTAATGCTGGACCGAGCTCAAAGGAGCTTATGGGATATGATACTCAAATTTCCCTCTCTTATTCTCATAAGAGAAGATGTCTAAGTTTTTCGCTAGATTCCCATCCTCCTTCTTTACCTCCGGCGGTGGTTTCACTTTCTTTTTCGCTCTCCACGGAGGTACCCACCTCTTGGATTTTTTCTTCTTAACATCAACTCCTCCTTCTCCCTCTGTTGGAGGACTAATCCAATCAGATCCTCTATATAAGGAAGCCTCAATCAATCAATTCCCTAATTGATTGATTGGGTTGGTGGGATCCTTGGATTGATTATCTTCAAATACTTTCCAATCCTGATCATGTTGACTTGATTTGAATCACCAATGGTCAATAGCTTCCTCTGCCTAACTCTGATTCTCTCCAGAGAAGGCAGGACCAGACACCAGGCAACCTCGGTATCTTCTGGTCCTCATCTGGTCAAGAACCAGAATACTCAGAAGAGTCAGGGGATCAAACTGAGCATCTTTTGTTCTACCAGACTCGTCTGGTCCGGACTCGTCAGGTCTGGGGAAGGTCCACTGCCTCTGGTTATATCTCATCTGGTGAAGTCTTCTGGTGGAGTCCTCTGGTTAAGTCCTCTGGTGGGGTCTTCTGGTGACTCTTCTGGTGAAGTCTTCTGGTCTGGCAGTTCCCCCTAGACTAAGTCCTAATCTAGATCATCATCTGGCTAACAGGTCCAGATGGTCCTATTACATCTTCTGGTTTGTTTTAACTCATCAAAACTAACAATTTTTATCCTAACACCCTCCAATTTGGCCACGTCCACACTTTTAAATTCTTCATCCTTCAACTCCTTGCCTTTATCCCTATCAAAATAATCAAGATCATAATGCTCAGAGGTTAAATCATTAAGTGAAGGTTGATCATAATCATGTATATAAGAAAGGTTAGGGATAGGAGGTGTGTCTTCAACACAAGTGTCAATGACATCAATGGAATGACATCTCTCATCCTCCTTCGGGTACTTCATGGCTTCATATAGGGAAATCTTTACTTCTTTATCATCAACTTTCAACGTAATCTTCTCATTCGCCACATCTAACACCATCCCAGACATGGCTAAGAACGGTCTTCCCAAGATCAAAGGAGCGTGCTCATTTTCCTCCATGTCGAGCACTACGAAATCAGCTGGAAAAATATGATCTCCAACTTTAACAAGGACGTCTTCAACCACACCTTGAGGTCTAGTAATAGACCGGTCAGCGAGTTGAAGCGTCATCATTGTCGGCTAAAGTTCTCCACCTTCCAACTTCTTAAATAGCGACAGTGGCATTAGATTAATACTCGCTCCAAGATCGCACAACGCTCCCTTCTTGACTCCATTCCTAATATCACATAAGATCGTAAAACTCCCAGGATCTTTCAACTTCGGGGGAAGCGCTTTGTGCACTAATGCACTCACCTCATGGTTCAGCTGCACCAGCTTGGGCTCATCGACTCTCTGCCTTTTAGCTATCAAGTCCTTAAGGAACTTGGCATAATTAGACATCTGTTCCAAAGCATCATAAAAAGGTATGTTAATATGCAACATTTTAAAAACATCAAGAAACTTGGCAAATTTTTCATCTAATTTCTTCTTCATGAACCGCTGCAGATATGGGACTGGAATCACAGATTTTGGTACTCCCCATTCATCTCACTCAGTTTCCTTCACGTTCTTCCTTGCTTCTCTTGCCTTTTTCCACTTTGGAACTCTCACAATCTCTTCAATCTCTTCCTCATTGTCTTTACTTTTCTAAGCATCTTCTACCTCAACTTCCTTCTCAACTTCTACCTCAATTGTCTCATCCCCATCTTTCTTATGTTCTTGACCCTCCATCTCAATCTCCTTATGTATCTCCTCAAGATCAGCAGGCATTGGAGGACCATCATATTTGGTTCTACTTCTTAGCTAGATCGCCTTGCATTGCTCTTCGGATTCCCCTCCGGTATTGAAGGATATTTCCTGGGCTCTCTACCCAATGATTTCGCGATCTGGCTAATCTGATACTCCATCGAAGTGAACCGCCTATTATTCTCTTGCTGAATTCTATTAAGCTCTATATCCCTCTTCTGGAGATCGTGATCACGCTGATCATTCTTCTTACTCATCTCTTTCACATCATACTCCAAAGAGGATAGCCTCTTACTACCTTCTTCCACCTTATGGAGAATGGCACGTAATATCTCATCAGTGGTAGCACCTCCTTCTCCTCCGGGGAGTTTTGAGACAGAGTCGACATTTGGAGGTACAATTATCCCCACTCTCAGATTGCTATAAGAGAAATTTTCATTCTTCCTCCATTGATTCTGAGGAAGCTGCTGGCCTCTTTGATACCCCTGAGTATTCCTCCATTGATTCTGAGGAGGCTGTGGACCCGATGGTACAAACGGTTGACCATAAATTGGTCGCCCCTGATAATTTCCACCTTGATAGCCATTCTGATTATAATTAGGCCCTCCCATATAGTTGGCCTCCTCATGTTGGCTCGCTGGGTGGTCCACTTTCTCACTCACTACAGTATTCACTCCACTCAGATTCTGCCCAACCTCTAGATTGCTGATCTTCTCCGTCATTGCCATCAACAGCTTTCTAGTACCCTCACTCTCATCCATCTGATAAGCTCGCTGAAACTCTTGTGCCTCATTCCATTGCCCTACATTCTTGACAATGTTATCAACAATCTCTCTACACCGAGTTGCACCACTACTCAGGAATGCTCCACTAGCACATGCATCAAGGTGGTCTTGACCTGCCTTGCTGGCTCCACAGTAAAAATAAGCCATTATATCACCTTCGTTGTACCCATGTTGCAGACACTCAATGAGCATATTATAGTATCTCTCCCAAGCCTGACATAAGTCCTCTCCTGGCTTCTGCTTGAAAGATGAGATCTTTAGCCTTGCTTTGATCGTTCTAGACAGAGGGTAGAATCGCTCGAGGAACAGACGCTCAAGCTCGGCCCATGTGGTTACACCTCCCCGTGGGAGCGTGTTATCATACCACTCCTTCACGATTCCAGTTAACGAGAACTGGAACAACCTGAGCCTCTTGGCATCTTCAGACATGCCATTATGGTTGAAAGTTGAGGCAATCATCAGAAAATTCCTCAAGTGAGTATGAGGATTATCCTTTCCGACCTCCCCCTTAAATTGGTTCTCGACTAGCATCTTCAGAATCCCTGGGGAGATAGAAAAGTTGTTTGCCTCCACTGGTGGATGCTACACCATCATAACACCGTTGCGGCTGCACCGCAAACCTTCCTCTAATTGCCATACCAGGATCAGCATTCTGAGGAACGTGCTGAGGATAAACTGGTGGTAGAGGTACTTGCGGAATAGGAGGTTGGTTATAAGTAGGGTGTGGAGGGTAGTATGGTGGGTATGGATATGGTGGGTATTGTTAAGGATAAGGTGGGTTGTTTTGTGGGTAGACAGGGTTGTTTAGAGGATTTTGGACTTGGTTTTGAGCTGGGTCGTTTTGATGTTGTGGGACTGGGTTTTGGCTCTGGCTTTCCCCTGAAGGGACTTGATTCTATCTGTCATTTCCTCCAGTTCCCTCAACTCGTTCCACTACCTGATTGTACTTAGTTGCAGATGCATCCAACACATTCCCTGAGTCCATGTTTGGATTGTCTCCACCCGGATTGTTTCTCCTTCGGTTGAAGGCTCTGTTTCTTCTGGCGATTGTCTCAGGGTCTAACTTTGTTCGGTCTTCGCTCGATTCTCCTTGTGAGCGAGTTTTCATATACCTGAAATACCAAAAAAAATATCAAAATGCAACTGCCTGATGTCTACTAATAAAATAGAAAAATAAAAGCACTCACTACTAACTACTAAACTATCTCCAAGTCCTACTCAATGGACATACACCGCCCTCCCCGGCAACGGCGCCATTGACTTGAACGAAAAATACTAGTTATACTAGTAGTTACCCCACAAGAGTATGAGTTCCTTGTAGTATTGATAAGTATGGGGACCAAGTATATCATACACAAGGGAATATATGTATGTGAATAGAGCCCTGGAGATCTACGCGTCGTAGTTAATATGAATGGATGTTCAGTTTTAGAAATAGGATTAACCTACTCTAAAGTCTACTTTTAGTAATGCAAATAATGAAATCAAACAAATAACTTAGGTTTTAATCAAATACGAGAGGGTGATGCTCAGGATAGGAATCCCTACGTATACTAACGAAGCTAGTACGATAACTAAAATAACCGTGATGTGCAAGTATTAATCCTAAGTGTACTAAAACTAGGCAATCAACTTCCCTAATCTAGCACCAGATTGAAAGACTAAAAACTCAAGAATTAACTCTAATACTTTGTCATATCAACCTACTTCACAACCCACTAAACATGTTATATGGATTATGCTTAATTAATGAGACCCTTATTTACCCAAGGTGATACGGTCGTCCTCCCTAGATAAACCAGTAGATTATAAACCCCTTCTATAACCCTATCGTTAAGTTAATTTGTTATCAAACAGTGATAAGATCATCCTCTCTCTAATAATTTTTGTACTTAATTCCAAGATAATTCTAAGGTTTATTTTAAGAATTCAATTAATCAAGAGAACTAGCACTAAACATCACGAATTATCCTAATTATGTACCAACATCCTACTTCTACGAGTTCATCCTACCCCAAGCATGCAAGGGTTCTAGCCTAACATGTTGAATACGAAAACAAAAATAATTAAATGAACAATAAACATAAACATGATGAATTTAATTGTAGAACTAAAAAACATAAGCTAGGTTTAACTCAATGAATAAAAGTCTAAAAAACAAATCTCAATTAGCAATGAAAACTAGGTTTGAAAGTATTAAGTATCGAAGAAAGAAATAACGGAAAGTAAACTCTAATCTATGAATTCGTAGTTCAAAAACCTCGATTCCACTTGCAAAATCTCTTGCTCAACTCTCCCCAAGCTCCTCTCTATCAAATTCTATCTCTAAGTGTCAAGTGGTTCCCAAAATGAGCTTGGAACGTTGTATTTATAGGCATGGGCCAATTTGGATAACATCAGGCCGAAAAACGGGTAAAAAGGCTAAAATCCGCGCATCTCTAGGATTTGCTTGAGCAATGGTGGTCGAGCAGTGTTGCTCAAGCTAATGTGGTCGAGCAATTGTGCTCGAGATATGCTGGTCGAGCAGTAAAACCTCTCTGTAACTCCAGGCGCTCGAGCAATGCACTAGGTCGAGCAGTGGCGCTCGACCTCTTTTGGTCGAGCACTTTTCGGCTGTTGTACACTTGTTCGAAAAACCTTCATATCTTCTCAACCGGGAGTCTATTTTGGTCGATTCAAAGTCCTACGAACTTCTATTTTCACCTTCTATCCAACTATAAACACCAAAGAGACAAATTAATGAGTTTATGAAAATGATGCTCAAAGGACTCTAAACACTCATAAAAAATACACAAAACATGGGCAAATCGGGCTACAAAACATAACAATTTCACGCCTAATCACTCATGTTATGCAGATTATCTCAAACATTTTCATGCATATGGGGGAACCTCTCTTGGCTGGTAACTGATTTACTCTAGAGTTTGCATATTATTACTAACATTATGGAAAATCAATAATCTCATAAAACTTGGAAACCATAACCAACGAGATTCACAATTTAACAATTAGAGACATTCTTTATATTGAATGCTCTGTTGGTGTGATCACAACATGTCTTGCTGACAAACACTCTACTGCAAAAGTCATTGTATGTTTAGATTAAAGGTGTGTTACGAGAACTGAAAGTCAAGCACATTGCACTAAAGGTGTTCGATGAAATACCTGTATTATTTCTTCACAGATTAAACCGCCGGCCTATAATCTCAAAAGATTGCAAATAAAACTGCTGCACAAATTGCACTTAAGGTTTCCATGAAATTTCTTTATGAATTTTTCACAGATTAAATCGCCACATAGGAAGCTCCGAAGATTGCAGATTTAAACGAATCATGTATAAAATCGGATAATCAATGTATTTTCTATTCCATACTAATTAATTTACATTGAATAAATCATGGATTTAAGAATAAAATACCAATAGTGTTTTTGAAAATTCTTGGAGTTTTTAATGTGACTTATATTATGTATATTGATTATTAGTTTAAACTCTGTCATTGATATTTTCATATTCACATTGTTATTATAATACAATAACTATTCTTTTTGAAGAAGTGAGGTGATGACAAACACTAGATAATTGTGTTGGTTTCCATCTTTCAAGTTGATTTATGGGAATTGACATCTACATCAGTTGAGTGTCACTGTCGTTTATCATTAATGTAGTTCGGTTTCTGCCATCTTCGTTCAATACCAAATTCCCACACCCATTTGCTGCTCTGTCATTGGCATTGCTCATTGTATTTACCATTCTCATTGATACCAACAATGTTTGGATATAAGGATTCCCCTCTGATTTTTATTCTTGGTAATTATACATTTTGTTTAGCATGATTGTTCTAGATATATACAATTACATTAAAACTCATTAAATCCAGAACAATCTGTTACAATAATATTAAAATATTTGAATTTCAAAAGTATCATGAGTTTCCTACTATAAGAATGTATACTGCAGGATTCAAATGGAGGGTGTTGAAATTTGAAGTTACTAAAATAGTCTTCGTTTTGAATATAAGATTAAGATAACTATAAAAGACAAAATGTGAACAATTATTGCATGCTACTGATGACATATTTAAATACATTACTTGAATACATTTATATGTTTGCATATTTTGATTCTGGTATAATATGAAGAAAATGGTAATGTCGTATATCTTTTATTTCTTTACTTGGTGTAATTTGATTGTTAAATGAATTTAATTGTGAGATCTTTTACTTAGAATTATTTTATATATTGTGTAGTGACTATGAATGAGACGATTTATATTGTGCAATGCTACTTATAATTTATCTAGAGTACTTGATACAGCATGACGAGAATGTACAAATTAAAAGGAAATATGATTGGTTTTAATAGAGAAGAAAGTTGAAATGAGCACTTTGCTCCAAAAGTGGCAATGCTCATATCTACAGGTTCTCTTGTTGAAGCAAGATTAACATCAGCTTAAGAGAAAGCTCAATTTGCTAAGGAAGAGAGATAGAAGAGTGCAAAAACAATCAAGAGAAGTTGCTCAAAGAGAATAATTCTTCAGCAACCTGTATGAAAAGGTACACATCATTCTTTGTTCTTTCTTTCAATTATCTATGAATGCATACTATGTGCGTGTATATTTTTCAATTGGGGCAATTTATATTAGATTATATTTCAATACAAAGGCTCATTTGTTTGTTTGTAGATTCCGATAGAACAGAATGACAAAATAAAGGAAAAGGCCACAATAATTAAAGGTAAGATCTATATATCGATGTGATATTTTTTTGTGATTATTTTCACCTTTAGTAGTTATCTAAAGTTGTCCATGTGCTCTAAAATTTTAACGATTTTTTGTTTTACGTTCACTTAAATGAAGTAATTGACCATATTAGTTTGTTCCGCAAAGAAATTATATGTTTAAGCTATTGGTTAATTCAAGCATGATGTGGCAAGAATGATTCAAGACCTTGAAATGAAGGAGTAGTATCCAATTCCCTCTCTTCAAACCCTCAAGAAATTCTTCAGATTAACTGCTTATGTATCGAAAAAAATTATGTTTTAATTATGTTTAAGTTAGACCTTTTAGATTTTTATGGTATGCTTTGAAATCAATGCAAAAAAGTTGATGCCCCTCTTTTGGCATAAGAATGACACTACACACAAGAAAATTCAATGGATTAGTTTCCAATAGTTTTTCTTTTCTATTCACTTACCAAAAAAAAATCTAAAGGAGTGTTGGCATGTTTGGTTTTCATATTATTCATTTTTTGGATGTTAGATTTGAAGAACATAACTACTTTGATTGAAATGGGGGCTCACGCATGTGAGGTACAGAGAATTACGAGGGTTTATCGATGGACAATTTAACTGTTAAAGAAGCTAGACTTTCTGCATATCTCAATTTGGTATTTGTGCCTAAATTTAAGGTGCATTCTTGCCCGTCTTCTTATAATAAAAAGGTAAAGTTGGAATTTTGAGTGAAATGTTCCAACTATTTTTTATACTGTATGAGTTATTTATTCAATTATAGTTGTTTCCTAATTTACTTAGGACTTACAAGGATTCTATATAAAAATATAATATTAATATAAAATTTAGCTTATTCATATTTTAGAAAAACTATATCAATAGGTTAATTTTGATCTTTATAACACTCTCTTTGATAATAAAATTATATATATATAAATATTTAATCACCAATGAGAATTTAGCTTTATGTTGCACATTGACATATAAGACAAGAATTATACTATCGAACAAAAATAGAGGTATCAATACGAACATTAAAATTGAAAAGGCAGATATTAAGGTGCAACAAAGTTAAAAAATGCAAAATTGAATACGTTGACTGTTGGTCCCAAAAGTCTATCAAGGTCTAGACGGGTGGGTGAATAGACCTTGAGTTTTAAAAATTGAAAAAAAATTCTTGAAAATAAACAAGACTTAACTCTGCAGCTGTAGAGTTTAGCAAAGTTTGCAGCTGCAAACTTAAAAACTGTTAAGTCAGTATAGTTTTAAAAACACTTTTCTCAACTTAAAAAATACTTATCAGAGAAGATGTCTTAACACTTTAAAAGTATTTTTGACACCTTTGTGCAGCGGAAAAAATAAAGTGTGTGTGATGAAAAATCAAAGACCAAAGTTTTAGCTGAGTGATTTCAGGAATCTACAGCTGTAACTTTTCAAGTCTATGCACTAAAAACTTTGAAGATTAATGTAATGAAGATTGTAGCAGATATGAGTATGTAAAGCAACAATAAACAACTGTAAATAGAATAACTTAAACTGAAATAATAGAAATGAAATGAACACAAAAGTTATAGTGGTTCAGAGGTGCTGTAATCCTCCTACATCCACTGTCACATCCTTAGGTGTCAAATTAATTTAGATGTTCACAAAGACTTAAAGTTGTTCCCCCTAAGAACTAGAATCCTCACTCAGATCACTTCTAAACTTAGGTGGATACAAAGGTTTTCACTTAGAATCTCACAAATTCACTCAGAAAATACACACTCACAAAGAAAGTTTCTACTATAAGTATAATATACAAGATAAAAATTGTGAGGGAACAATAACTAATGTAACTAAACAAAATATCCTAGCTTCTATGTCCTAAATTTCTAGATACTTGAAGGTTGTTTACTTTGGTAGCAGAAGATATGTTGTATAGTATGCTTGAATGCTCGGGGTTGTTGTTGTTGTCCACTGAGGTCTCTTCTCCTATTTATAGGAGTCTTGAAGGGGCCTCTAGCCGTTGGAGGGATTTTGAATTCAAATGAAATTCACCTCCAGCTTTGACTTCAGCTTAATTAAAGCTTCTTGTCTTGTAGTTTTGTCCTTGAGTTGTACAGATTATCTTGTAGTGATGACTGCTTGAACAAGCTCTTAATCACTGAACACTCTGTGTCTACATGCTAGGAATTAACTAAATAAATTCCTGACTTCTTTCAAACTATTGAGCTAGTGTACAAGATGTACTACACTTAATTACTTTTACTAAACACAGGTCTTTGATTAGGCGTGAAATTGTCATGATTCGTAGCTAGAAACGCCCTAGTTTTGGTCGAGTTTATAGAGTATTTAGAGTCAATTGAGCATTATTTCTACATATTGATGAATTTGTCTCTTTGATGCTCATAGGTGAATAGAGGACGAAAAACGGAGTTCGTAGAACTTTGAATCGACTCAAACGGATGCCCGGATGAGAAGATATTGAAGAAATACGATCGGTATTAGTGCGGACGAGGAAAAGTATCACTTGGGAGGAGCTTTGAAGTCACTCGAGCGCATTACTCGAGCGCCACCGCTCGAGCGCCTTACTCGAGCGCGCAAACGTACAGAACAATTCCACCGCTCGAGCAGCTCGAGCGCCACCGCTCGAGCGAATTGCTCGAGCGCCCAAAACATACAGAGAAGATTCAGCACTCGAGCAGCTCGAGCGCGACCGCTCGAGCGAATGCATCATTCGAGCTACACAGCTCGAGCGGGACCGCTCGAGCGTTTTGCTCGAGCGCCCATATACTTTTGCCTCCGGATGCGTATTTTCGGCCCATTAACTCCCGTTTCGACCCGTGCCTATATATACCTCTTCCAAACACGTTTTGAAGGATCCCCGACTTTAGAAATCACTTTAGACTTAGTTTTTGGAGAGGAAGAAGAAGAGCAAGCTTTATTTTACGTTTTGTTGAGGTTTTGCATACGAATTCTTAGTTTCTTTTCATTAGTTCGTTACTTTAAACGCTTTTAATTTCGTTTTAGTTAATTCAATTTCAGTTCTTCGTATTTATTTTCTTTTTAAACCCTAGTTCATGTTTCTTAGTTTCTTCGTTCAATTCATCATGTTTATGTTCGTTGTTTCTTCTGTTGCTTTTATTTATGTTAAAACCATGTCCGGCTAAAACCCTTGCGTGCTTAGGTTAGGATGAACTCGTAGAAGTAGGATGTGGGTACGTGATTAGGGTAATTCGTGACGTTAGTTTTAATTCTCTTAATTAATGAATTCATATAATTAATCTTAACTCTACCTTTGAATTTCGTACGAAAGTGTTAGAGAGAGGACGACCGCATCACTCAATAACAATTAGTAGTCTTAACGAGAAGGTTTAGTAAAGGTTAATTCATCTACCGGTTTAGCGAAGGAGGACGACCGCATCACCTTAGTTAAATTAGGGTCTCATTAATTAAGCGCTATCTATTAACTTGTTAGTGGATTAGTGAAGTCGATTGCTAGGATAAAGTATTAGGGTGAGAAATCTTGAGCTTTCATTCTACGATCTTTTACTTAGGTTAATTCTTGTTTGTCACGATTACTTTGATTATGTACCTGCTCCGTTAGTATACGTAGGGATTTCTATCCTAAGCATCACCATCTCCCATTAGAAAACAACCTTAGTTAATTCGTTTCTTACGTTCTTTAGTTTAATTAGTTTAATTCAGTCTTTTAATTAATCTTTCAAAAACCCAAAAAAACATACACTCATATTAACTACGACGCGTAGATCTTCAGGGATCTATTCGCATATACACTATCCCTTGGGTTCGATAATACTTGGTCCCTATACTTGCCCATACTACAGTGAACCCGTTCTCTTGCGGGGTAGCTACTAGTAGAAGCTAGTGTAGTTTGCTTCAAGTCAGTCTTCAGCTGAATACTCTTGATTCTGCAATTGTGAGAACTCTTCAGCTGTAGTCTTTCTTGATCTCTTCGATTGTAGACTTTCTTTAAACTCTTCAGCTGCAAAGTTGAAAAACTTTTTCAGCTGCAAGGTCTTTAGAAACTCTTCAGCTGCAGACCTTAGAAAAATAATTTCTAAGTTCTTCAACCATTTACTACCTGCAAGGTTAGTATCCAAATATACAAGAATATACTTGACATCATCCAAGTCAAGCAAGGAGATCCTTAGGACAAAAATATCCTAACAATTTTCCCTATTTTGATGATGGCAAAACCAATCAAACAAAACAATTGAATAACTAACATGCATAACAAAAAGAATCCAGCAACTGTAGAGAAGGAATTGTATTCATGAACAAACTTCTGCAAGACTATTCTATTACAATTCTTTCTCAGTCACAACTAGATTTCAAGAATACCCTCTCTTGTGTTTTGGGCCAGCATCTTCATCTTCTGAATCTGTTCTCTCAGGGCTTTCTGGAATGATTCCTCTTGCAATGAGTTCAGCATTTCTCTATTCTTATTCTTCATAGGCCTTCAACATCTCGAACTCAAGTCTTGCACTTTCAGCTTCCTCAGCTTCTCTTCTGGCTTTAGATCTTGGTGAGAGAGTTCTTGGCATCTTCCTCTTCCTTGAAACGATCTTGAACTCTCCTCCTCCATGGATCTTCTTCAACGGTTTTGCATTGTCCCCAAAGTACAGTGTGCCTTGACTCTTCAATGTCTTAAACAGATTGAATCTGTCAGATAAACTTGAGAGTTTCTTGAGCAATGGATGAAGCAGACCAATGACTTTGAACTCTTCCAGCATCTTTTTGGTCTCATCCACAGGACTCTCTTCCTCAACTATAGGATTAGCAGCATCTGTTGGTTCAGAAAAGGCTTCAGCTGCAGGGATCACTTCAGTTGTTTAAACTGCAACTGTAGGATTCACAATAGTGCTTTCTTTATTTTCAAGAGAATTTCCCATAAGTTGTTGAGTGAACAAAGAAGTTCGAGCTGATTGAGCTTTTAATTGCCTTCTCTCATGCACCAGGTTCTCCCATTCTCCTATAAACGGTTGCTTGCATTGAGGAAACTTGATAATCCTTCTATTCATGATTTGACCTTGGGGCTTTACTGCAGGCTGTGCAAACATTGATGCACCACCCTGAGGTCTATCAAGTGTATAGTTGGGATTTTTCAAACCACCCAGTCCATCCTTAAGAGCTTGATTCAGTTCAGATTGCAAATCTCCTTAAAGTTGGTGAATGTTTGCCAAAGCTCCTTCAAACACCTCATTCTCCTCAGACTTCTAATTAACCACCATGGATACACCTTCCCCCTTTTTGCTATCATCAAAATAGGCTAGGAGGGTATTCATCTTAATAGATAAATTGGATTCAAGCTGAGTTGAGTTAGAAGTGTTGGGAAAATAGGGGTGCCCGGAATCTATTCGGGATGAATTTTAAATACGAATTTAAATACAATTATTACTATCATGAATTAATCCTAATTAATTCAAATAATAATTCCAACAACTAATTATCATCATGCATGCTAAATTAATTTCACATATTTAACTAGGCGGAATTAAACAAGTAAATATGCGATTAACGTACCTCTCGTAGTAATGGCCTTTGGATATACGGGACACTTGAAATCACGTTCTATCAACCCAAAGCCTTCTCAAGTATTTCCCTTTTCACCTCACTTGATCGCCGGTGGGAGACGCTTTCAAGTAATTTAATAACTAAGGAAAAAGAAAAATATCTATGCTTCTTGATTTTTCCAACACATGGAATTATGTACTTGGAGATGAAATAATCATCTCCTATTTATAAGGGGTATTGGATGAAAATTTAGAGATTAATGGGCTTGGAGAAAATCTTTTCTTAATCTCTAAGAAATCTTGAATATATCTCATATATTCTTTTCTCCAAGATAAAATATTCCACAAAAATCTCACACCCCTAAATAAATATGCAATTTTCGAAAACTTCATAGATGAAATCCAAGATTTGGATCTTCTTGAATATATGAGATATTCTTGTATTCCTAGAATACATATCTTCCATAATATATTTTCAAGAAAATCAACAAAATCTAATTTCTCCTACACATGCATTTTTCGAAAATTAAGAGAGAAAAATCAGCAATATTATTTTCTTTTATTTTAATCACCTTATCATTATTGGGCTACTTAATGGGCTACTTGAGGGGCCTTAAGGAGAATTAAGATTGGACCTCCTAATGGACTTCTGAATTTCAATATTGAGCCCCAATATAATTCAGCCCATTAATATTAATTATTACCACTAATAAATTAATATTGCACTATCCATCTTAATCCATATTACGATAATATGGGCTCCCGATTATTATTTCCCGCGTTTAAGATTATCAAGTCCATTAATTAATTAAGCTTCTGAATAGCTCTAAATTAATTAACATCTTTCACCTTGGAGTAAAGACAACTCAACATTATTATTCGTACCTAAGAAACTAATTCTTCACTTGCAAGATTTGGTACAATAAAACTTCTGAGCCCACCAAGGGGACTAATCACACGAGCCGTACTCGCACGCGTTTCTCCGTATTAAATCTTAGCAACCGTCGTATGATTAATATTACTGCCCAAGACACAAAGTTCGAAGTCACAATGATTCTCACCCAACATGAATCAAAGCAGTAACTACTAAGCACACACGGTCCTATTTAAGTGACGGAGATTAAGAAATCAACAACCACTGAGGTCTAATTCTTCACCTTTCAGAACAGAAGAATTTCTCCTCGCTGTAGGACCTCTTCAACACATACTAAATGTGCTAGTGCAATCTCTTGGTCAAGACAGACCAATCTGAGCCTTACACATCGACCTTTCACGGCGGATTGTTCAATTCCACCTGGGTCGTGAAAATGTACGTTTAGTTACAAGTAAACTGTTAATGTCGTCTTCCGTGATCGGGTATCACCACATTAACTACAATGTAACACGTACTATATATTGAACGGTTTGCAATAGAAATTCAACATTCAATCATAACTAAAGCAAATGCGATAAAAGAATTATTCTCATAAACGAGTGTTTGATACACGAGTTATACAAAGTAAAAGCATACTTTCACGTATAACTCCAACAATCTCCCACTTATACTTAAAGTCTGCTTTTAGTATACATCACGCATGTCTTAGTGTAGTAGCTCTACGTGACATCTCATGTCAACCTACACTAACCTAATAATTCCTCCCACTTATACTTAAAGCAGATTGGCAATAGTCTTGACTCTCATTCCATCCACATGTCTCTCGAATGTACTCAGAGGCAGACCCTTTGTGAATGGATATACTAGGTTGTCCTCCGACGTTTATCTTTGCCACCTCTTTATCTCCTCTCTTAACGAATTCTCGCATAAGATGGTGTTTTCTTTCAATGTGTTTGCTGGCCTTGTGGGCTCTCGGTTCCCTTGAATTTGCAACTGCTCCGGCATTGTCACAAAAGACAGTTATCTTGTCGGGCAAATTCGGAACAACGTCCAAGTCCACTAAGAAGTACTTGAGCCAAACCGCTTCTTTCGCTACTTCACAAGCAACTACTTATTCGGCTTCCATGGTCGAATCTGCGATGCATTTCTGCAAATCGCTTCTCCATGTCATGGCTCCTTCTCCCATGCAAAACACACTACCCGAGGTAGGTATTTTGGAGTCTATGTCTGATTGGAAATTTGAGTCCGTGTATCCCATGGGAATTAGATTGTCTGATTGTTAAATCAGCATTCCATACCAAGTTCTTTTCAGAAACTAAAGAACGCATTTAATTGCAATCTAATGTGCTTTCCCGGGGTTACTTTGATATCTTGCCATCATGCCCACGGCAAAGCAGATATCCGGTCTCGTACACAACGTTGCATACATAAGACTTCCTACGTCCGAAACGTACGGAACGTCTTTCATGTCATCTATCTCCACTTGCGTCTTAGGGCATATTTCTTTGGATAGATGGATTCCGTGCCTACAAGGTACAAAACCTTTCTTGGAATCTTGCACGCTGATATGCTTCAAAACAGTGGCTTTGTATGAAACTTGCGATAAGCCCAACATCTTCCTCTTGCGATCTCGAGTGAACTTGATCCCAAGGATGTGACCGGCTTTTCCCTAAGTCCTTCATATCAAACTGATTTGACAGTCATACCCTTACGTCTGACAATACCTTTACATTGTTTCCAATGAGCAGAATATCATCTACGTATATTACTAAGAATACCACCGCAGTTCCGTCACATCTTTTGTACACACAACTTTCGAACTTGTTTTGATCACAACCCCATAAGACTTAATTAATTGATCAAACACTAGTTCCAAGTACGCGATGCTTGCTTAAGTCCATAAATGGATCTCTTAAGCTTGCATACGAGGTGCTCTTGGCCTTTTTCAACGAAACCTTTGGGTTGTTGCATATAGATCCCATCAAGACTTCCGTTAAGGAAAGCTGTCTTGACATCCATTTACCAGATCTCGTAATCTAAGTGCGCAGCGATCGACAAGAGAATACGGATGGACTTAAGCATAGCTACAGGCCACAGGCCACAAGCCTTGCTTTGAAGGTCTCTACCCTTCCGTCCGGTCCTCTTTTCCTCTTGTACACCCACTTGCATCCAATGGGCTCTACCCCATTAGGTGGATCAACCAACTCCCACACTTGATTATAATCCATCGAACCCACCTCGGTTTCCATTGCGGTTTGCCACACTTCCGCGTCTTTGTCTTGGATTGCCTCGTCGTACGTTCATGGGTCTGATTCATCGCTGGGAATCAAATCCGAAGATTCTCCAATTCCCATGAATCTCTCGGGTTACCTTGCAATCCTCCCACTACGACGGGGTTCCGGTTGTGAAGGTATGACATGTGGTATATCATCTTGTATACTTGGTATAGGAGTTTGCCCTCTTAACTCGTCTAAGGTAATCTCACTTCTGGGCTTTCTTTTGTTCATATAGTCTTTCTCCAAGAATTTAAAGTGCGAACTAATCACGGTCTTTTAATCCTTGAGACTATAGAACATACACCCTTTCGTTCCCATGGGATATCCTATAAACAACCTTAATTCCGAACATGGATCCAATTTACCGGCTTCCTTGTCTAGCACGTATGCCGGACAACCCCAAATCTGCAAGTGTCTTAGACTGGGCTTGCGCCCCGGTCCACAATTCCATTGGGGTTTTAGGAACCGATTTGGATGGCACCAAGTTCAGAATATAAGTCATTGTTTCCAAGGCGTTACCCCATAACGACTTGGGTAAATCTGAATAACTCATCATGGATCTGACTATTTCTAAAAGAGTCTGGCTCCTTCGTTCCGCCACACCGTTCTATTGAGGGGTTCCCGATGTGGTCAACAGGGATACAATCCCTTCTTCCGATAGGTAGTTCAAGAATTCATTGCTAAGGTATTCGCCTCCACGAACAAATCGTAGAGACTTGATACTTCTTACCCTATGCATCATAAGGTATATGTATCCGTATCTTGAGTAATCATCAAATTACTCATACCTCTTCTTGCTATGATCGTCATTGAACCACACATATCGGTATGAACGAGTTCTAACACTTCCGTAGTTCTATTCCCCTTGGCTCCAAATGCCCTCTTGGTCATTTTACCCTCTAAACAGGATTCACAAGTTGGAAACGGTTCGACTTGGAATAATTCCAAGGATCCGTCTTTCACCAATCTCTCTATCCACTTTAGATTAATATGACCTAGTCTAAGATGCCATAGAAGTGTTTCGTTCATCTCCGAAGAACGCTTTCTTTTATTACTCGAAATAATCGATGTGTTATTAGATTCAATTTTGTGAGTGGTGTGCCCAAAAAATAGTATAAAGATCATCCATTAAAGTTCCGGAACGGATAAACTCATCGTTTCAAGCAATAATAACATCCTCATTAAAAGAAACTGAGTATCTATTCAAACAGTTTAGAAACTGAAGGTTGAGTTCTTTCTAAACTAGGAACATGAGGAATGTCTCTCAAGACCATAACTCTATCTTCACAAGATAGGCGCACTTCTCCCACTGTTTCAGCTGCCACTCTCGTAGCATTGCCCGATGTGATGGGGATCTCACTTCCGTTAAGTCGTCGGGTTAGTTAAACCCATGAAACAAATGTGATCAGTAGCTCTCGTATCCACTATCCACGAATAGACAGCATACGCCACTTCACAAGTTTCGACGACTAAGGTGTGTGAATTACCTAACTTTCCTAGCCTCTTAGGCTTGGAACAGGCAGACCTCCATTGTCCTCTCTCACCGCAACTAAAACACTTCCCCTTCGATGCTTGCCTTTGCATTTGCCTTTCGCAACAATTGGATTTGCTTGGATCCGGCCTTTGGTTCTCTTTCTCTTTTCCCTCCCTTGGGACCAAAAAAGGTAGACGAACCATTAGCCACCATAGCACTAGACTGGTGCTCCATTATCACCTCCACCGAAACTAAAGCTTGCAAGAGCTCGGGCAAATGACTTGTCCGTTCATTCATCTAACAGTTCAGATGAAACTACTCAAAGCTTCTCGGTAGGGAATGGTATATGAAATCAATCAAAATCCGCACCAAGTACTTCCAACTTGTTAAGGTATGCCATTATCTCGAGAACGTGCTCCCTCACGGGCGTTCCTTCCACCATTTCCAACTTGACCGAGTCATGTTTGGTGAACTGATTAGTCATGGGATTCTGATGTGAAAACATCTCTTCAAGGCGTTTCATGATTTCAACAGCGGATACAATGTCTTCATGAACGCGCCTCAAATCCTCAGACAGAAATGTCAAGATGATGCACTTCATTCATTGTCACGCTTCCGATCATAAACTGCCTCTTCCCATTGCTTGACTTATCATTAGGCTTGCCGGGTATATTAACATAAATAACCCAATTGTGTTTTCGTGCAGTAAGGACAAATTTTAAAAAAAAACATTTCCAATCGATATAATTCTCTCCAAAAAATTTATTAACTTTAAGTATATTAAATAGTGGATTAAAAGGTTGCGACATGATGAAATGAGAATAAAACATACATTCATATCAATATCTAGAAAAATATGAAATTATCACATAATTCGATCACATCAATTATATTGAAACCTTAAAACAATATAATCATGCATCAGCCAACATCTCGAAACAATTTAAATGCGCCACGAGGGGTGGTCTATACATTTAAATACATTCAAGCGGATCACAAACTTAAAAGTTACAAATCCTTAATTCAAAATTAATAGTTGGCTCCCACTTTGACCACATAGAAATTGACAGGGACTCCGAGGGGAGTAAGTTAATATCAATTTCCTATGCCTAAGTATTAACCATAATTAAATACAGGATTATTATTTCGCTTTGAGCAAGCCACTCGTGGTGAGGGTCAATACCGCCACTAGTAATAATCCACAATCATCCTTTCGGAATTTATTCATGTGAAATCCGTTCTTTTGGCCGATCCGAGGGGGAAATGTATTCCAAAAGAACTTCACAAATAAATAAATTATGGAGGCCAAAATAATCCAATTTTAATATCCGGAGTAAAATTGCGATTATAAAAACATACTTAGTAATTTTCGAAAGTAAGGTTTTTCTTGGACAATTAAATTCATGCAAACACATATTAACAAATAATAAAAATTGCACGAAATAAAACATCCATCAAAACAAAATTAAACACATTGGAGCACTCAATTCCAATTGTCACGGTTTAATTTCTTCACGTCTTGATGGGAAAAATCGTCCTTGTTGCTTTCCGACGTTCGTCTCGACGTGCTCCCACTCGAACAGCAACACTTCTTCAAAAACAGCATCGTTTGGGGTTCTGGACGACGTTTAAAATCACACGGAAAAAAAACACGAACCGAAAAAATTCCACGGCCTGAGATACAGCGCGCGTCGGCCCACGAAGTGGGCCCGCGCGCTTCCCGGCCCGAGAAGCGCTGGAAAAGCGCCCGAGGCGCGCCGAAGCGCAGCCCCGAGGCGCACCCGAGGCGCACCCGAGGCGCTGCACGGAGGCGTGCCGAGGCGCACCCGAGGCGCTGCAGGTGCCTGCCGAGGCGCGCGCGCGCCGTGCGCGCGGCGCCGTGCGCCCGTTGCGCACGGTGTGCGCCGTGCACCCCCGTGCACCGTTTTTTCGCCGTTCGTCCTCGTTTTCTTCACCCCTTGCATGATTTTACCTCCATACACGCTCCACGCTTGTATGCGTCGTCCGGGTACGCCGTTTTTAATTCTTCGTTCTTCGTCACGATCCGGTTACAATTTATTTTTTAAAAAAAAATAAATACTAGATCTAGACTAGTCTATTACAATGATCGAATCAAAATAAAAACAACTAATCTACTCGTGGATTTTCTCACGAGAAAAACGAATTCGAACGAATCGAATTAAAAAACAAATTAATTCACACGCATGAAATTAACAACATTAAAAACCATGACAATTGGATACCTGCAAAAAAGATCTAACAATTCTACTATCCAATTTCAAATTTAATGTTCAACAATTTAAATTCTAATTTAAAATTCAGAGCCCGAAACCGTGGCTCTGATACCAGTTGTTGGGAAAATAGGGGTGCCCGGAATCTATTCGGGATGAATTTTAAATACGAATTTAAATACAATTATTACTATCATGAATTAATCCTAATTAATTCAAATAATAATTCCAACAACTAATTATCATCATGCATGCTAAATTAATTTCACATATTTAACTAGGCGGAATTAAACAAGTAAATATGCGATTAACGTACCTCTCGTAGTAATGGCCTTTGGATATACGGGACACTTGAAATCACGTTCTATCAACCCAAAGCCTTCTCAAGTATTTCCCTTTTCACCTCACTTGATCACCGGTGGGAGACGCTTTCAAGTAATTTAATAACTAAGGAAAAAGAAAAATATCTATGCTTCTTGATTTTTCCAACACATGGAATTATGTACTTGGAGATGAAATAATCATCTCCTATTTATAAGGGGTATTGGACGAAAATTTAGAGATTAATGGGCTTGGAGAAAATCTTTTCTTAATCTCTAAGAAATCTTGAATATATCTCATATATTCTTTTCTCCAAGATAAAATATTCCACAAAAATCTCACACCCCTAAATAAATATGCAATTTTCGAAAACTTCATAGATGAAATCCAAGATTTGGATCTTCTTGAATATATGAGATATTCTTGTATTCCTAGAATACATATCTTTCATAATATCTTTTCAAGAAAATCAACAAAATCTAATTTCTCCTACACATGCATTTTTCGAAAATTAAGAGAGAAAAATCAGCAATATTATTTTCTTTTATTTTAATCACCTTATCATTATTGGGCTACTTAATGGGCTACTTGAGGGGCCTTAAGGAGAATTAAGATTGGATCTCCTAATGGACTTCTGAATTTCAATATTGAGCCCCAATATAATTCAGCCCATTAATATTAATTATTACCACTAATAAATTAATATTGCACTATCCATCTTAATCCATATTACGATAATATGGGCTCCCGGTTATTATTTCCCGCGTTTAAGATTATCAAGTCCATTAATTAATTAAGCTTCTGAATAGCTCTAAATTAATTAACATCTTTCACCTTGGAGTAAAGACAGCTCAACATTATTATTCGTACCGAAGAAACTAATTCTTCACTTGCAAGATTTGGTACAATAAAACTTCTGAGCCCACCAAGGGGACTAATCACACGAGCCGTACTCGCACGCGTTTCTCCGTATTAAATCTTAGCAACCGTCGTATGATTAATATTACTGCCCAAGACACAAAGTTCGAAGTCACAATGATTCTCACCCAACATGAATCAAAGCAGTAACTACTAAGCACACACGGTCCTATTTAAGTGACGGAGATTAAGAAATCAACAACCACTGAGGTCTAATTCTTCACCTTTCAGAACAGAAGAATTTCTCCTCGCTGTAGGACCTCTTCAACACATACTAAATGTGCTAGTGCAATCTCTTGGTCAAGACAGACCAATCTGAGCCTTACACATCGACCTTTCACGGCGGATTGTTCAATTCCACCTGGGTCGTGAAAATGTACGTTTAGTTACAAGTAAACTGTTAATGTCGTCTTCCGTGATCGGGTATCACCACATTAACTACAATGTAACACGTACTATATATTGAACGGTTTGCAATAGAAATTCAACATTCAATCATAACTAAAGCAAATGCGATAAAAGAATTATTCTCATAAACGAGTGTTTGATACACGAGTTATACAAAGTAAAAGCATACTTTCACGTATAACTCCAACAAGAAGTAAGTGACTCAATATTTTTGTTGATAATTGAAATGAAGTTCTTGATGAGTATGTTGTCCTCAACAAGAGTCTTCATGGTATCCTTCAATTCATTGATTATGGCATCTTTATCCAGTTACTCCTTCTTCATATTTGTGTTCATAGCTACCAATTTCTCAATAGATTCTTCAAACCTCTGCTGGATTTGATTCTTTTCCTCTTTAGCTTTCTAAAAAAGCTTGGTCAGCATATCTTGATTACTTTTTTGATCTTCTTGGAAATGATATGATCAGGAATTCTCCTTCGTTCATCTCTGATTGTGATTGTCATATCATTTACTGTGGTTTCCACAGATGTAAGCTTTCTCAGAATTTCCTCATTCTCAATCAATTGAACTTCAGTGCCAATCTCTTCATCAATTTTAGCATCAGATTCTCTCAGAGCAATATCAGTCTTTCCTTTCCCTTCATCTCTCTTGATTCTTTTAGGATCAGATTGTGCAGGAGCAGGAGTCTTCCTCTTCAAAGTTAGTAGAGTGGGAACTTCAGGAGTGGATAACTCCTTCAGATAATCATGGAAGTCTCCTTCATTCATCTTCTACTCTTCAAGTGGAGTAGATAGATCAGCAGATTCCAGCACAATAAAAGCAGATTGAGCTTTAAAAGCTTCTAGAGTCTCACCTAGATTCTCAGTTGATAACAATTGCGGACTCTCAGCAGCAGACTCTTGAGTCTGTTGAGGTTGATCTGTAGAGATTGATTTTCCTTTAGTTGCATTCACTCCAGACGAAGTGTGAGCAACAACCTGTCCTTTATGAGGTGGTAAGCCTCCATCTCCATCATCATCATTGTCTCTTTTCTTTCCAACATCATCACCTTTGCATGGTGATTTATCTCTTCCATCCTTATCTTGTTGGACATCATCCTTAGCCTCTTCCAACTTCTCTTTCTCTCCAGCTCTGTAGCTAAATTCTCATTATGTTCAGATGTAGACTTACTAACATCTGATCCAAGTGTGAGCTGCACACTTTCAACAAGTGTGTTGAGATTAGCTAGGTCTTCAGATGGTGGACTTTATAGATTCTTTGAACTTCCAGCTTCTCCACTAATAAAACCCTCTCTCTGAGGCATGTCATCATCAGATGAACTCTCCTCACCTTCTCCAATAGGCAACAAATCAATTCCAGGATATACCGCATTATCATCTGTTTCATTAGCAATTGTCACCTTCAAAGCTTTGGCTGCAGACTTGCTAAGTAACTTCTCCTTAGGATTTTCTAACACAATCTATTTTCCCTTATCCTTCTTAGCTATCAAAGCTTTCCGCTCTTCAGTCTGTCTTTTTTTTCATCTTAGTGATCTTGTCATAGAAGAATTAATTCTGGAGTAACACATCAATGTCAGCAATATTACTCCATGCTTGCACCCAAGTAAATTCTTCAGTTTCTTTATTCCTTAAAATCTCCAGATTGTTTCTTATGTCTCTCCAAGCTTCATATCTGCAGAGTTCTTGAACATGCTCTACAGTGAGTTGTTCATCATCCAACTCTGGACCTCCAGATTCAATTGAGATATCAACTAGATCCTTTACCCTCTCAGGTATGCTCTTGCTTTCACTTAGAAATTCTCTAGATAACTCCTTGGAAGGTTCAATAAGAGTAGAAGGCAGAATAACATGTGGTTCTTTAACAATGATCTCAGTACACAACTCTTCAGTTGGGTTAGCAACAAAAGTATCAGTTGTAGTTTCCAAGTCTTCAATTGCAGCCTTGGTCATCTCAACTGTAGGTTCCACCACCTTGTGTACTCCTTTTGAATGTTTTTTGTTGGTCCCAAAACGAGTTAAAACAGGTGTATGGGGGGGATACACCTGTAGTTATAAATTCAACTTTTCTTCTCAAAACTTATCAGATTACTCAAGACAGTAGATTGTCAGTGGACTTTGAAGTCTGCTGAGATTTACTTATGAAGCTTACTGAGATATCAGCTCCACTGAAAGCTCAAGACTTTCAGTTGAACTACTATCTAATTAGCTTTCAAATGTGGATTAGTGAGCCCTTATGAAAACCTCCTTTAGTTTGATAAAACTTGTTTGAATAACACACACTTAGAGAAATGGTATAAAGTAAATGCACAAGATGTAAAGTGGTTCAGAGATGAATCTCCTACGTCCACTGTCCGATTAAACATGAGAATTTCTTTCACTTGGAATTCCTTGTGTTATAATGCCAAGGTGCACTGATCAAATTAATCCTCTCTAAGGATATTTGATCACTAGGATAGTTCCAGGTCCTAGTTCCCAAAACAAACCAGCTTTCAGACTGATAACAACAATCAGCTTACTAACGCCTCTTAACTATAACTCTCAACCTAACTCTGGGGTAGGGTTTTGAGTAGGCTTTGGTTCTAACTGTTAGTGAGATAATCCTCACAAGTTTAGCTCGAGGCTTTAAGGATGGATTATCTCTTTCTAAGGTTTGGATATAGCTATAAGCTTGGTTACAGAGGGTTTGAAATGCTCTCTACAAATATGAAACACTTTGGAAACAAAGGTGATTTCGAGTGCTTCGTAGTAAGTTATGAGTGTAGAGAGTGCTTGTTCTTGTTAAGTTTCCCGTGCGTAAAAATGGGCATGACCTTCTGTATTTATAGACCATCTTGAAAATCTTCCCGTTGGAGTTGAATCTTCTCAAGTAAGTCTCTTATATCTGATTGGTTCTAACGACTCTATTTAAGCTTTAGGTCTTGTCAAGAAACGGCTGAAAGACCATGCTTGCCTACCAGCTCTCTAAAGAGAGCTAAAGTAAGACTTTTGGTATTTGTCAGTCTGTGACAGGTCGGCTGTCAGTAGAGTACGCCTATGTGTCATCTTCTTATTTGGCCGCTCAGTCTACTTGTTCAGATTTTTTGTCTGGTTTTAAGGTGAAACTCAACTGAGAGAACCTTCTTATTCCTTCATTTATTGAAGGCTTTACTGATATTCGATTTGTCTTGTTCCAACCAGATTAACTAACAGCTTTTCATGTGTTTAGTGTTGAATGTGCGTTGTTAGTCCTCATCAGTGGACCTTGATCCTCTGCTGATGGTATAGTCTTAGTAAGAATGCACTTAGAAAATATTCATGACTTAGACTTCTTCACTTCTCTTCTTCCTTCAGCGGACTTCTTCTTCAGCGGACTTCTTCAACTCTTAGATACACTCCTTGAATCAGTAAATGCACTTCAGTTCCTTAACATTTGAACTGGTTATTTCTATTCTAACTCTACTGAATACTTTACTTACAAATGACTTAGGAGGAACCTTTTGGCATCTTAATCAAAATATAAGTCTATACAATTTTCCAACAATTTCTCCCTTTTTTATTATGCCGAAACCTATCTTATTACATCTTCTCTTTCAGATGAGTTCATTCAGTTGGCATATAATTTCAAGGAATTTTTGTAAGTAAAAGCATTCAAGTACAAAAAAACCTAAATGATAATGAGATATTATCTTGGGCTGAAAAATCAGTAGAGTTTCATTTCAATGGATCAAGTGCAAGTACAATTACAATGAAGTCTATTGAAATAAGTTCAAAACAACAGAACAGGTGGGACTTATAAACAAATGCCCAGAAAATACTTAACCAAAATCAAATGGACTCAAATAATGGCTCCAGTCCATACTGCTTAAAAACTCTGATCTTCAGCTCGTTCTTTCTTTCCATAACATCCTTAGAATGTCCCCTGAGTCCCAAATGCTCACATAGAGACACCCATTCATCAGTAATTCTTTCTCTATCAACTTTGCCAGTTGCATCAGTTGGGGGCCAGTAGATTATGGGTTCAGGAGCTTTCAAGGCATGGTCTGGAAACTTGTCATTCCAGGCCTCGTTGATATCAGGGTAGAGCTTTGGGTAAGACTCAAAGAGCCAGTCATTGAACAAGTCTTGTGTGTTTTCTTTCCCAAGCTCTCCACTGACATAATAGGAGTAGACAAATTCCCTCTTGGTCGTTTCCCAAGCATCATTGAGCTTCTTGGGAACCCAAGTATCATGGTGAGGGAATTGGGCCTTTGATAGTGTCACTTTATCTTTCTTCAACTTGGCAGCCCACTTTTGATAGCCGTTTCTGAACTTCTTTGAGGTAGTCTTGACAAAATTTGCCAACCTCTCCTTCTTTTTTTTAGCCAGTTCAGCTATGGATTCTAACCTCCCAACTGCCTTATCCCTTCTCTCCTGCTGTTGAGCTGAAAGCCTCTGAGCTCTTTCATTCATGCCTTCTGCTTCTTTGATAAGTTATGTAAGCTCAGTGACCCTGATTGGAGCTGACTTGGGGGGTCTCAGAGGAGATAGGCTCTAGATTCAGCACTGGGACAATCTCAACTGAGTCTTCAGTTGACTTTGCAGCCAACCTTAGAGAAGACCTTGTCTTCTTTTCCACTTCAGCTATGAGTACATCAGCAGCCTTCCTCTTGGTTGATTCCTCCTTCAGAGCTGCTCTTTCTCTCTTCTCTTTCTCAGCAGCTTCTTTGAATTTTGTTAAGTCCCTTTCTTCTTGAACTTCCCTGCCTTTCACTCATTTGCTCCTCTCATCAGCTAACTTTTGAGCCTCCTTATTCACCTTTTTCATGGTTTTTTTGATCTGTTGACTCTTTGCAAAGTCATCAGTCTCAAGAATTAACTCCATCTGATTATACGGATCCAGCTTCATCTGCTTCCCAGATACTAACTCTTCCCCCTTTTTGGCATTAATCATGCATTCTGCAACAGTGATGTTTAGCCTCATCTGGTCATGTTGAAGTGCCCTTAGTTGGGTTGAGCAGTGGTCCACCTCATCTTCTAATCTCTCAAGAGCTGCTCCAGCAGTTTGGCCAAACTTAACAAATTGATCAAGTTTTGCACTTATGATAACATATGTCTTCTCTTGAGTGGGGAAGTCTTCTGCCGCTTGCTTTAGAACCTCCTTGAGGCTGGCCTTCATCTCCTCATGCTTGGCCTCGAACTCAGTTACCTTTTTATTCCACAACCCTTCAATCTTCCCTAGCAAGTCAGTTGAGAAAGCCTCTACTGAGGACTTTAGGTTGGTGGAAAAGTTTTCCACTGAGTCTTCCAAGAACTTAGCTCTGTCCTCTTCTTGTTTCTTCTCCATCTTCTTGAGAGCTTCAATAACAAGTACACTCTGTCCTTCAACCACATCAATTACCATATGCTGAGAGTCTTCAACTTTGAGGGTAAGGTTTCTGAGAGAATGACCATTTCATCAACTTCTTCTTGAACAATCTCCTGCACTTCTCTCAGCTGAGCTTCAAGGGATGGAAGTCTTACTTCTTCAACATTGTTGATGGCCTGCTTCAGGGGACTTAGTTTGAGATTAATTTGGGGTACTTCCAGGGATGGATTTCCTACATTAGACAAAGGATTAGCACGTTCCCCCTCAATCTCACTACCTATCTCCATTTGAGCTCCCCCCTCCTCTCTCTTCTCACTCCCACTCTATTTCTCATTTTCAACTAAGTTCTTTTCAGCCAATTCGCCCTTTACAGGGACGATTGCTTTTATCTCTCCACTTACAACAGCAGTGATCTCAACCTCCTTCTCTTTTTCTCTCTCTCTCTTTTTCTACTCCTTCTGTTCCAGTCACCTCAGCTGACTCTAAAGTCACCACTGAGGGTTGTTGTGGAGAAGCTTCAGTAGACACCTCTACTGAGCTACTCTGTGGGAAATTTTGAGCCTCGGTATCCCTTGCCTCGGATACATCCTTGGCTACTTCACCATCACCTGGCATTGGTGAAGTACCTGATTCCACCACGGGCCTCTCCTCCTTCTTCTCACCTTTCTCAACTTCCTCCAAGGTGGATGTGGACTTTGCCTCATTTATCTTCTACATCACCAGGCTCTGAAAGATCTTCTCATCACAGAGAAGCTTGGTTTTGGTTAGGCCAGTGAAGTCAAGCACCTCTTGTTCCTCTTTTTTCCACTCCTCAGCCTTTTCTCCTCCTACAGCTAAGAGGATCTCTGCCAGCCTCCTGTCTTTGAGTTGGGCAAGTAACCTAACCTTTAGGAACATAGCTTTCAGGGTAGGATACCCATCCAACTCTGGATATTTTGACTCAAGGGAGTAGGCCACTTCATCCCTAAGAGTATCCAAGAATGAATACTCCTCTTCATCATTAGATAGAAGGGAAGGGGTGGGGGATCTGGGGTCAGAGGGCTCCTCTGGAATGGTTTCAAGGTGTGAAGTTTGGTGTTCAGTGGGGATTTGGTCAGATGGGGTTGGCTCAGATGGGGTTTGTTCAGTGGATGTTTGGTCAGCGGGGGTTGTGGGGGTTGGTTCAGGTGGGTTTGAGGTTGCCACAGTTGATGCCTCAGAGGGGGTATCTTTTGGGGAGCCACTTTTAGGCTGTTGAGAGCCTTCAGTGGGGGTTTTTGAAATGATGGATATGTGTTTGGTTTTTAAGGGAGTTCGGGGTTTGGTTTTGATTTTGATGGGGGTAGGGGTAGGGGTAGGGGTAGGGGCATCTGAGCCGGTATCAGTAGAGATAATGTGCTGGGAAGAATCGGGGTTACCTGACGATGAATCATCAGTAGAGGTTGAAACTCTTGCTTTCTTAGGTCTGGCTGTTTCCTTTTCTGTCTCAGCAGCCCACTCCTCCTTCTTTCTTGAGGCCTTTTCCGCCACCTCCTCTTTGTATTTGGCCATTTTATCACTTAGCTTAACTAACCTCCTCTTCAGCTTTGTTTTCTTCCCTTCAGAGGGGTTTGTTTCCTCCACATCCTCTGCCTCCTCTGGACTCTCCTCGCTTACACTCAGTCTCCTTCCTTCCAAAGCTTTCCCAGACTTGAAGAGAGACTTCAAGTTGCTCCATTTCCTATCCTCCTTCCAATCCACTCCAACATCTACGTTCTCAATTAGATATGAGATTTTGGAGGCATAGTTGAGCTTGCTTACCAGTTGTGGAGTCTTCTCTGGTTGGAATTTTGTGCGTTCTTGTTTCAAGGCACGAAGGAAAAACTGTTGCCAGTTGTATACCTTCTCCTTGCTTTCCACAATGGCCTTCATCAGCCTAAGCTTTGGCTTACTGACTTGCTGGGAGCTTCCTTGGTTGGCCAGTATGCACTTCCCAATAATCTCGCACAGCACATTGTAAACTAGGAGAAGTACATTCCTGTTCATCGTTGGGCTATATTTAACCTTCTTCTCTATTATAGTGTATACCCAATCCTCCTCCTTATCCACGATACACGTTCCAGATTAGGGCCTTTCGACGGGAGACCAAATAACTCCTTCAAGTCATCCCCTTCTAACTCGATTTCTTTCCTTACTTTTTGGAATTCTATAAATTCCTCTCCATCTCGAACAATTTTCTTCTTCCTTTTCAGGAATAAACATGATTTAATCTTGGAATCAGTGTTGTTGACACTGAAAAAGAATTCCAGTACCTGTCTATCAAAGCAGTTCTCTGGATGAATTGATAAGAACTTTTCTAGCCCGGCGGCTTTAACCATCTCCAAGGCTTCTTTGATGTGCCTGAACTCAGGCCTGGATTGTATTTCTGGGTTATCAAAAAGAACATTGGGTTCATACCAGAAATTATCTTTGTTGGTGAGGTGTTGTAGGTTGATTTTTGCCATTTGGAACTTGAAGAAATTTGATGAATTTCACAAAGGGTTCTTAGAGAGAGATAGTGAAATTTGGGCTTGTGAGATTTCGAAAAGGTTTCAGAGATTGATATGAGGACCTTTTATATCTAGAATGAACGGTGAGATTAAAGGATTGATCAACGGCGGGGTTGAATCAGATGAGATCGTGGATAGTTGAAAGGGTTGTGGGGAGTTATTGAGAAATCTGGACGGTTAGAAAAGAACCGCCTAAAATGGAAGGCGGGGATTAAAAGGTTTGGTTTCTGGAAGTTCACATCATCCGGCTTTTAAGGCGCGTGAGATAGAAAACTGAAAAAGTTTTACTGACTTGTATAGCGCGCATTAAATGCTCCATTTGTCAAAAAAAATTCAAAACAATGTACAAAGATTTAATTTCGCAGTAAGTACTCATTACCATTTTTGGAAAAGAATTTATAATTTTAAAACTAAGAAGCGTTCAGTTTTGAAATTACATGAGTTAGGATATGATCGACCTCGACTGAGATTGAACCTCCTCTGAGAATTGAAGCTCTTCTGAGATCATTGACTCTACTGAAGTCACTCATCCACTGATTTGAAAACATCTCTTCTGAGATTTTGATAAGATCTTTTTCTTACTCTCCTGGGTCCAGAAGTCCAAGCTCTACTGACAATTCTTAAAACCTTGCTTCTGCCAAAGGTTTAGTGAAAATGTCTGCCTTTTGTTTGTCAGTATGGATCTTGAGCATTTTGATATCCTTCTTCTCCACATGATCTCTAATGAAATGATGCCTTATATCCACATGTTTGCATCTTATGTGGAGAACTGGATTTTCTGAGATAGCAATAGCACTATTATTGTCACAGAAAATAGGAACTTCATTAGCAAAGATGTTATAATCTCCCAGTTGTTGTCTTAGCCATAGGATTTGAGCACAACAACTTCCAGCTGCCATATATTCAGCTTCAGTAGTGCTTGTGGCTATTGAGTTTTGTTTCTTGGAAAACCAAGAGATCAGCTTACTTCCCAAGAATTGACAAGTGCCTGAGGTTGATTTCCTGTCAATTCTGCAACCTCCATAGTCTGCATCTGAGTATCCTGTGAGTTCCAAATTATCATCTGTGGGATACTACAATCCCATATTCACAGTACCCTTAAGATATTTGAGAATTCTTTTAGCAGCTTCCAGATGACTTTTCTTTGGATTTGCTTGATATCTTGCACATATTCCAACAACAAATGTGATATCAGGCCTGCTTGCAGTGAGATACAGTAGAGACCCAATGATAGCTCTGTAGTGAGTTTGGTCTACTGATTCACCATCTTCATCAGGTTCCATCTTTGTGTTGGTGTTGAGTGGAACTCTTGCAACCTTACTGTTTTGACATCCAAATTTGTTGATCAGCTCCCTTGTATATTTGGCTTGATTGATGAAGATTCCTTCAGTGGATTGTTTGACTTGAGGTCCAAGGAAGAAATTCATTTCTCCCATCATAGACATCTCAAACTTTTCTTTCATCAGTTGAGAGAACTTTTCACAGATGACTTGGTTTGGAGAACCAAAAATGATATCATCCACATAGATTTGTACTAATAGAGTGTCCTCTCCTTTTGTGATCCTGAAGAGAGTTCTATCCACTCTTCCTTAGATGAAACTATGATCAAGTAAGAACTGGGATAAAGTATCATACCAAACTCTTGGAGCATGTTTCAGTCCATATAGAGCCTTTCTCAGTCTATATACTTTGTGACTTTCTTCAAAACCTGGGGGCTGCTCCACATACACTTCCTCATTGAGTACTCCATTCAAGAAAGCACTCTTGACATCCATTTGATACACCTTGAATTTCTTGTGAGCAGCATATGCAAGTAAACCTTATTGCCTCCAATCTGGCCACTGGGGCAAAAGTTTCATCATAGTCAAAACCTTCAACTTGAGAATAGCCCTTTGCCACTAGCCTGGCTTTGTTTCTGACTATGACATCATTTTCACCCTTCTTATTCTTGAACACCCATTTGGTTCCAATCACATTGCAATAATATGGTCTGTCCACCAATTCCTACACTTGATTCCTTGTGAATTGGTTGAGCTCTTCTTGCATAGCAATGATCCAGTTTGAATCTTGAAGTGCTTCTTCAATGGAACATGGTTCCTGGTTAGATAAAAAACAACAAAACAAAGCACTTTCTCCATGAAAACTTCTAGTTTTGACTCCCGAGGTAGGATCACCTAGGATTTGCTCAACAGGATGATCTGAGAGCCATGTCCTCCTAGACTAATGCCCTTCAGTAGAGGTTAAATCTTCTGAAGTTGAGTCACTAGATACAGGAATAAATTCAAATTCAGGAAATAAAATAGAGGGTTGAAGTCTTGAGTCATCATTCAAGGTATTCTCATTCTCAATGATAGTGTCATTGGCTCCCCCTTGAATGATGGGCTCATTAGATGTCTCAGCTGTGACCACATCTTCATCGACATCACTTACCTCTTGAACTGGGATGGTGTTCATCAGTTTAGTTGACTGGTCAGGAGACCTTTCAGTTGAGTTATCAGGAGTGATCTTGGACTGAGTGTCCTGATTGAACTGTTGGTCATTGATGTTATCCCAGGTTGGGATGTATGCCTCAACACTGTTCTCAGGATAGCCTTTTGATTTGATACTCAGTCTAGTTAGTCTTTTGCTTATCACTTCCCCAGTCTCCTTTCTCCTGGACTCAAAAGTAGATTCATCAAAGACCACGTGAGGTGTTTCTTCCACAACAAGAGTTCTACAATTGTAAACTCTGAAAGCTCTACTGATTTGGGAGTATCCTAAGAAGATCCCTTTATCAGCTTTGCTATCAAAAGCCTTCAGTTGAGTTTTCCCATTATTGTGAATGAAACACTTGCAACCAAATATGTGAAAGTAAGATACATGTGGCTTTCTGCCATTCCATAACTCATATGGAATTTTTCCTTGATGTTTGGTTATCATGGATCTATTCTGAGTGTGGCAGGCAGTGTTAATAGCTTCAGCCCAAAACCTTTTAGGAACTTGAGCTTCTGTAAGCATTGTCCTTGCTGCCTCCTTGAGAGTCCTATTTCTTCTTTCAGCTACTCCATTTTGTTGAGGAGTTCTTGTAGCTGAGGTCTCATGGGCAATACATAACTCTTTGTAGAAATCAGATATTATAGAATTGATGAATTCAGTACCCTTATCTAACCTTATCTTTATAATGTTCAGGATCTTTTCATTGCTAACTTTCTTCAGTAGTTCTGGTAGCCTGACTTGAGTTTCCTTCTTGCTTGCAAGGAATACCACCCATGTGTACCTGGAGAAGTCATCAACAACAACAAGTGTATATTTTCAACAGGGGTTACTGGACCGAAGTGATCCATATGCAACAGTTGAAGTATTCTGCCAGTGGAGGTAGCCACTTTGCTACTGAAAGATGCTTTCACTTGCTTTCCCTCTTGATAGGCCTTGCAAATATGATATTTATTGTATACATCATTAGGCATTCCTTCTACCAGTGCATGTCTTGCTATCATGTTCATCATCTTGAAGTTCAGATGACTTAGTCTCTTATGCCATAGCCAATTTGTGTCAGTTGAGCTCTTTGCAATAAGGCATGCATTTGGTGTGCACGACTTCCAATCTGCAAGATAAACATTTCCCTTCCGTGACCCAGTTAGTAGTACCTGTTGTGAAGATATATTCTTGACAAAACACAGGTTACATGAAAATTCAACACAGTATCCTTTATCACAAAACTGACCTATGGACAATAAGTTATGCTTAAGTCCACTGACATAGGATACATTGTTAACTCTTACTGAGCCAATAATTAGAGTACCATAACCTTTGGTGGCTCCTTGTGAATTGTCACCAAAAGTGACATGTGGACCTTCTTTCTCAACAAATTCTCTCAGGAGACTTTTATTGCCAGTCATATGCCTGGAACATCCACTGTCCAAGTACCAGACTGAAGATTTAAGAGCTTCTCCTTTGTTGAGATCCACTGAGACCTGCAGTCAAAATCAAGCTTTAGGTACCCATTTTGTGTTGGGTCCTACCAGGTTAGCTGTACCTTTTGGAATCCAAATTTGCCTCACAGTTCTAATTACTTTAGAATGGCTAATTTGTCTTCCATAAACATCTACGTAGATAGTTATCTCCCTAGGTGCCTTAGGAGTAAACTGTGTACGGGTGTCAGCCTTTGAAGGAACAAGAACCTTCTTAATATTCTTCTTCTTAGGCTTGGGTGCACCTAGCCTCAGTCTTTGTTGATAAAGGTATTGAGAACCTTTTCCTTTAGGCACAAAAGGAATAGGTTTTCTATATGAGTCATTCCTTGAGGATTGTTCATGCCTGGGTGCTTTCAGTTGAGATTGCTTCATTTGATAAGACCTCGACTGATAGTACCTCTGCTGAGTTCTAGATTGATTAGTCAACTGAGCCTTTCCAATTGGTTTTGGCTGAGTTGGACCTTTCTTTTGTTGAACCTCGGCTGGTCTTTTCCCTTTATCTAAAATACGTGGTTGGAAAGTTACAGATTTAACAAATACTCTCTTTGTGCCACTTGAAGAAGCAACACTCAGAGGACCTTCTGAAGGTTTTAGAACATAGCCTATTCCACACTTGTTATTAGGATTGATTTGAAAATTTTGGATCTCCTCTATGGCAAGAGAGGGTTTGTTAAGAGCATCAATCCTTTTTAACAAGGTCTCTTCAGATTTTTGTAAGACATCAATTTTCAGGTGAGAATCCTTTATTTGGCTTACCAATTTTAAATTCTCTTCACTTAACTTTGTCTTAGATTCAGTGAGATCCTTTATCAATTGATCTTTGCCATTTCCTTGACTCTTGAGGGTTTCCACCTCTTTTGTCAATTCAATGGTAGATTTAGCTGAGTTAAGATCTGCCTGATTTCCAGATTCAATTAACTTGGAGTTTTCACTCAAGAGATTTTTGTTTTCCTCTTGGAGATAGAAACTTGCTTCTTGCAACCTTGAGAAATCAATCATCAATTGTTCCAAAGCGGAATGAAGATTGAGTTTCTCTGTTGACTCTAAGCTGAGCTCAGGTGAGTGTCCTAAAGAAATGGATGGTTTAGATTGTACCTCAGGTTCTTCTCTTGCCATGAGGCACATGTCATCATCACTGCTGTCAGAGAACAGTCCATCAGATGACTCTAGATCTTCATCAACATCCTCAGCCACCATGGCTTTTCTTTCTCCATATCTTCTGTCTCTCTTGGCTTGCCTTTCTTTCCTTTCCTTTGTGTTCAGTTGAGGACAATCATACTGAAAGTGCCCAACCTTCTTACATTGATAGCATCTGTTGGCATCATCATCCTTTTCCTCAGTAGACTTTCTGGTCTTTGATAATGATCCTTCAGCTTTGGAATAGTTCTTGTATTCTTTCTTCTTCTCCATCTCAGTGGAGTTTTTCTCTCCTTCTCTAGTGTTCTTTTGTGGATAGCTTCTTATTTCCCTGTTATCCCTGTAAAACCTTTTATATTTGCCAAAACGACTATTAAATTTTTCAAACCTTCTAGCCATTAGGCTGAGTTCCTCTTGCATCTCAGCTCTGCTTTGAGATTTGCTTGCTTTCGTACTCTTCTGTGGCTTTGGAGATTTGGTCTCAGTTTCCTTAGCTTTGAAGGCTATTCCCTTCTCAGTTGAGGTCTCATCAGGAGCCCTTTTCCTGTTAAGATCAAATTCATAAGCCTTTAGTTCAGAGAATACTTGTTGCATAGACATGCTGGATAAATCCTTGGTATTCTGCATCATTACAGAGTACACATCCCATCTTGAGGTTAAACCTCTCAGGATCTTCAAAGCAACTTCTCTCTTAGTGTAAACTTTACCAAGAGGGTTAATCTCATTCATTATATTAGTGAACCTACCATCAAGCTGATCACTAGTCTCAGTAGGCTCCATGATGAACTGCTCATACTTTTGAATAGCTATTGAGAGCTTGTTCTCCTTAATTTTATCAGTCCCTTCACACATGAGAGCAAGAGTATCCCATAGCTCATTTGCAGTCTGGCAGTGGATCACTCTTCCCATAACTGAGTCTGGAATGGTGGTGTAGAGAATGTTCATGGCTATGAAGTTGAGGTTGTGTCTCCTCCTTTCATCTGCAGTGAAGTTATCTCCATCTTTGGGCCATTCTTCTCTAGGATCTGCAATAGTATCAGCTGTGGTCCTTGGGTTAGGAGTCATAAAGATAAATGGACCTTTTGTTATGACTCTCAACATTTCATCATGCACACAGGCAAGATGTGCTCTCATTCTGATTTTCCAGAAATCATAGTTTTTGTTGGGACAATATCAGTTTTGATTAGATCCCAAAGCCCCTGAAAAGATGTTTGCATTTGTTTGTCAGGCTAGTCTTGGTTAGAATTTGTACTTAGTCATTTTACACTTCACAAGTACTCATTAAGAGGAGCACTTACTGACGACAATCAAGACAAGAGCCTAAAGACGGTTTACCATCCTGAACTTATGGCAGTCCTCTAAGCTGGCTGAGTAAGTCTCAGTGATGAAGAGTATGACCCTGAGGTAATTACTACTCAGTCCTGAAGGGAACAGGATGATACTGAGTTTATGGGAAGACTTGGAGTAGAGCCAAGCAATGCAAAAGGAATTTTAGCGTCAGGACAAGACCGGTGAGCTCTAGATAAAAAAGAACTTAATAAGACAAGCCTGAAGCCTAGGAATAAGTTCTGACATTCTCACCAACCTGATGACGTGGACCAATACGGGAAGGACACACACGTACGGAACCTGACAGTAGACTGACTTCAGACTGCAAAATTCAACGGGCAAGCATTTAATGTGTATTTACGGCAACTACCTAATTTCATGCAAAGGACGGCTGCTGCATGAAGATATGTCTGTTTGAAACACTCTACATAGATGACAAGAAAGGCTATCTCTCCAATGGATAGTTTCTCAAATCACCTATAAATACAGAAGGCCTTGAACCCATTCAAGGTTACGGGAAATTTCCAAGCCAGAAATTACTCAAACTCTCAAGCACTCAAAGCATTCAGTCTTTAGAAGAAGCACTCGAAACCCTTTAAATTTCCCAAGTGTTTCTTAGCAACTGAGAGTTAATCTGTATTCCAAGAGCGTACAAGCAATATCTTAAGCTTAGAGAGATTATCCAACCCTTAGCATAGCTTTGTCTTGTAAGGATAATCTCAACCTAGTTGGAATCCAAACTGAAACCAAAACCCTAAAGTTAGGTTTGTTGGAAGTAAGTTAAGTTAGTTAGTAAGGAAGTTTATATAGGTTAGTGAGGTAGCTGATCTTGGTGCACCTTGGCACGTTAAAAACAAAAACCCCTTGAGTGGATTTCCTGTTAAATCAGGCCGTGGACGTAGGAGCTTGAGACTCTGAACCACGTTAAACTTGTTGTGTTCTTATTGTTTTGATATATTGCATACCTGCCATATTAACTGTTCATTCATTGCATAAGATTTATCATGCTTGAATCAATCAGCCTGATCTATTAAAAAGAGCACTGCCCTTACTAAACCCTATTCATTTGAGTAATCAGTTTTCAGAAGCAAACTAATCAAGACTTTAAACTATCAGGGCTCACGTATTTCCGCACCAAGTGTAGTCAGTAGGTGTGTTATCAGTTCCTAGTTCTTTATCACTCTGAGTAAAGGGGATTCGGTAAGGTTTTAAGTTTGAAATATTGGTACACGTGTATTCCCCCCCCCCCCCCCACATACACGTATTCCTCAGTCTTGTACCGGGACCAATGGTTTTCCACTGAGAATTATGGAATCTTGTAATGGGACATATAGTTCAAGGGATTGACTCCCATGTTGTTCTCTGCTGGTGGTGCTACCCTAGCTGCATTGTCAGCCATAATATCTAAATAAGATTATCAAAAGATCAATTTAGATGACTAGATATACTATACCTTTTGAGCACAAGGTATACTTAGAAGATTGGTCTTTTGAACCACTGCTGTGATACCACTTGTTGGTCCCGAAACAAGTTAAAACAGGTGTATGGGGGGGAATACACCTGTAATTATAAATTCAAAGTTTCTTCTCAAAGCTTATTAGATTACTCAAGACAGTAGATCGTCAGTGGACTTTGAAGTCTGCTGAGATTTACTTATGAAAGCTTACTGAGATATTAACTCCACTGAAAGCTCAAGACTTTCAGTTGAACTACTATCTAATTAGCTTTCAAATGCGGATTAGTGGGCCCTTATGAAAACCTCGTTTAGTTTGATAAAACTTTTTTGAATAACACACACTTAGAGAAATAACATAAAGTAAATGTACAAGATGTAAAGTGGTTCAGAGATGAATCTCCTACGTCCACTGTCCTGATTAAACATGAGAATTCCTTTCACTTGGAATTCCTTGAGTTATAGTGCCAAGGTGCAATGATCAAATTAATCCTCTCTAAGGATATTTGATCACTATGATAGTTCCAGGTCCTAGTTCCCAAAACAAACCAGCTTTCAGACTGATAACAACAATCAGCTTACTAACGCCTCTTAACTCTAACTCTCAACCTAACTCTGGGGTAAGGTTTTGAGTAGGGTTTGGTTCCAACTGTTTGTGAGATAATCCTTACAAGTTTAGCTCAAGGCTTTAAGGATGGATTATCTCTTTCTAAGGTTTGGATATAGCTATAAGCTTGGTTACAGAGGGTTTGAAATGCTCTCTACAAATATGAAACACTTGGGAAACAAAGATAATTTCGAGTGCTTCGTAGTAAGTTATGAGTGTAGAGAATGCTTGTTCTTGTTAAGTTTCCCGTGCGTAGAAATGGGCACGACCTTCTGTATTTATAGATTATCTTGAAAATCTTCCCGTTGGAGTTGAATCTTCTCAAGTAAGTCTCTTGTATCTGATTGGTTCAAACGACTCTATTTAAGTTTTAGGTCTTGTCAAGAAACGGCTGAAAGACCGTGCTTGCCTACCAGCTCTCTGGAGAAAGCAAAAGTAAGACTTTTGGTATTTGTCAGTCTGTGACAGGTCGGCTGTTAGTAGAGTACACCTACGTGTCATCTTCTTATTGGGTCACTCAGTCTACCTGTTCAGAGTCTTGTCTGGTTTTAAGGTGGAACTCAACTGAGAGAACCTTCTTATTCCTTCATTTATTGCAAGCTTTACTAATATTCGATTTGCCTTGTTCCAACCAGATTAACTAACAGTTTTTAATGTGTTTAGCAATGAATGTGCGTTGTTAGTCCTCATCAGTGGACATTGATCCTCTGATGATGGTATAGTCTTAGTAAGAATGCACTTAGAAAACATTCATGACTTAGCCTTCTTCACTTCTATTCTTCCTTCAGCGGACTTCTTCTTCGGCGGACTTCTTCTTCAGCGGACTTCTTCAACTCTTAGATACACTCTTTAAATCAGTAAATGCAGTTCAGTTCCTTAACATTTGAACTGGTTACTTCTATTCTAACTCTACTGAATACTTTACTTACAAATGACTTAGGAGGAACCTTTTAGCATCTTAATCAAAATATAAGTCTATACAATTTCCCAACACTTTTTCTTTTGTCTCTGTTCCTTAGAGATCTTCTTGTTTTTCAAGATGATAGAATCATCATCTTCATCCTCCAAAAGCAACTTTCTCTTTGCTTTAGATTTATACTGGTGAATAACTGCAGGCTTTGGAGCAGGGGCCTCCTTAGCTACTTTAGACTTATTTTTCATGGGCATCATTGGTGCATCCGCAGCACCCCTCTTGAACTTTCCTATCCCAATAATTCTATGATTGTAAATAGGTACAAGAACACATTCTTTAAATAAAGGAACTCCTAGATGCTTCAGAATATAGTTAAGAAATAATCCAAAACCCTTAGTATTGCCATCTTTAGAAACATTGTATGCAATTCTATTGAATATAAGAGAAGAAACATCAACTTTTATAGCTTTATCAAATGCTATCATCAAGTCCCATGCCAACTCAGGTCCATCATCATGATTTCTTGTTCTATTAAGTAGAGATTTATCTTTTACCTCATATAAATAGATGTACTCTTTGGATAACTTGTTCTTCTAGAAATGTTTATTCCAGATTGTTGGCAAATCCTATCCAACTGCGAATTTGTTGTAATAAACAACATCTTCACCCTTGAACTTGAACTCAGTAAAGTAAAGTCCTCCTCGTGGAATCCTTAAGGCTTCATTGATTGCCTTAATAGTGATCTAGATATCCACATCATCGATCTTTGCCTCAATATAAGCTTTACCCTCAGTGTAAGAAGCAGTCTCATAAAATTTCCTTGGAACAACATCATCATAACCTTCGGTTATGTTGGTTAATACAAACTTTAACCCTTGCGTCTTGATGCGACAATGTATTCTAGCTATTACCTCAGATTTCTCAAGCCCTACGTATAAGGCATCGAAATCAAATAACGCACCAAAAAGAACTTTCATAGACATGATTGAAACAAAATGAATCGAATCGAATTCACTCAGTATATGAAAATGAAGTGAAGTTTGCAGATAATGTTTGATAGGAATATGATAAGTTTCACGAATTGAAAAAAAATGAACAAATTTGTGCTTAAGGTTGCCTTTTATATGTGCACAAAGCTCAAGGAAAATGTTAATGTTGAGAAAATAGTTTTTCCTTAGTTTTTGGAAATCAACGATCGAAAATGTTTGGGTTATTTAGTCATTTAAAAGATCAACGGCTTAGAAATGATCTAAATAAAATCCAAATTTCAAAGTCAATGTATAAATGTATACTGCTTAGTATGTTTTTATCAATTAAAAACCTGAGTCAATAAATCCAAACATTATGTAGACAGAAATACAAAAAATTGGAATTTAGTAGTCTACGCATTTAATAACCAAGAATGTACAAATCAACTTGGAAATCTACAGTTTAAAGTTTGCAGTTAAAATTCTTCAGTTAAGATAGCCTTCAGCTGAGCATAAGTTTACATCTGTAGACTTAAGTTTACAGTTGAGCAACTTTGCTTAGCTTTTTTACTTTCTTTTTGAAATCTTTTCAACTGTATACTTTGATTCTGAATGATTTCCTCATAACTCTAACATTCCTAGTTCTCCTCTAAGAGTAGAGAATCTTGATTCACATAGGGGCTAAGTTAAGATATCTGCAAGATTAAGATCTGTATGGATCTTTTTCATTTTGATATCTTTCTTTTCAATATGATCCCTTATAAAATGACGTCTAACATCAATGTGCTTGGATCTTGAGTGAAGAACTAGATTCTGTGTAATTGCAATAGCACTTGTGTTATCACAGAATATGGTTGTGTTCTTTGACTCAATATCATAATCTCTCAATTGGTATTGCATACAAAGAATTTGTGCACAACAGCTTCCTGCAGCAATGTATTCTGCTTCAGCTGTAGACAGTGCAATAGAATTATGTTTCTTGTTGTGCCAAGAAACTAATCTTTGTTCAAGAAATTGAAAAATCCCACTAGTACTTTTTCTATCAACTTTACATCCAGCAAAGTCTGAATATGTATAACCTTTCAGTTCAATTCCACCCTCTTTTAAATACCATAATCCAAGATTTTGGGTAGACTTAATGTACTTGATTATCTTTTTCACAGCATTTAAGTGTGATTCCTTGGGGTTAACTTCGAATCTAGCACATACTCCCATAACAAACATTATGGCTGGTCTGCTGGCTGTAAGGTATAGCAATGATTCAATCAATCTTCTGTACATTGTAACATCCACACTCTTTCCAGCTTCATCTTTGTCTAGAAAAGTTGATTGAGACATAGGAATATATGTAGGCTTTGAACAACTCATTCCAAACTTCTTGATAAGTTCTTGAGTGTATTTGGCCTGATTGATGAATATCCCTTTGTCCGTTTGTTTTACTTGCAATCCTAAAAAGAAATTTAGATTTCCCATCATGCTCATCTCAAACTTTTCTTGCATAAGATGTGAAATTCTTACATAGCTCTTCATTAGTTGATCCAAAGATGATATCATCAACATAAATCTGAACTAGCAAGATATCTTCACCATGTTTGAGTCTGAATAAGTCTTATCTACAATTCCTTTATTGAATCCATTCTTTATAAGATGATCACAAAGAGTATCATACCATGTCTTGGGGGCTTGCTTTAATCCGTATAAAGCTTTTCTCAATCTGTAGACTTTGTCTCCATCTGTAGAGTCTTCAAATCCAGGAGGTTGCTCTACATAAACTTCTTCTGACAAAAGTCCATTAAAAATGCATTCTTTACATCCATTTGGTTGTAGAGTCTTATCTGTAGAGTTTTCTTCCTTTTGCAATTCTTTGATAATCCTTAGATTTTCTCCATTGACATTATGTGGTTCATCAAACACAACATGCGTAGATTCTTCCACAAGTATTGTCCTGTTATTGAACACTCTAAATGCTTTGCTTACTACTGAATATCCAAGAAAGAAACCTTCATCTGACTTAGGGTCAAATGTCTTCAGATTGTCTTTCCCATTATTCAGAATATAACATTTGCATCCAAATATGTGAAAATAAGATATATTAGGACTAAATCATTTCCATAAATCATAGAGGGTCTTAGAATGTGCTCTATTGATTAAGCATCTATTATGTATGTAACAAGCAGTGTTTGTTGCTTCAGCCCAAAACCTATTTGGTAAATGAGCTTCCACTAACATTGTTATAGCAGCTTCTTTCATTGTTCTATTCTTCCTTTCAGCTACACCATTTTTTTAGGTGTTCTAGCTGCAGAATACTCGTGTTGAATTCCATGAATTGTACAAAATTGTTCAATAACTTGATTTGTAAATTCAGTTCCTCTATCAAATTTGATTTTCACTATTTTCAAGCCTTTTTAATTTTGAATCTTCCTCATTAATTCAGGTAGTCTCTGTAGAGTTTCACTCTTCTTACTTAAGAACACAGTCCAAGTGAATCTTGAGTAATCATCTACAACTACAAGAGTATATTTCTTCCCACTCAAACTAACTGGTTCTATGGGTCCAAAAAAATTCATGTGAAGCAGTTCAAAAACCTTCTTTGAGCCATCAAAGATTTTACTCTTAAAAGTCTTCTTTCTTTGCTTACCTTTTTGGCATACATCATAAAGATGGCCTTTCTTAAAGTTAGTCTCTGGTAGACCTCTTACAAGTTTATTCTTTACAAGACCATTCATGGTTTTGAAATTTATGTGATTTAGTCTCTTGTGCCAAAGCCAGCTTACTTCTGTAGAGTTGTTTGTTATGAAACATTCTCTTCAACTGAGCTGCATTCAAGTACATACACATTTCCTTTTCTAGTACCACAAAGCTTTACTTGCTTGTTATCAGCATCCTTAATCAAGCATGAGTGAGGTGTAAAGTCTACAATGTAGCCTTTGTCACATAATTGACTTACACTCAAAAGATTATGCTTCAGTCCGTCTACAAGAAATACATCATTGATTTGAACATTTTCTCTTCTTATTGAACCAGAACCTTTAGCAGTTCCACTGGCATTATCACCAAAAACTACTCTAGTCCATTTAGTTCTTTAAGGTAGGAAAGTGCTTCTCTATTCCCTGTCATATGCCTTGCACAACCACTATCAATGTACCAAATTTCCTTTGGAATGGTTGACAAATGTCCCTGCAATAAATGAAGAATTAGTGCTTAGGTATCCAAAGATTTGGATCTCCTCCAGTGACATTCTTAACCACCCAAGTTGGTTTGGCAATTGTTGGTTTCTTGCCTTGCTTGCTTGGAACTTCCTGAGCAACTTTCTTAACAACTGTAGACTTCTTACCATTCCAGAATCTGTTAAAATTCTCTTTTCTTTTGAATTCTACAGCTGCTTCTGGCTGCACAATTGTTGTCTGTAAAGTTTGACTTAAAGTTTCTTCTTTACAGATTGATGTAACTTTGTCCATGTACTGGTTGATCTTTTCATCCAAATGTTTTTCATCCCTTCCATAGATAATGTCAATTATCTTTATCTTCTTTTCATCAGATAGATTCTTGACCATTCTTTGTACCACTGGTTCTTCAAGTTCTTGCAACATAATGTTTTCTCTATCAGATTCTTGTTGTTGTTTCACAAATGTGGGCACAGATTTTTCAAGATAATCTTGTCAATCACATGGATTGTATCCAATGCCTGTTAAATCTCCAGAAAGTCTTTGCTGTAGAAGCATTGCCTTCAATTTTCTAGAGGATTTTCCATAAGATTCAATCTTTTGACAAAGTAATCTCTTTCAGATTCAATATCTGTGATGAGTTTACTTTTCTTCTCAACTTCCTTCTTGAGATCTATGCAATCAACAATTCTACAGGTAGTTTCATCAAAAAGTTCTTCATGACTTATCTTTAGATAGTCAAGTTCCTCTTGCAAATTACTCATTAAGCATAGCTTGTGTTTGTTTTCATTTGTTTCAACAAGCAGTTCCACAATCCTTTGCTTTAGTTCTTGATTTTCTAATTTCAGTTCATCATAATCACTTCTAATATGTAGCAGTCCTTCAAAACCTTTTTGGAGCAAGTGAATCATATCACTGGAAAAATCCTTGTCAGTTAAAGAACTGGATGAGGATTGTACCTCTTCATTTTTTGCCATAAGACAAATTAGTGCTTCATTGTCCTCAAAATCTATGGACTCACACTCTGCAGTTGGTTGAGGAGAAGAAGAGGGACTGTCTTCCTGAGTTTTATCAAACTCAGAGAGTAGTGCTCTAATTCTTTCTTTATCCAACTTCTTTCTCTTCTCCATCCTAGCAGCTACTTCTTTGCTTCAGGATATCGGCAGCCCTTGATAAAGTGTCCTAGTTTCCTGCAATTATAGCAAAGATAAGTATAGTTAGTAGTAGGCTTATTAGACTTACCTCATTGATCTTCTTTGATGGGGTCTTCTTCCAGTTTGCTCTCTTAGCAAATTTCCTGAATTTCTTTAAACGGGTTTCTTTCTTGTCCTTTCTCCTGTCAGTGTCAAACTCAAATGCTTTAAGGTCATAAAATAACTCAAATGTAGATACTTTAGAGATATCATTTGATTCCCTCATAGCAACAACTTTTCATGTCCCATTCTGATAGTAGTGCTATAAGAACCCTCATGTTATTTTCCCTTTGTGAGTACTCTTAATTCAAGCTCATTGAGAATCTCAATAAATCTTGAATCAAACTTCTCAAGAGTTTCTCCAGATTTCATCTTGATGTTCTCAAATTTTTTAACATCTATCATGAGCTTATTCTTCTTAATTTGATCAGTTCCTTCACAGATCATCTCTAATTTCTCCCATGTTTCCTTACCAGTTTTGCAACTTTTGATCTTGCTAAACATAATTTTATCTGGGGAGTGATAGATAGTGTTTCTACCAACATTATCGAGGTTTGCTCTCCTCTTGTCTTCATCCATCCATTCCTTTCTGGGCTTAGGAATAATCTGGGCTAATCCAGTCTGGTCAGCTACAGTGTTTGCTTTCTCAATGGTGACTGGTCCATCCTCAATGATAGACCATATCTCATCATTCATAGCAGAAAGATGTGCGTGTATTCTTATCTTCCAATCATCATATTCATTTGTAGAAAACATAGGCACTTTAGATTTCATCATTTTAGGAGCCATGGAATTGCAGGTATAATTTTCAAAAATACTTTTGGATCTGGCTTAAAAGAACTGGTCAAAGCAGTTGCAAACCAACTGCTCTCATACCACTTGTTGGTCCCAAAAGTCTATCAAGGTCTAGAGGAGGGGTGAATAGACCTTGTGTTTTAAAACTTGAAACTTTTCTTGAAAATAAACAAGGCTTAATTCTGCAGTTGTAGAGTTTAGCAAAGTTTGCAGTTGTAGACTTAAAAACCGTTAAGTCTGTATAGTTTTAAAAACTTTTTTCACAACTTAAAAAATATTAATCAGAGATGTTATCTTAACACTTTAAAAGTATTTTTGACACCTTTGTGCAGCAGAAAAATAAAGTGCGTGTGATGAAAAATCGAAGACCAAAGTTTTAGCTGAGTGATTTCAGGAATATACAGCTGTAACTTTTCAAGTCTATGCACTAAAAACTTTGAAGATGAATGTAATGAAGATTGCAGCAGATATGAGTATGTAAAGAAACAATAAACAACTATAAATAGAATAGCTTACACTGAAATAACATAAATTAAATTAACACAACAGTTATAGTGGTTCAGAGGTGTTGTAATCCTCCTACATCTACTGTCACACCCTTAGGTGCCAAATTCACTCAGATGTTCACAAAGACTTGAAGTTGTTCCCCCTAAGAACTAGAATCCTCACTCAGATCACTTCTAAATTTAGGTGGATGCAAAGGGTTTCACTCAGAATCTCACAAATTCACTCATAAAATACACCCTCACAAAGAGAGTTTCTACTATAAGTAGAATATACAAGATAAAAATTGTGAGGGAACAACACTAGTGTAACTAAACAAAATATCCTAACTTCTAAGTCCTAAACTTCTAGACACTTGAAGGCTGTAGACTTTGGTAGCTGATGATATGTTGTATAGTATGCTTGAATGCTCGGAGTTGTTGTTGTTGTCCTCTGAGGTCTCTTCTCCTATTTATAGGAGTTTTGAAGGTGCCTCTAGCAGTTGGAGGGATTTTGAATTCAAATGAAATTCACCTCCATCTTTGACTTCAGCTTAATTAAAGCTTCTTATCTTGTAGTTTTGTCCTTGAGTAGTACAAATTGTCTTGTAGTGATGACTTCTTGAACAAGCTCTTAATTACTGAACACTATGTGTCTACTGGCTAGGAATTAACTAAATAAACTCCTGATGTCTTTCAAACTATTGAGTGAGTGTACAAGATGTACTACACTTAATTAATTTTACTAAACACGGGTCTTCAGCTGAACACTCTTGATTCTGCAGTTGGGAGTACTCTTCAGCTGTAGACTTTCTTGATCTCTTCGACTGTAGACTTTCTTCAAACTCTTCCGCTGCAAAGTTGAAAAACTTATTCGGCTGCAAGGCCTTTAGAAACTCTTCAGCTACAGACCTTAGAAAAATAATTTCTAAGCTCTTCAATCCTTTAGTATCTCCAAGGTTAGTATCCAAATACACAAGAATATACTTGACATCATCAAAATCAAGCAAGGAGATCCTTAGGACAAAAATATCCTAACACTGGCCAATAATGATTAATTTTATGACGGATATTATTCTTACTTATGTATAAATGATGACACGAAGTTTAGCATTGTTAATTAGATGATAAAAAAAAAGTTTACGCAGTGAAATTTTAAATTTACGTTGCTACCATATGATATTAAAATTATAGTTGCAAATGTTAGAATAATAAAAAATGTTGTTTACAAGGATCGATTTGTTGATAGAGAATTTTAAAATCATAAAAAAATTTAGCAATGTCAACATAGTTACTAAAACAACCTCTAAAGTGATTATCAAATGATTTTCCATTAACTTTAGCTCAATTTATCGACAATCACTTCTTCTACCTTACTCCCAGTTAGCGCCCCACTACCTATGACCCAAAGGTCATGGTTCGAATCATAACTTTACCGATAAAAAAAAATCTCATATCTTAGCACTTAAACTTCATAAGTACGCCTACTATTATATATTACAAAATATAAATGATGAAACCCCAAAAACCCCGTGCATCGCACGAGCAAAATTCTAGTTCAAAACTAAACTGTTTAATTAAGTCAACGTGATGATTTGTTGTATATTAATTAGTTTTCCATTAAACATCAATATATTCACATTCACAGTGTGTATTTGTATATACTATCAATTTTGTTAATTTTTCTTATTCACGGTGTGGGTATATATATAATGGTATTGACATCGAAGAAAACATAATTTTCATGTCTAAGCGAATGATATCAAAGAAAAAATGATTTTCAATGTCGAAGGAAGAATAATGTTGAATTGCGTAAAAATAGTAAAATTGTTTGTAACTTTCTGATCCTATTCAATATATATGTCATTTTGGATAATGCATACATATTAAGATTTTTTTTTCTACTATACCTTTAATAAATTTTTGGCTTTCTTATTACAAAAACATATCCATCTAAACATTTTAATGATTTTAAGGGTAAATTTAAAATAAATGCAATTAATATAATTGAAAAGTACAAAATGTCATCTAATTTGCAAATAAAATAAAATGTCAAAACGTCACGTATTTTAAAGTCAATGTACTGATTTGTTGTATAGTAATTAGTTTTCCTCTACACATCAATATATTCACAGTGTGTGTACGTATATTTTAAATATGAGTTAGTATAATGGTATTGATGTCGAAACAAGAATAATTTTAATTGTCTGTATACCAACCAAATACTTGATATTGATCTTTTTAATTAAATTACTTTATATATATATATATGTGTGTGTGTGTGTGTATGTATTGCTCAAGTTTAAAAATAATATAATTTTTGTTTATTGTGTTGAAGATTTATCATTTTATGTGGGTGCTAAAGTTTAGAAAAAAATTCATAGTCGGATTATAGAGGTTTGAGCTTGGTGATTTTTATTATGACCTAAGGTAATTTTTTATATTTTTCTTAAATAAATTTTTATTTAATTTTATTTCTGTATTTATTATTGTTATTAATATAAAGTTGTTTTCTTGAAAAGTTTAAAAAATATATTTTTGTTTATTATTATGCAACTAGTTAAAAGATAAATAAGTTTTTCTTTTTTATTAAAAATAAAATATAAAAATTATTAATTATGTATAAATAAATTTATTATCGGGTGCTAATATCTGCACTCACTAATTTACTAAGTTCACTCACCTTATTTATAATTTTACTTAATGTGCCTATTATGAAATTTTAATTTTATCAAACATATAATACTTACATACACATTCATAAATACTAAAAAAAGAATATGTAAAGTCTGAATGTAACGTTTAATAAAAATTATAATAATTGTTATGTTTAATAAAATTGGATATTTATAAAATGCATATAGATAGTTTGCCTAATATCGTAAAATATTACTATCCCATTAAAAATATAAACCATGATTTCATTTCCTCGGAAAAATGTGTCTGGTTTCCCTTTAATTTTGTACATAAAATGATTACATCACAATTGGACTTCCCAAATGTTTTAATTACACCTTAATAAATATGGAAATTTATACATTTATTAAACATAACAATTATTATAAATTATAAGATTCAGATTATACATATTCATTTTTCTTTTTTCTTTTTTTGAAATTTTTATGCTTTGTATTTTCAAAATGATTTGATGTTAGGTTTTATTAAGATTACTAGTGATGTAACAATCAGTTTTATCGATATTTTATTTAGATAAATCGTTGTTTGCATTACAAATATGATATTACTATATTGTATTATTTGCATTGGATAAAATAAATTTGTATATTTTTCAATATATATTCTCGAAATACATCATCATTTTTTATAATTATTATGCATAATACTAAAATGTTATTTCATTTTAAAAATACATTTATTTCTTAACTTTTTTTAAATTAAATTTATTTTAATATGTTACTCCCTCCATCTAACATCAGTTTGCACATTAAACATTTTGGTCATCTTACGTCAATTTGCACACTACCAACAAAGAATACATTGATTTACGTGCACACTAAAAATATATACACATATTTACCCATACACTACTACTTTATTCAAAAAACACAATTTTTTTTAAAAAAATATGCAGACCCTTAAGGTGCAAAATGGTGTAGGATGGAGAGAGTATAACACATTAACCAACACATATTCACTATGTAAAGACATTTCTAAATATCAAATAACTAGTGATAAACCCGCGATTTCGCGGGCTTGTAAATATTTTTATTATTATATTTTAGTTTTTAACATTCGAACATATAACACGAATTTATATTTGAAATAAATCAACTTATCAAAGTTTAAATGTTTAATAAATTTAATTCAGGATTCCATATTAAAAAAATAATTGGCTGATATTAAAAAAAGTAAAAATCGATGTATATTTGACTAAAATTATAAAAATGTTAAAAAGAATAAATTATCAAAAGTTTGTTCAATTACAATATAACTTATTCGAAAGAACCAAAACAAATGGAAACGTTGATGATTCACAATCAAATTTAAATGAAGAAAAAATCAAACATTCCGGAACACTTCTCTATAAACCACATTTGTAGTCCTTTTCGACGGTTTACCTTCTTGATCCAAACACAGTATTTTTAAACCACTCCTGCTCGAAACTCTAGACACTGCAACATACAGTTGCCCATGTGTGAAAACCGGTTTGGAAAGATAGAGTCCAACTGTAGACAAAGATTGTCACTGGCTCTTATTTATTGTCATAGCAAAACAGAGAAAAACTGGAAATTGTCTTCTTGTAAAGTTAACAGGTATTGTGTGGTCCGAATTAGTCAAATTCATTCTTGTAATGTAGACCTTGTTGCAAATATTTCTACCTGAAATTATCTCAGCCTCGAACACATGACTTCCAAGCTTCGTGATTATCAACCTTGTCCCGTTGCACAATCCTGCCTTCTGATCAATATTTCACAAGAGAACCACCGGCATACCTTCCTTCAGAATTAGATGATGATTTGGCATGCCCAAACACTTAACAGAATTTAAAAAATCAACAGATACCATCTCTTCGTTTCGACCACGCCTAAAGTCCAACTGACAGACATTGTCGAAGCTCAAGTACTCTCTCGTATTGCCAGGAATCATTTTAAGAATTTCCTCATTTATCGTTTCAACATCGCGATGCGTAGGTGCAAGAATAGCTCTCTCTTCGAAGTATTTATACGTGCGTAGATTCTCAACTATGTTGGGATAAATACTCTGTATCATCGAAGGCACTGGGTTGCTCACATTAGAAATTAGGATATCATCAGGAATCTCAATTTCCGGAAAGCCATTGTGGCAACCTCCAAGAGTACCATCCCCGATATTCAAAATCCACTTGGAGAAATTCTCAACCTCTGTCAAGTTGCTACAAGAAGAATTATACTGCAGTCTCATATTTTTCATCAAAGTTAAAACCTGTAATAAGAATAAAATAAAATAAAAAAAATTAATTAATAAAAAATCTAAACAAATATTAGTCAACATTAAAATTGATAATCACATAATAACTACATATTTATCAAGAACATACCTTGCAAAACTTCCATAGATATGATGCATTTATAGTAGAATGCACAACATCCTCTCTACTCCCTTTGGGTATAACGGGTAGAATTTGCCTAAAATCTCCATCAAGCACTACAGTTTTACCCCCAAAAGGAAGGTCACTCATAGAACCATCCGGACACCTAACAATATTCCTCATTGTTCGGTCCAGAGCCTCAAAGCTAAATCTATTCATCATCGGTGCTTCGTCCCATATAATAAGCTTCGCCTTCAGCACAAGTTCAGCCAGTTCAGACCCAGGTTTTATGTTACACGTAGAAGTCTCATCAATATTGAGAGGTATAGCAAACCTAGAATGTGTCGTACGACCTCCAGGAAGCAAAAGAGCAGCGATGCCACTCGAAGCAACATTAAGGATAATACCTCCATCAGACCTCAATGCTGCCGAAAGTGTCCTCCAAATAAATGTCATCCCGGTACCACCGTAACTGTACAAGAAAAATATCCCACCAATTCCAGAATTTATAGCACCTAATATTTCACCCAATACACCACTCTGCTCGGCAGTTAGGCTTGAACTCAATTTTTAATACTCTGATCTAAGTTCAACACGATCATACATCAATTCCTCTCGTATTAGCTTTTTCAAACCGTTGCTAACAATCCCATGATTAGGAACCGACTGTTAGGATAAATGTTGTATAGTTTTGATGAGTTAAAAATAAACCAGAAGTTGTAATAGGATCATCTGGACCTGTTAGCCAGATGATGAACTAGATTAGGACTTAGTCTAGGGGGAATTGCCAGACCAGAAGACCGCACCAGAAGAGTCACCAGAGGACTCACCAGAGGACTTCACCAGATGAGACTGACCAGAGGCAGAGAACTTTCCCCAGACCAGACGAGTCTGGTAAAACAAAAGATGCTCAGAATCATCTCCTGATTCAGATGAGTATTCTGTTTCTTAACCAGATCAGGACCAGAAGACATCAAGGTTGCCTGGTGTCTGGTATTGCCTTCTCTGGAGAGAATCAGAGTTTGGCATTGGAAGCTATTGACCGTTGGTGACTTAAATCAAGTCAACAAGATCAGGATTGGAAAATCTTGAAGTCAATCAATCCAAGGATCTCACCAACCCAATCAATCAATTAGGGAATTGATTGATTGAAGCTTCCCTAAATAGAGGATCTGATTGGATTAGTTCTCCAACGGTTATTCCCTAATCACCTCTATAAATACAGAGTGCAATCTTAAGAAAAAGGGCTAGAGAGAATCATACGCGCATAAAGTCATACTCCAAGCTCTTGTTTACCAAACACATAAGCATTTTTATTATGTTCATACTTACATATTCACTCTTAAGGAGTAGTTGGACCTCAACCTGTTCATCTACAAGATAAGGTTGAAGGCTGTTGTCTTTAGATCGAAGTTAGATCTAAAGAGTTTGTAAGAAGGAACTGGTACTTCACAATTCCAGTAAGTAAGTTGGTTGTTGGTTGGATAGTGAGACCCCTTTGGTCAAGGGAGAGTGGACGTAGGATATTCAGATCTGAACCACTATACATCCGGTCTTATTTACTGTTTTCTGTATTTAATTTCTTGCTTATTATAGTGTGCTCTTGTGAAAAGAACTTTTCCAAAGGCATTTACTTTAAAGCTTCCGCAATTTATCAATCTAGTGGGACCAACAAGTGGTATCAGAGCAGTATGTCCAAAGACCACTGCTTTGTAAAGCTTTTTGGTGGTCACCGGGCAGATCTATTGCTCTTTATTGTGTTTTAGTTAAATTTTTGTTAAATCTCTTTAGTAAAAATGTCTGCAAAATCTTCTTACAGGAGCCGTAAGTTACCAGAATTCTCTTTCGAGGATTACAGCCACTGGAGCTTCATGATGAGTAATCATCTTGGAGCTATTCATCACCGCATGTTGGATGTGGTAGAGAGTGGCCCAATTAAATTTTACTGGACTCCTATTGATAGTGGCAGGTCAGAGTCCAGAGAAGAAACAAGTGAAACTGCCCAGAAAGTTGCTGAGGACAGAGTTCCCAGACAGAGAATCCTCAAGAAGAAAGAGGAGCTTGACAATGATGAAAGAAAACTTTATAATTTGGACCAGGTGGCACGAACTGAGATCATCAACACACTCACTAAGGAGGTGATAGAGAAGGTCAGAACCTGTGCCACTGCCAAGGAGATGTGGGATAAACTTGCCCTGCTCTGTGAAGGAACGGAGAAGATCAAGGATAACAAACTTCAAGCTGTTCAACACTCGTTTGACACCTTCAAAATGAAACCAGACGAGACCATTGACCAGCTGGATATGCGTCTCACAAATCTCCTCAACAAGGCTAGTGTCTTAGGTAAGACCTACTCTGAAAAGGAAATAAATAGTAAAATATTACGTTCACTAACCAGCAGGTGGAGAATCAAAGTGACTGTGATTAAAGATAGCAAGGATCTCAACACTCTGGATCATCATCTTTTGCTATCTGATCTTAAAGCCTATGAATATGATCTACAAGAGGAGGATCAAACAGAAGAGGTTTTCTCTTCTGGTCAGAAGGGAGTTGCCTTCTCCTCTACCATCAAGACAGATGACAAACCAAAGGAGTCTCCTGCAGATGACCTGAGTCTCAAGGAACAGGTAGCACTCCTAACCCGTAAACTGGATAAAATGAGTTCAAAATATGGCAGGTACAAAAAGCACTGGAAGTAATCTACCATAGACAGGAAGAGTTCCTTCAAAGCTGCAGATAAAGAGAGAAAATCTGGAGACTCAAGGGAGACCAGATTCAGAACTCCAGAGAGGAGAAGAGATAGCAGCTCTGGGAGATCAGATTACCAGAGGAGGGATGGCAGTTCTGGCAGACCAGACTACCAGAGGAGAGAAAGTAGTCCAGCCAGAACAGAATACAACCAGAGGAGGAGAGATCCAAGCCCCAGTCCCAGAGGAGATAACATCTGTTACACCTGCAACAAGCCTGGTCACTACAACTATGATTGTCCTCAATTGACTCCTAGAGAAAGAGAAGAGAAAAGACTCAAGAGAGATAGGAGATATGTTGACAAGAGAGCACTACTGGCAGAAGCAGAGGAGGAAGATACAAGTTCCAGTTCTTCTTCTTCTGATTTCGGATCAGATGATGATGTATGTCTTATGGCAGACATCACTGAGGTAAATGAAACTACCCTATGCTTATCTAATTCCAAATATACTGAATTATCTCATTCATCTGGTAACTCCAGAGAGTCTGATATGCAAAAAATGCTATCAGATCTCCAAAAATGTGTTCAATTATGCCAAAAACTTGAAAAAGAGAATGGTAGGCTCAAAGCTGAAGTTCCATCCTTATCTCATGAGCAAAAATCCACCAGAGAACTCATGAAAGATCATTCCAAAGAAGTCTCTGAACTTCAGGAAAAGATCACAGAAAGAGATACTCTGGTAGATCAACTCATGAAGGAAAGGGAATCTCAGGAAGATAAGTTCAATGAACTAAGAGCTAAATACCAGACTCTTATAAAGGGAAAACAAGTTGAGCAAACCATAGAAGAGATACCCATGCCCAGAGAAGCTCCTAAGATACCATCTATTGTATCTATCATAACAGAGACTTCTCAACGCATTAATGATAAGAGTGGTTTAGGATATTCTGGAATTACAACCAGATCCACTAAATTTCTTAGCAATAAAGGCAAGTTGTCTCAAAGAGCTGGTGAATTGGTAGAAATCTGGGATGAAAAGGATCCTAATGGAAAAGTTACAGAGTAGTTAAAAATCCTAACTGGGTTAATGATTACTCTGTTGACCATATAGATGAAGTTCCCAATGAGTTCACTGAACTGGAAGAGGAAATCTTAGAGCACAAATGCCAGAAAGGAGAACCTATGAAGATTGATGGTTCTGTTCAGATGCCTAACCAGATTAGGGGACCTCAGAGAATACCTAACAGAGTGGAACCTAAGAAAATTAGGGGACCTCAAAAGGGAAACTCTAAGAGGAAACCTAATCAGAATAGGAGATATCAAAGGAGATATACTGAACCAGAGAACCTCAATCAGACTCAGGGATCTCAAAGGAGTTATGCTCAAAGAAGATTTCAGAACAGGAACACTCAGAAGGAATTTCATCATCAGAATAGATCCAATTTTCAAAACCAGAGGAGGTCTTCCAGACCCATCTATAGAAAACCAACTGATCTGGGTAACTATGACACCAGAGATGGTTCTTCTAGGATGTACCCTTACAACCAGTCCTTTAAGACCATGTCTTTAAGGCATGCTATTCCAAAAGCCAGATTTGAGAAAAGATACACCAGGCCTGTTTATAGGAAAGGTGTTCTGATCAGACCAGTAGCTCAATATGTCATTGTAAGAGGACATGTGCTGGTAGATAGATTTGGAAGGAAGATAAGATCTCCTCATACAGCAAGGGATGATCTTTATCTTTGGATTCCTACAAAACCTGCAACTAACCAATCAGGACTCAGCTCTAGTAGGGGACCTAATTGATTTCTCTGCAGGATGATAAGAGCCCATTGGATAAAGGACTTTCAAGCAAACATGTGTGGTACATTAATAGTGGATGTTCCAAGCATATGACATTTCAGAAAGATCATCTCCAGGATTTCAAACCAATGAATGGGCCAAGAGTGATGTTTGGTGACAACAACTATGGAGTCACCAGAGGAGTTGGAAAGTTGACCTTTAATGGAGTATCTGTAGATGAAGTCTACTACGTTGAAGGACTCAAGCATAATCTGCTTTCAGTATCCCAATTTTGTGACAAGGGATACTCAGTGAAGTTCTCTAGTGATTCATGCACAGTCTTTTCTTCTGATTATAATGACATTTTACTTATAGGCTTGAGGAAGGGTAACATTTATCTTGCAGATTTTAGCAGTTGCCCAAGAAATGCTTGCCTGGTTGCTAAAGGATCTGCAGAACATAGCTGGTTATGGCACAAGAGATTGAGCCACCTTAACTTCAAAACACTGAAGATTACCAGAAAAGGTCTTATTCGAGGTCTTCCTAATGAAGTGTTTAAGAAGGATCAGGTTTGTGGTTCATGCCAGAAGGGTAAACAACCCAAGACCTCCTTTAAGGATGTCCAGAGCACAACCATAACCAGAGTACTTCAACTACTTCACATGGACCTGTTTGGACCTGTTTCTCCTCTTAGTTTCAGTGGAAGGAAGTACACCTTGGTGATAGTAGATGATTTTTCAAGATACACTTGGGTAGTATTTTTGTTTAAGAAAAATGAAACTATCACTAAGCTGCCAGAATTCTTCAAACAGATTCAGAATTAGCAGAACCAGAGCATAGTCAGAATCAGAAGTGACAAGGGGACAGAGTTTCTGAATTCACACATTGTAGAGTATTGCAAAGAACATGGGATTTTCATGAGACATCTGCTGCCAGAACACCCCAACAAAATGGAGTAGTAGAAAGGAGGAATAGAACCCTTAAAGAGGCTGCAAGAACTCTTCTGGCAGAGTACAACACACCACAACGGTTTTGGGCAGAAGCCATCAATACAGCCTGTTATACCCGGAACAGATGCCTAATTGCCCAGAGACATAGCAAGACTCCATATGAGGTATGGAAAGGTAAAACCCCATCTGTTTCATACTTTCATGTTTTTTGATGTAAGTGTTTCATCCATGACAATGGGAAATCTAAATTAAAAACTTTTGATGCTAAAGTGGCTGATGGAATATTTTTAGGATATTCCAGCACCAGTAAAGCTTTTAGAGTTTTTAATAAGAATTCACTTTGTGTGGAGGAAACACCACATGTTGTTTTTTATGAATCTGCTATTGAGTGCAAGGTGGAATTAAAGTCTTCTGGAGAGACCCAGAATCAGACTACTCCTAGAGTAATCAAGGTCAATCCACCTATTCTAGATTCAGACTCAGATTCAGATTCAGATGGTGGCCCATCTTCTGGTTCTCTGAAGAAGAAGTCTTCACAAGGAGCAGAACAAGAGGAGGTTGGAACTCCTGTAGGGGGAAGCTCTTCTGCAGATGGTGATATTCACCAAGGTACTGCAGAGGATGGTCAATCAGGTAAGGCCACGGGAAGGAGGACCTTGGTGTTGGAGTTATACGTGAAAGTATGCTTTTACTTTGTATAACTCGTGTATCAAACACTCGTTTTATAAGAATAATTCTTTTATCGCATTTGCTTTAGTAATGATTGAATGTTGAATTTCTATTGCAAACCGTTCAATATATAGTACGTGTTACATTGTAGTTAATGTGGTGATACCCGATCACGGAAGACGACATTAACAGTTTACTTGTAACTAAACGTACATTTTCACGGCCTAGGTGGAATTGAACAATCCACCGTGAAAGGTCGATGTGTAAGGCTCAGATTGGTCTGTCTTGACCAAGAGATTGCACTAGCACATTTAGTATGTGTTGAAGAGGTCCTACAGCGAGGAGAAATTCTTCTGTTCTGAAAGGTGAAGAATTAGACCTCAGTGGTTGTTGATTTCTTAATCTCCGTCACTTAAATAGGACTGTGTGTGCTTAGTAGTTACTGCTTTGATTCATGTTGGGTGAGAATCATTGTGACTTCGAACTTTGTGTCCTGGGCAGTAATATTAATCATACGACGGTTGCTAAGATTTAATACGGAGAAACGCGTGCGAGTACGGCTCGTGTGATTAGTCCCCTTGGTGGGCTCAGAAGTTTTATTGTACCAAATCTTGCAAGTGAAGAATTAGTTTCTTCGGTACGAATAATAATGTTGAGCTGTCTTTACTCCAAGGTGAAAGACGTTAATTAATTTAGAGCTATTCAGAAGCTTAATTAATTAATGGACTTGATAATCTTAAACGCGGGAAATAATAACCGGGAGCCCATATTATCGTAATATGGATTAAGATGGATAGTGCAATATTAATTTATTAGTGGTAATAATTAATATTAATGGGCTGAATTATATTGGGGCTCAATATTGAAATTCAGAAGTCCATTAGGAGGTCCAATCTTAATTCTCCTTAAGGCCCCTCAAGTAGCCCAATTAAGTAGCCCAATAATGATAAGGTGATTAAAATAAAAAGATAATATCTTGCTGATTTTTTCTAGTATTTTCGAAAATAAGCAATATTAGAAGAGAAAAGATTTTGTTGATTTTCTTGGAAAGATATTATGGAAGATATGTATTCTTGGAATACAAGAATATCTCATATATTCAAGAAGATCCAAATCTTGGGATCTCTACTAGTAATTTTCGAAAATCACCCCTTAATTAGGTGAGTGAGATTTTTGTGGAATATTTTATTATGGAGAAAAGAATATATGAGATATATTCAAGATTTCTTAGAGACTAAGAAAAGATTTTTTCCAAGCCCATATCCACATGTAAATTTCGATCACTCCTTATTATAAATAGGGGATGATTATTTCATCCCCAAGAACATAATTCCATGTGTTGGAAAAATCAAGAGCATAGATATTTTCCTTTTTCCTTAGTTTATTAAATTACTTGAAAGCATCTCCCACCGGTGATCAAGTAAGGCGAAAGGGAAATACTTGAGAAGGTTTTTGGGTTGATAAAGCGAGATCGTGATTGTCCCGTTTATTCAAAGGCCAATTCTACAAGAGGTACGTTAATCGCATATTTAATTGTTTATTCCGCTTAATTAAATATGTGAAATTAATTCAACATGCATGATGATAATTAGTTGTTGGAATTATTATTTGAATTAATTAGGATTAATTCATGCTAGTAATAATTGTATTTAAATTCGTATTTAAAATTCATCCCGAATAGATTCCGGGCACCCTATTTTCCCAACACTTGGTTGATCACCCCAATGACCTGATAATTGGAGATCCAACTAAGGGTGTCCAGACTAGAAGAACTCTTAACTTAGCTGTCTTATTCAGTTGCTATGTATCCTTGATTGAGCCCATGAACATCAAGGAAGCACTGAAAGATTCAAATTGGATTGTTGCTATGCAAGAGGAGTTGAATCAATTCACCAGACATGATGTTTGGGAGCTGGTAGACAGACCAAGACATCAAAAGGTGATAGGCACTAAGTGGGTTTTCAAGAATAAGAAAGATGAGAATGATGTCATTACTAGGAACAAGGCAAGGCTAGTGGCTCAGGGCTATTCTCAGTCTGAAGGAATAGACTATGATGAGACATTTGCTCCTGTTGCCAGACTAGAAGCCATCAGATTGTTCTTAGCATATGTTGCTCACATGAAGTTCAAAGTATACCAGATGGATGTGAAATCTGCCTTCCTTAATGGGATTCTCATTGAGGAAGTGTATGTGGAACAACCTCCTGGTTTTGAACAAGGTGACAAGGTGTTTAAGCTTAAGAAAGCTCTTTATGGGCTGAAGCAGGCACCCAGAGCATGGTATGACACTCTATCTCAGTTTCTTCTGGACAATGGTTTTACTAAGGGTAAGATTGATAGGACCTTGTTTAGGAAAGAAGAAGGAAAGGACATCCTTCTGGTCCAAATATATGTTGACGACATTATATTTGGATCCCCTAACAAGAAGCTGTGTGAGAAGTTTGGTGATCTCATGCAGAGCCAGTTTGAGATGTCTATGATGGGTGAAATGAATTACTTTTTAGGTCTGCAGGTAAAGCAAATAGAGAAGGGAATCTTCATAAATCAGGCAAAGTACATCAGAAACATGTTAGAGAAATTTGGAATAGGATCTAGCAAGGTAGCCAAGATTCCTATGATGACAAATTTCAACATGGATCCAGATGAGTCTGGAGAGAGTGTGGACCAGACTCAGTACAGAGCACTCATTGGTTCTCTTCTGTATTTGACTGCAAGTAGACCAGATATAACCTTTGTCGTAGGTGTGTGTGCCAGATTTCAAGCTAATCCTAAGAGAAGTCATTTGGAAGCAGCTAGGAAGATATTAAAATATCTTAAAGGTACAGCGAATTTGGGGTTATGGTATCCTGCAGATGACAACTTAGAGTTAAGTGGGTACTCAGATTCAGATTCTGGTGGATGCAGAATAGATAAGAAGTCTACAAGTGGAACATGCCAATTTTTAGGAAATAAATTGGTATCTTGGTTTTCTAAGAAGCAGACTTCAGTTGCTACATCTACAACAGAAGCAGAGTACATGGCTGCAGGGAGCTGTTGTTCACAACTACTCTGGATTAGTCAACAGCTTAGGGACTACCAGATTAGAGCCAAGGATATTCCAATATTTTGTGATAGTAATAGTGCAATTGCAATCACCCAGAATCCAGTTCTTCATACCAGGTACAAACATGTTGATATAAGGCATCACTTTATCAGAGATCATGTTGAGAAGGGAGATATAAGGATGGAAAAGATTGCAACAGAGAAACAGAGAGCAGATATTCTGACTAAGCCTTTGACTGAGTCCAGATTCAGAGAGTTGGCATTTGAGTTAGGCCTATTGGATCCAGAGACAGATTTGTTTTAGGGGGAACATCAGAGAAGTATCCTTTGTTTCATTCTTTTACTTAATATATTTATTTCCAAACTAACATGCCTACAGGCTAGATACCAGGGAAGTTACATCTCCAGATGTGATTCACACCAGATGAGGCTTGTACCAGATGAGGTGCTGTATAAGATTCCAGAAAAGTCCAGAGTCTTTTCTGACCAGAACCAGATGGGTTTCATCAGATGAGATGTAACACCAGACTAGCTGTGGTATCATCTGGTTACAATATCATGTGACAGGTATGTTTTTACTTCTCTATCCTCTGATCATTGGGATACACCTTTCAAATTACTTAATACACCCAAAACGTTTCAACTTCAGAGTGTATTTAAGACTAGGGTATAGGGCCTAGACAATTATTTTGCTTTTTATCTTGACTGACACAAAACCCTTTTATGCCCAGTCCCAATGACCACGCCTACGCACCAGATTAAATCTGTATTTCACCTTTTAATCTTGGACATCAGATTTAATTAATGTGCAATATGTCAATCAATTTGAAAATTGATTTTGTTCCCTAAATTAAATTTTACAATTACACGCATTCACACTTCATTAATTGTTCAAGCCACGCGTCTTGCCTATTTAAATCAAATCTTGCTTCAATCTGTCTTTTCACGTTTCTTTATTTTTCAAAGCCCTAATTTTCTCTCTGCAAGTTTCTCTCTCTCTCTCTCTCTATCTCTCTCTCTCACAGCAATGGCACCCAAGTGTAACTTCGATCCAGAATACGTTTGCAAGAAGTTGAAGTCTGAGATGGTGGTGGACTTCTATTCCACCAAGAATCCAGTAGCACTGGAGATTTTGGAATTGCTCAGGCGATCTGGAGTGGAGGAGTTAATTTCCAAAGTTCCCAAAGACTTGCGCACTGTGGATGGGTATGCTGCCCAATTTCTTGTCCGAATGAAGATCCATGATGATCATATTTCCTCCAAGATTGATAAGGAGGGTGTCGTCTTCTCAAAGGCTGATTTATGTAGTTTGTTTGGCAACATTTCCGCGGAGGGTGTGGACCCATTGAAGTACAAGGAAGGAGAAGCGTTGGAATCCTTCAAGCTTTTTGCCAGATCCTCATGTCAGAACTTGACTAAAGGATTTTTGGACAAACATTTGAGGCAGAAGTACAAAGTGTTGTTTGACATCGTTGTGAAGGTACTTATGTGCGAGAGCCATAGCACAGATGCCATCTTTACTGGCAGGCTCTGTGTTATGAGGGCCATTTTGGATGGTGCCCAATGCAATTGGGCAGAGTTCTTCTGGGGAGTTTTGAGGAAGAACAAGTTGAAAGTGCAGAAGGAAGAGTGTCCCAGCAAGCCAGGGGAGCAACAGTTTTTCTTTAATGCCAATGTGTCCTTAGGCACAAAGCTCACCTTAATCTTGGATTCAATCTTTCCGGAGAAGAAGTGGAAAGATTCCTGGTGCAAGGGCTTCCATAAGTCCAAGATTCTGTTCTCTAAGGATGGTCCTCTTCATGGCCATCCTGATTCTGATGGTGAGCAGACAATCCCTGCCCCTCCTCTTCAAGCAGTGCCCTCACCTGCTAAGGGGCAGAAGCAGCAGAGGCAGCAGAAGGGCCAGAAGAAGCCTGCTGAAGCAATTGGTTCCTCAACCATTGCTTTCTCTGGTTCCTCAGAGGAGGACCAGATTTCCCTTCTTAACATCTTGAAGAAGAAGGGTGAAGGTGCAGAAGCTGCCAAGAAGGCAGGAGCTTCCAAGAGGAAGAGACCAGAGGAGGCCAAGAAGGTGTCTGCCAAGAAACCCAGAACCGGCAGAAGGGTTCCAAGGACACTCCTGGTGGATGAGCCATCAGAGGAGGAGGAGGAGGAAGAAGAGGTTGAGCCTCTTCAAAAGAAGAAATCTCGGGCCAAGAGGGTCATTCTTCAAGATTAAGACTCTGGCTCTGATCTTGGAGATGCTCTGGAGCAGGCAATTGATGAAGCTGCCAGAATCATGCAGGACTCCTCTGCTCCAGTCCCATCTGATGAGGTAATCCCCCCTATCCCTACCTCTAACCCCATAAATCTTGTTTCCCCATCAACCTCTCCCCCAGAAAACCCTCCCCTCAACCCATCTTCTTCTTCTGGTGCTCCCATTGCCGCACCAGAGCAGACCCTCCCTGATACCCCCATATACACTCCCTCCACCTTACCTACCCAAACACCATCTCCCCCACCTTCCCAAACATCTCTTACCACTAATCCCTCTCCCCCAGCCCCTGTACCAGAGGTGCCATCCACTTCTGGTGCCATCTCAGCCTCTGTACCAGAGATTCCATCTTCCTCTGGTGCAGAACAGCCCCTTCCCAAAACATCTACCTCACAAAATCCTACCCCTCCCCAACCTCATTCAGATCAGAGCCCATCTTTCTTCATGGCTCTGGGACCTCTTGCCCCTCCCCATTCTCCCACCTGTTTGACCAGCGATGATAGTGAAGATGAGGATGCTTCACTGGAGCCGGAGGTCTTAGCACCATCCTCCTCTACCTCTGGGCCCAGACCTTTCACTTTCTCATCTATAGAAATGGGTCTCATCAGGCAGAGTATGAGTGTAAGTGCTCAGCTCTGGCTAAGAGAGCATTTCCCTATTTTGTTGGAGCACTTACCCCTTCTGGCAGAGCTGACTGATGCCAAAGTCTGGAGCAAGACCAGGCTTGAAGATGTGGAGGACCTCATGTTATTGCTTGAGGAAATGGGTCCTTCCAACTTCACTGCCTGGGAGATTGATCTCAAACAGAAGCTGAACATCCAGAACCCAGCTGAGCTGGAGACCCCCGTAGCAGCGAAGGTTTTGATTCGCACTCTACTCATCCAGAGAGGAGTTATGATCACTCCTGAGGGCCCCTCCTACAAATTTGGCCCTCACTTCACTTTCCCTCCAGAGCTCTACTCAGATGAGGAAGACTTTGATGTCACTCCTGCCGTGCTGCAAAAGATGAAGACCTTTTTCAATGAGCAGATCATGCAGATTGGGCACTTCTCCAAGGCAATTCAACATATGGCCCCTACTATGATTGAGCATCAGATCCGGCAGGAGAGGAGAATTTTCTTGAAGCAGATCAAGTCTATGATTGACTCTGCTAAGGCTTCTTTCAAAGCAAATGGACTCTTTGTCAAGCTGGATGTGATGCAGCCAGAAGCAGCTCCAGGAGCATGTGCTTGAGCAGCTGAGGCCAGTCTCTGTGCTAAAGGTTGAGATGGCTACCCAGATGCTGCAGACTGCCAAGCTTAAGGACTCCCTCCAGGAGATGTTAGAGAAGCAGGAGAAGCTGGTTGCAGAATCAAAAGCTTATCTGGAGGAAGCAAAGCAGCTGCGTGATCTTCACTCTTCCTCCAACACTGCCTTGCCTGATCTCATTAGGCAAGTAGTGGAGCCCCTTATTGATGAAGTTAAAAAGGGGGAAGAGAAGGCCAGAACTGATCTGGCGAAGACCACTAATGAGACTCTCTTCAGCCATGGTGCTCGTCTGGACCTGCTGGAGAACACCTTGGCCCAGGCCGAGCTGCAGAAGAAGAAGAAGGAAGAGCTCAAATCTCTTTCCATGGCAAAGCAGCTTGCAGCAGAGGAGGAGTCTTCAGAAGCAGAGCAGGATCCCATCCAAATCTCTGGACCTGCAAAGAAGAAGATCAGGAAGGTGGAGAAGAGCTTCCTAGAAGAAGTAGTGGAGGAAGCAGAGAAGAGATTTCGTGAGGAGACGCCTGATGAGAGGCAAGCCAGAATAAGGAAGAACATAGATGAAGAGCAGAGGCTCCGATATGTTAGGAGGCAGAATAAGAAGAGTAGAGAAGCTGGCATCTCTTCTGGTGCCAGTGGATCCAGCCAGAAAAAGAAAGGTCCTGTTGAGGTGATGGACATTTTGCCACTCAGGACAGAAGGGTCCTTTGACTCTACTGTGCCTGTCCCTCTGATAGAGAAGTGGAGAGAAGCCAAGACTTTGTGGTTCATTCAACACTATATCCAAAGGCCTCCACCAGAGGATGATGCTCTCATCAACAGGACATTCCATTCTTGGATGAAGGCATATGATGCAAGTCTGTACAAGCAACTGATGGACTCCACCATAGAGTTCAACCTGGAGGTCACTGCCCCTGAATTCCATTTTCTTAACACTCCAATAATAGGGGACCAGATTGATTGGGCTGAACTGAAGAAATTGTACAAGACCAAGGTGTTGGCAAATTTCACTCCAACATCTTCTGCAGAGTTGAAGGCCATACACGACAGATTCTTCGACTGGTTCCTGGTGCCTAAAGAAAACAGAAGATATGCTTAGAATAGGACCAGAATTGCTTTGTAATTTGTAATCTCTTTTGTCCTTATTATTAATGGAAATATCATATCTTCTCTGTTCAAAAGACAACTTCTTGTTGTCTTAATTGTTTGCCTGATAAGATCTATTCTAAGGTCTTATCCTTTTACTGTTTTTATGCTTAAGTATTTTATTTGATCAGTTCTGGTTATGTTTTAACTCCATCAAAAAGGGGGAAATTGTTAGGATAAATGTTGTATAGTTTTGATGAGTTAAAAACAAACCAGAAGTTGTAATAGGATCATCTGGACCTGTTAGCCAGATGATGAACTAGATTAGGACTTAGTCTAGAAGGAATTGCCAGACCAGAAGACCACACCAGAAGAGTCACCAGAAGACTAATCAGAGGACTCACCAGAGGACTTCACCAGATGAGATTGACCAGAGGCAGAGAACTTTCCCCAGACCAGACGAGTCTGGTAAAACAAAAGATGCTCAGAATCATCTCCTGATTCAGATGAGTATTCTGTTTCTTAACCAGATCAGGACCAGAAGACATCAAGGTTGTCTGGTGTCTGGTATTGCCTTCTCTGGAGAGAATCGGAGTTTGGCATTGGAAGCTATTGACCGTTGGTAATTTAAATCAAGTCAACAAGATCAGGATTGGAAAGTCTTGAAGTCAATCAATCCAAGGATCTCAACAACCCAATCAATCAATTAGGGAATTGGTTGATTGAAGCTTCCCTAAATAGAGGATCTGATTGGATTAGTTCTCCAACGGCTATTCCCTAATCACCTCTATAAATACATAGTGCAATCTCAAGAAAAATGGCTAGAGAGAATCAGATGCGCACGAAGTCATACTCCAAGCTCTTGTTTACCAAACACATAAGCACTCTTATTCTGTTCATACTTACATATTCACTCTTAAAGAGTAGTTGGACCTCAACCTGTTCATCTACAAGATAAGGTTGAAGGCTGTTGTCTTTAGATCGAAGTTAGATTTAAAGAGTTTGTAAGAAGGAACTGGTACTTCACAATTCCAGTAAGTAAGTTGGTTGTTGGTTGGATAGTGAGACCCCTTTGATCAAGGGAGAGTGGACGTAGGATATTCAGATCCGAACCACTATACATCCGGTCTTATTTACTGTTTTCTGCATTTAATTTCTTGCTTATTATAGTGTTCTCTTGTGAAAAGAACTTTGCCAAAGGCATTTACTTTAAAGCTTCCGCAATTTATCAATCTAGTGAGACCAACACCGACATAGATGAAAACCTACTCAATGTTGACCATTCATATGAAGAAGTTTTTCAATCTCAACCAGAGTATAGTTTTTTAATTCATTATCAGGTAACTGCAAATCTTTACAAAAAAATATATATTAAACTTAAGCATATAAATCCCACACATATTATCTCAATAACTTAGTGAAAAAAAGGAATTAATATGTAATGCATAATACAATACAAGATGATGAATATTACATGATACAATACAATTAGAACCAAAATGATGGCATATGAGGTTCAAATACAGAGGATTGAATGTCATCTTTATCCAAACAATATTGATACAACTCATCACGCTAGAGTAATCCTGGATAAAGGGTATTAGTTGATGACCTATTAGTTGTTAAAGAGCTGCTATACCACTCGAAGCAACGTTAAGAACAATATTTCTCTCAGACCGCAGTGCCGCCGAAAGTGTCCTCCAAATAAATATCTTCCCAGTACCACCATAACCATACAAAAAAAATCCTGCCACTTCCAGAATTAACAGCACCTAAGATTTCACGCAATACATCACTCTACTCAGTAGTTAGGCTTGAACTTAATTTCTCATACTCTGATCTAAGCTCCACGCGATCATACAACAATTCCTCCCTTATAAGCTCATTCAAACCACCATCACTGACCATCCCATGATTAGGCACCGGCATGGATCAAAATCTACTCAACATCGATTTATTCATATGAAGAAATTTTTCAATCTCAATAAGAGTGTTGTTTTTTAATTCATTATCACCCAACTGCAAATTTTTATACCAAAAAGAATAAAATTTAAGCATATAAATCCTACATGTATTATTGCAATAATTTAGGGGGAAAAAAGGAATGTGTACCTGGAATACCCAAGACATGTCTCATTCTATACTGTATATCGTCCGCCAAATATTCCCAAGTCTTGTCAAAAACAATTTCAGGTGAGCTCATAGACGATGAAATTAGAAGTATGGAGAACAGGTTTCTTAAATAATGGGTCGACGCCCAAAAACTCGCTTCCACAATTCCATCGATGTACTCCCGATCGTAAACCAACAACCCCATGGAATAACATGCATCCATTACGTAAATATATTTTAAAAAAATATTAACAATAATGAATTTAACAGCTCACCCTTTGCATGTATCCATTGGAACAACACGATGGAAATTTAGGAGGATTTTCATTTTTTTTCTTGCCACTCCTCTCATCATACCAAAAAAATGCATTACAGTGTCTACAAACCAAAGGTAGGATCTCCATAATCAACATACCATGTCCACACAAAAAAAAAATGAAAAAAAAATTAAGCTACATTCCTACTTATACATCAACAATTACTAAATAATTCAGCATCCAATAATAAATGTATTAATCTAGAATTTTAAATGCAGAACACAACGATACACACATAATTCTTCTGACAACTTAACAAAAATATATAATTCGATATCATTAATTATAATTTTTATAAACACCAACAAACCTAGAAACAACATCCACGTACCTTGTCTAATGGTAATGAGCAAAATTAAGTAAGAAACCACATACTTACCAAAATTAGTGTCATTGCAAAATTGTCTATGCACAACATCATATCGAACATATCCACCAAGGTTTGTTGTACGACCAACCACAGAAGAATGATCAAGCACCATATAATTTTTAGGAATAAATTCATTGTGTTGAAATTCAATCATCGGAGACTTCCCCTTATATATACCAGACATAAAATATCTAATTACATATAGACATTGTGAATAACATATAATGGATACAAAAGACAAAAACCATAGTTAACATATGTTAAAGATACATATCACAATTATAGTTATCACGACTATTTTCGTAGTGTCCTTGACTTGATGAAGCGCCCAAATGCAAATGCGCATTAACATTGAGCGCAAAAGTATGCCTAACATCATTCGTAGGAGTCTTTCCCATACCTGCATCATCACCGTGTAAATTGACACATCAAAACGATAAAGTTTATATCCGTCTAATTATAACTATTCTTAAAAAATAACACACGCACGCCAATACGAAACACATACCATAAAAAATTCTCAAGCTTTTTGGTCCAGGTTCACCCGATGCCGGCAAAAGTACGTGACATCTTGTTGTGCAATGGATCCACCTAAAAAATTAAGAAGCGATTGTGCTAAATGGTTAAGAAACCAACTAGTACACACATTCATACAAACTGTATAACATGCAAAGGGTGATCAATTTTATTTTTTTTGGAGGTATTAATACCATATAACCAAAATGATGGGATGAAATAAAAATCACTGCTATTAATTTGGATCATTTTTAGGTGTATTTGAAATCTATAGACTTCAAATCCCTATCCATAATGGAAAATGTACTAATTGATGTCAAACGTATTTTGTCTCTTAATATTGTAACCAAACACAATAAAATCATAATTTTTAAATAAATACATATCAAACACAATATTTATTTAACACAAAAAAACTTATTGTACTTCCTCCACCCCATTATTTTTTGCACACTATAAAAAAATAATATTACTGATTTGCATGCACACGCATAATAATATATACATTTTTACCTGTATGTCATTACTTTAGACTAAAAGAAGATTTTTTCTTAAAATGTGTGTAGTTCCAATTATTCAAATAATAATAGGAACTACAAAATTGTCTCATTATATAAATTAGAATCAAAATAAAATGAGTTAAATACATTATGAGTGACAATATTTCATTATAGCAATTTAATTGCATTCAAGCTCCAAAACATTATAATTTTTTCTTGTTCTTTAACTTTTCACTGTATGTTTTCAATCTTTTTTCATAAAATATTAGCAAGGTTCCAGTTAAAATATTTTTCGATTGAATTTATAATTTTTACGAACAATTCTTCTGTACCAACACATGACTTTTGTTAAAATAACGACGAATCATAGCAAATATGGGTATTTTTATTTCAACCAAACACAAACTTTGCAACAAACATCTCCCTAAAAATTCCACATTTCAAATTAATTATAATAGAAAATAGTGCAATAATTCATTCATGCATAGGACATTACATATGCGGCATGTACGTTTCTTGGAAATTGCAAGAATATAGCAAAATGTAATTTTGAGGGTATGAATGCATTTTGAACATCATTGGGCATGATTTGGAGATTAAATTTCCATAAGATTCTTAGCCAACTCTATACAAAAGTTCTCGACCGATATGCTACTTCATATTTCTATCTAACACAACCCACTATTATATGCTAACTATTATCCTGATGCAACCACACTAATTTTTTTTTATGATACATGCAAAGAGTATATTAGATAGCTTCAATGTCAAATCTAACAATGCGTGTCTCCTTTTATTCGAAAGAATATTCTTTCTCTCAAACCTTGCAATAACTGTGTGGGCAATTTCAAATTCTGTCACATATCTCAGTGTGTACAGTGCCATATGGTGATATTTTCCAATATCCAATTTCATCAATGCACCTTGTAAGAGTTATACAAATAAATACCAATTTTATCCAGAATAAAAGTATAGTACATTATAGTACACCAAAAATCTAAAAAAATAATCGAGAATCAGATCTAAATAAAATAAAAAAAATACAGGGTCACATCCATGTATATATATAGAGAGATATGCGGGAAAAATAAGACTACAATTGTAAAATTGCTAGAAGATGGTGGACTATATTAAAAGAATCAAAATAGGTGGGATTAAATCGAACATTCAATTAGTTAATGGATCAATAACTAACTTTTACAGCGGAAGAGCAAATTTATCAAAATAACGTCCTATTTTATCCAAAAAAAATAGAATATACTACATGAAAAAACACCAAAATATCAGAAAATCATATAGAAAGAGACCAAGCAAAATAGAAAATAAATGATCATATATATATTTTCTAGACAAAAATGGGATATCAATTGGAGAAATGCTAGAAAACATGATACGAAGAATGAATATTCAAAATCGTTGGGACTAAAATAAAAAAATTCAATAAGTTATAGGAAAATATATCTTTTAACAATTAAATTAGAAAACATAGCAAGATAAAAAAAAATACACATCGTTTTTTTAAAATTGAACAATCAAGAGTGTTGACAATGATTAGTTCACAAAATATTCTTAACATAAAAACAAAACTATGCCGCAAATTCACAAAACTGTCCGATGAAATATATAATAAAATAAAATCAAACCTATATCGGTCCAACAGCTTTGGCGGTGGTCCAAAATCTCTTTTGCGATTCCAATATTACCACAATTCCTGCCAATTCTAATTTTTTTGAACAAATAGCTAGACGTGTAGAGTCGTGGATGTTGCGGGTTTCAAGAAAAATTGTTAGACTTTTTTGTTCAATAATACAGCATAAATATATCAATGAAAATATGGTTGTGTTATTTTATAATTAATTATCCATGACAAATGCACAATTTTCTAGTAAAAAAATAATTATTTTATTAAAACAGACAATCAAATCTAACATAATAATCATAAAATCTCCCTATAAATAAAATGTGTTGTGTACTTTGAAGGCTTTTCTTCGGAGTCAAGACAAATAATTCTCAAACCACATATACTCCTAACACTTGATACTGCAACGTACAGTTGCCCGTGCATGCAAACTGACTTTGGCAAGTATAGTCCAACGGTCGGAAGAGATTGACCCTGACTTTTATTAATAGTCTAGCAAAAAACCAAAATATAGGAAATTGCCTCCTCGTAAATTTTACAGGCATGGTCGCGTTTGAATAGCTCAAAGTCATTCTTTAGATGAAGATCTTCTTTCCAATATTTTTCCCATAAATTATCTCAGCTTCAATCACGTGGTTTCCAAGTCTAGTAACAATTAGTCTCGTCTCATTACACAACCCAGAATTTTGATCAATATTCCTCAAGAGAACAATAGGAACACCTTCCTTCAATACCAATCTATGGCGAGGCATACCACAACACTTGACAGAGTTTAAAAATCCACTGGAACTCCGATTTACAAACACTATTGTAGCTCAAATAAAACTTCGTTTCCCAAGAATAATGGAGAGGATCTTCTCATTGATACAATCTACATCTCGATGTGTGGGCACATGATTTGCTCTATCTTCAAAATATATATGCGTACATAGATTGTTCTCAACAGACGGATATATACCTCAAAATGATAGCCATAATAGGATCAACCTCATCACAGATGAGATTTTCAAGTCGAATCTCAATATCCGCAAAACCATCACTACTGCGACCGAGCTTGCCATCCCCAACTTTCAATATTCAATCTGAAAATTCAGCAATTTCACCACCTCATATTCTTTTTCAACGTAAGTACCTAATTACAGAGCCACAAAAACACACAAAATTAACCAATTGGTAGAGAAATATTCTTATAATAACCGCTTTAGGGAAGAGTTGAGATAGTTGACTCGATATTTAGTTGTTATTTTCTTGTACAATCAAAACCGTAGTTAATTAATCTATTAGATATTATAGAACCATTTGGTTTTATTTCAAATAAACTTTTTAATATGTGAAAACTATTTCTACACCATCTTTTAATTGTAGAAGTTGCGACTTATCACCACATCTTCTGGTTAAATGAAATTTAGGTAAAATTTTATAAAATGTGGGACAAAGAAACCCCAATTATGATATGCTCAGTTGGCCGTATTTTATACAATTTGGACTAAATTGACCAAAATTAAAAGATAGTGTTCTAGTTTTGAAAGTTTGTAAAGATCCTAATTTGCAAGTTCGTAAAGATATTGATTCAATTTTGCAAGTCCGTAAATATAATTTTACTAACACTCATAAGGTAGTGTCCTAAAATAAATAAATAAAAAATTCCCTTATAACAAATTTAGTTAACGGTAACAAAGTGTATTATTGTCTATTTAAAGAACACTAATTGGTTAAATTAAAGTGCATCTAAAAATAATTATAATGTGGCCCAAATATGAAACAATTTAATTTTATAACATACTCTCAATAGTAATATTTTATGATTAAAATATATAATACTATATTGAGGTTAATTATATTTCTAATCTATCACCAATATTGTCGGAACTACGAATTGATATGTATATAATAAGTCATAACTTATAATTTTAATAATTCTTTAGGACATTATCTTATGGGTGTTTGCAAAATTAGAACACTGTCTTTCGGGCTTAAAAATTTAGGAAACTGTCTTTATGGGTTTATAAAATTAGAACACTAAGTAATCTTGCAAAATAAGGAGACTATCTCGTATGTTGGGCAAATTTAGACCAAATTTTATACAATGTGTGTAATACCCTAGACTTTCATAATCTTATCTGCTTTAGTAAATGCTTTATAATTCTATATGAATCTATGTGATGCATTTACATCCAAAATTCATGCCAAGGAACGTTTATATGTTTTATTTGCTCGATACTTACAATTAACATATTATTTGCTCAATACATGCTTATTCTTGAAACTTTATAATTTTTATATGTTCTTTATTCTTAAGTCTAGTAATTTATTTCAAAAGTTATAAGTTGAAAAATGAACGTTTCTTCAAGAAACGAATTACGTATCGATTGCTCGATATTTTTTATGATTAGTATATAGACTTTATAATTTATTTAGAGCCTTAGAAGAGTTTTAATTTTATTTTATAAGATAGTATAAGTAATTTTATGCATAATGTACCTTAGAATCATTAAATAAATTAGAAAATCATAATTTCTTTTATTTTTATTTATTAAATTCAAAGCCTACAAGTGTCTTAACTACAAGACACAAGAATTCTCTTGAATTGTCCTAAAAATTTTGACCAATATGAGGAAAGGAGGAAGAGTGGTGAAGTTTCAAGAAATTAAAGTCAAAATTTAGAGAATAAAAGTTAAAATTAGCTACTAATTATAAGATGCCATGTGTTTAATGGCTTAACCTCCAAAATCATCCAATTTCCTCCACACTCTTCCTTGAAGTCGGTCAAGAGGGAATTTGGAGTAGCCTCCAAGCATGGTTCCATCTATAAATACATGAGCTTTCATGCAAAATTAATCATAAGAAAAAGTTTAAAGAAAAATACTACTACTCTTATACTTAGAAGTTGAGAAAGGAGAAGAAGAGATTTCTTGTAGCTACCTATCTCTAAGTAAACTTCTCTTCTTGTTTGAGTAATTATTTTAAGTGGTAGTATGAAGTTTATGCATGATATGTGAATTTAATGATAGGAAAATGAGTTTTGATGAGTAAATTTGCATGTTATCCATGTTTTACTTCATGTTTGAATGTTTAATTCAATTTCTTCATGAGTTACGATCAAAATCATGTTTATTATTTGATTATATATACTTTAGAAGTAGAAATCATGAAATTATATGGTTTAAAGTGAGTTTAAGATGTTATGTTCTTCATATATGCATGAAAACCGAAAATCTGGACAACTTGTGAAGGAATTTCGTTTTTGATCCAATTTGTCGGTGGAAAATTTTGAAATTTTTATATGTGAAAATAGACTTGTGAAGGAACTTAATTTTAAAATTTTATAATTTTTGTACTGGTATTCAATTCGTGGTGGTTTTTTCAAAGTTGAACTAAGGTTTTGGACTCTATAACAGGAACAGTAGAAGTTTGCAATGATCTGAGAATAATCGGTTAGGTTTTTATAGAAAAACAAAGTATGTTGATAAATTACATGAAGTTGGGAGTTCATGGTTAAAATTTCATGAGTATTGGACATGTGGTTGATTTATGGTGAATTTTTAAAGTTAAGTGACCAGAATCTGTTACTGTGTGTTCATTACGAAATATTTGATATTTGTTAAAGAGTTTGAGAAATATGAAAATATGGTGATAAACTTTATTGAGTTGGTAACATACTGTTAAAATTTCATAATTTTTGGAGGTATGAATAATTTAATATTAATTTTCAAAGTTAGGTGTGTAAATCTGCCAAAATCGAAATTTTGTGTGAAAGGTTCGAAATGGTCCGGTTACATTTTTACAGTCGATATTTGTTTATAACTTGCTATTTGATGATTTTATACACTTAATTGATATATGTGTGTTAGTATACAATATTTGAATATGTATGGAGATTCGAATTCAAGTCTTACAATTTACAAAAGTGAAGGGATAAGTAACAATATTTCTATTTTAAAAATTTTACTTGTAGGTACAAACCTGCAAGGTGGGAAATCACTTCGCTCTTCACCGAGTGTTCTATTATTATTTAATTGCACTTATTAAATGTTGAATGTTAAATTTTGAGTCTGGCCCGCTATCGACTGGCCCCACATATAAGTCCAACTTTATGTTGGCAAGCATATAGTCCGGCCGTTCCGGCACCACGGGTTGGTCACGCCACCCAAGCATATACCCGGTGAAAATCCGGGGGCTCACATATTATAGGCAATTGATGTTTAGTTTGTGCAATTAACAAGAGATTTCCCACTAAGTATTTTCAAGCACTTATCCCTTCCACTTTTAATTTTTTTACAGATGTTATGGATCCGGACTTGGGCGAATGAACTCGGCAGGCTGTGAAGTTTCTTAAAGACTTTATATTTTCAAGAATAATAATTTAAATTTTGAGTTTGCAACTTAGATACGATCATACTTATTTACTACTTCCGCTGTGTAAATGTGTGGCGTGTGTATATTTTAATACAAAGTACTATTTTAATAACGTTCCTACTTGTGCCACATCATATTTTCCGTACTATTTTAAGTGGGGCGTTCCAGGTGGTATAAGAGCAGGTTCGCCTGCTAAAGTATTTTAAAAAAGAGTGTATTTTAAAATTAAAAGAAACAGCCGCACCGAGATCATTCTCCACGACGGGATCAGGTAAATGTTTTATATTTGCTTAAATTATGTTATTTATTTGAAAAGTTTGATTGATTATTTGAAAGTTTGTATAGTTATTGCATTACATTGTTGTTTGAATAGAATTATGAATCGTAGAGGAAACCAAAACAACTCAGGTATGAGCGAGGATCTAACTTCCGTCTTAAGGGGGTTAGCTCTGCAACTAAATCACCAAAGCCAATCGTCCCAAACACCTGTATCCTCAACCCAAAACCATGACATTGTTAGTCAGTTTAAGAAATTCAGACCCTCAACCTTAACTGGGAAAGAGAACCCTATGGAAGTAGAGAACTGGATTCGAAGTCTGGAGAAGATATTCGCTTACCTTAAGTGCACCGATGAGCAGAAAGTTTCTTACGCTATATTTCAGCTGACCAAGGATGCACATTATTGGTGGGATGCTCACTGTAGGACAATGACTGAAGAAGAACGAACTACAGTTACTTGGGAGAAATTCGTAGAAGCAGCAGTTAAGAATTATATACCACAGTTGTTTTTAGATCAGAAGGAGACCGAATTTCTACAGTTGAAACAAGGAAACCTGACAATACAGGAATATGAAAGGAAATTTAATCAATTGGGAAGATATGTTTTTCATTTGATTAATACTGATGAAAGGAAAGCAAAAAGATTTATGCAGAATCTACGACCAGAAATCAGTACTATCTTAGCGGCACAAGACATTAAGTCTTATGCCTCGGCATTCGAGAAAGCTCAGATGATAGCAGCATATATGAAATCAGAGGACGTAAGAACGCCAGAATCACAACAAAATAAAAGGAAGTGGATGGGTACGAACCAAGGAAGAAATTCTAAGCAAGTTAAAAAGACAGAAATAGTACCACGACAACAACAGAGGCCACCTAAGTGCAGAAATTGTGGGAAGGAACACTTTGGGCAATGCTTGAAGGGAACAGGAATCTGTTACAGATGTAAGGAACCGGGACATGTCATAACTAATTGTCCAAAGTGGAAAGAACAACAGAAGATAGCACCTGCTCGAGTGTTTGTCATGAGTCAGCAGGAGGCGATAGCAAACCCGGAATTGATGGCAGGTATGTTCAAAATATTCCAAATACCTGTTTTCATATTATTCGATACTGGTGCTACACATTCATTCATCTCTAGAAAGATGTTTGAACAAATCGAGACCGCCCATATTATGGTAGAAGAAAATTTCCTAGAAGTAAACATTCCCTCTGGTAGTACGACACAATCCTTAGGACTTTGTAGGAATGTGAAGATTGACTTTGAGCATGCAATACTCCCGGCAAATCTACATATAATAGAAATGAAGGACTTTGATGTTATCTTGGGAATGGACTGGCTTATAGCAAATCATGCTCTCATCAAGTGTCAAGAAAAAGAAATATCAGTACGGAGATCAAAGGATGAGAACTTTACACTATATGGTGCTAGAATTGGAACTATACCTCGGGTAATTTCAGCAGTAAAGGCTCGAAAAATTTTAAGGAAAGAAGAATGTACAGCATTTCTAGTAAATGTTGTAGCAACAAAGTCTGATGGTCCAACATTGGACGATATGCCGGTAGTATGTGAATATAAGGATGTATTCCCAGATGATTTGCCAGGACTACCCCCAGATCGTCAGTTAGAATTTACTATTGATTTAATTCCCGGAGCAGCGCTTGTTTCTAAAGTACCTTAAAGAATGGCACCAAAAGAATTGCAAGAATTGAAGGTGCAACTGCAAGAATTACTGGATAAGGGTTTTATTCGACCAAGTGTGTCACCCTGGGGAGCACCGGTATTATTTGTGAAAAAGAAAGATGGGTCATTAAGAATGTGCATCGATTATCGGGAATTGAATAAACTTATCATCAAGAACAAATACCCTCTTCCCAGAATTGAAGATATGTTCGATCAATTAAAAGGAGCTAGTGTATTTTCAAAGATTGATTTGAGATCGGGGTATCATCAGGTGAAAATAAAGGAAAGCGATATTCCGAAGACAGCTTTCAGGACTCGATATGGTCATTATGAGTTCGTGGTGCTACCATTTGGACTCAGTAATGCACCAGCTATTTTTATGGATTTGATGAATCGGGTATTTCATCAATATCTGGATCAATTTGTGATCGTTTTCATTGATGATATTCTGGTGTATTCGAGGAATCAGGAGCAGCATGCGGAATATCTTCGGATTACACTAGAAATCCTGAGAAAGGAAAAATTGTATGCTAAATTCAAGAAATGTGAATTTTGGCTGGATAAAGTGGTATTTCTTGGACATACAATTTTAGCTTTGGGAATAGCAGCAAAAGTAGAAGCTATAAACAAATGGAAAACACCAACTACGGTGAATGAAGTCAGGAGTTTTCTTGGGTTAGCTGGATATTATCGGAGATTTATTGAAGGGTCTGCTCGGATTGCAAAACCTTTGACTCAGTTGACTCGAAAAGAAACAAAGTTTGAATGGACAGAAGAATGTGAAAGGAGTTTTCAAGCACTAAAGCAAAGATTAACAACAGCTCCAGTTCTTACAATTCCGGAGGGTACAGAAGGATTTACAGTGTTCAGTGATGCTTCTAAACAAGGTTTGGGATGTGTACTTATGCAGAATGGGAAAGTAGTAGCGTACGCATCAAGACAATTAAAACCACATGAGCAGAACTATCCTACGCATGATTTAGAGCTAGCAGCAGTTGTGCATGCACTCAAGATTTGGAGACATTACTTGTATGGAAGTAAATGCCAGATCTACACAGATCATAAGAGTTTGAAGTATATCTTCGAACAAAAGGAGTTAAACATGAGGCAAATGAGATGGTTGGAGTTAGTAAAAGATTATGATTGCGAAATATTATACCATCCGGGAAAGGCAAATGTAGTAGCAGATGCCTTAAGTCGCAAGGAAAAGATCAATGCGTTGGTTGTGAAACCAACACTGAAGGAAAGAATAGCAAAAGCTCAATATGACGATGTATTCTTAGAAAAGATAAAACAAAAGATCAAGGAAGGTAAAGCAAAGGAGTTTTCAGTATGTGAGGATGGTACATTGTTATGTCAAGGAAGAATATGTGTCCCAAACAAAGAAGAATTCAAGAAGGAAATATTGGAAGAAGCACATTCTACACCATATACAGTTCATCCCGGAGGAACGAAAGTGTACCAAGAATTAAAGAAGTTGTTCTGGTGGAAAAATATGAAGAGGGATATTGGAAATTTCGTACAGAAATGTTTGACATGTCAGCAGGTAAAAGCTGAACATCAAAGACCATCGGGATTGCTGAAACCACTTGAGATTCCTGAATGGAAATGGGAACACATTACGATGGATTTTGTGGTAGGATTGCCCAAGTCAATACAAGAAAACGAAGCTATTTGGGTAATTGTTGACAGATTGACCAAGACGGCACATTTTCTACCAATAAAGATGACGTTCACATTGGATAAATTGGCTCAGATTTATATTAAAGAAATTATCCGATTACATGGAGTTCCAGTTTCTATTGTGTCAGATAGAGATCCACGATTTACATCAAGATTCTGGTACAGTCTTCAAGAAGCTTTGGGTACTAAGTTGGAATTCAGTACAGTTTTTCATCCTCAAACAGATGGTCAATCGGAAAGAACAATTCAAACTTTGGAAGATATGTTGAGAGCTTGTATCATCGATTTTGGAGGAAGTTGGGAAAGATACATACCTTTAGTGGAATTTGCCTACAACAATAGTTATCAAGCTACGATTGAAATGGCACCGTACGAAGCATTGTACGGAAGGAAGTGCAGATCTCCACTATGCTGGGATGAAATTGGAGAAAAGAAATTGTTAGGACCAGAATTGGTGGAAGAAACTAACAAGGTGGTAAAGAAAATTAAAGAAAAGATGCAAGCGGCTCAAGATCGATAGAAAATGTATGCGGATAGGCGAAGGAAAGAATTAATTTTTGAGATTGGAGACAAGGTATTCTTGAAGGTATCTCCAATAAAAGAAATTTTCCGCTTTGGAAAAAGAGGAAAGTTGAAGCCTAGATATATTGGACCTTATGAGATATTGGAAAGAGTTGGAGATTTAGCTTATAAATTGGCGTTACCACCATCATTGGCAGGAGGACACAATGTATTCCATATCTCGATGCTCCGAAAGTACATACCTGACCCTACCCACATAGTAAACTTACCTGAATTAGAACTGGATACCGACTTAACCTATGAGGAGATTCCCACAGCCATACTTGATAGAAAACTTCATAGGTTAAGGAATAGAGATATTCATATGGTTAAAATCCAGTGGAATAGACATGGGGTAGAAGAAGCTACATGGGAGCGAGAGGATGAAATCTTAGCAAAGTACCCCTACCTCAATATCCACGGTAACACTTGAAATTTCGAGGACGAAATTTATTTAAGGGGGTTAGACTGTAATACCCTAGACTTTCATAATCTTATCTGCTTTAGTAAATGCTTTATAATTCTATATGAATCTATGTAATGCATTTACATCCAAAATTCATGCCAAGGCACATTTATGTATTTTATTTACTCGATACTTACAATTAACATATTATTTGCTCAATACATGCGTATTCTTGAAACTTTATAATTTTTATATGTTCTTTATTTTATGTCTTAAAGTTTTAATATAGAAATTTATATAGTCCTTAAGTCTAGTAATTTATTTCACAAGTTATAAGTTGAAAAATGAACGTTTCTTCAAGAAACGAATTACGTATCGGTTGCTCGATGTTTTTTATGATTAGTATATAGACTTTATAATTTATTTAGAGCCTCAGAAGAGTTTTAATTTTAATTTATAAGATAGTATAAGTAATTTTATGCATAATGTACCTTAAAATCATTAAATAAATTAGAAAATCATAATTTCTTTTATTTTTATTTATTAAATTCAAAGCCTACAAGTGTATTAACTACAAGACAAAAGAATTCTCTTGAATTGTCCTAAAAATTTCGACCAATATGAGGAAAGGAGGAAGAGTGGTGAAGTTTCAAGAAATTAAAGTCAAAATTTAGAGAATAAAAGTCAAAATTAGCTACTAATTATAAGATGCCATGTGTTTAATGGCTTAACCTCCAAAATCATCCAATTTCCTCCACACTCTTCCTTGAAGTCGGTCAAGAGGGAATTTGGAGTAGCCTCCAAGCATGGTTCCATCTATAAATACATGAGCTTTCATGCAAAATTAATCATAAGAAAAAGTTTAAAGAAAAATACTACTACTCTTATACTTAGAAGTTGAGAAAGGAGAAGAAGAGATTTCTTGTAGCTACCTATCTCTAAGTAAGCTTCTCTTCTTGTTTGAGTAATTATTTAAGTGGTAGTATGGAGTTTATGCATGATATGTGAATTTAATGATAGGAAAATGAGTTTTGATGAGTAAATTTGCATGTTATCCATGTTTTACTTCATGTTTGAATGTTTAATTCAATTTCTTCATGAGTTATGATCAAAATCATGTTTATTATTTGATTATATATGCTTTAGAAGTAGAAATCATGAAATTATATGGTTTAAAGTGAGTTTAAGATGTTATGTTCTTCATATATGCATGAAAACCGAAAATCTGGACAACTTGTGAAGGAATTTCGTTTTTGATCCAATTTGTCGGTGGAAAATTCTGAAATTTTTATATGTGAAAATAGACTTGTGAAAAAACTTAATTTTCAAATTTCATAATTTTTGTACTGGTATTCAATTCGTGGTGGTTTTTTCAATGTTGAACTAAGGTTTTGGACTCTATAACAGGAACAGTAGAAGTTGCTATGATCTGAGAATAATCGGTTAGGTTTTTATAGAAAAACAAAGTATGTTGATAAATTACATGAAGTTTGAAGTTCATGATTAAAATTTCATGAGTATTTGACATGTGGTTGATTTATGGTGAATTTTTAAAGTTAAGTGACCAGAATCTGTTATTGTGTGTTCATTATGAAATATTTGATGTTTGATAAAGAGTTTGAGAAATATGAAAATATGGTGATAAACTTTATTGAGTTGGTAACATACTGTTAAAATTTCATAATTTTTGGAGGTATGAATAATTTAATATGAATTTTCAAAGTTAGGTGTGTAAATCTGCCAAAATCGAAATTTTGTGTGAAAGGTTCGAAATGGTCCGGTTACATTTTTACAGTCGATATTTGTTTATAACTTGCTATTTGATGATTTTATACACTTAATTGATATATGTGTGTTAGTATACAATATTTGAATATGTATGGAGATTCGAATTCAAGTCTTACAATTTACAAAAGTGAAGGGATAACTAACAATATTTCTATTTTAAAAAATTTACTTGTAGGTACAAACCTGCAAGGTGGGGAATCACTTCGCTCTTCACCGAGTGTTCTATTATTATTTAATTGCACTTATTATATGTTGAATGTTAAATTTTGAGTCTGGCCCGCTATCGACTGGCCCCACATATAAGTCCAACTTTATGTTGGCAAGCATATAGTCCGGTCGTTCCGGCACCACGGGTTGGTCACGTCACCCAAGCATATACCCGGTGAAACTCCGGGGGCTCACATATTATAGACAATTGATGTTTAGTTTGTGCAATTAACAAGAGGTTTCCCACTAAGTGTTTTCAAGCACTTATCCCTTCCACTTTTAAATTTTTTACAGATGCTATGGATCCGGACGTGGGCGAATGAACTCGGCAGGCTGTGAAGTTTCTTAAAGACTTTATATTTTCAAGAATAATAATTTAAATTTTGAGTTTGTAACTTAAGCTACGATCATACTTATTTACTACTTCCGCTGTGTAAATGTGTGGCGTGTGTATATTTTAATACAAAGTACTATTTTAGTAACGTTCCTACTTGTGTCACATCATATTTTCTGTACTATTTTAAGTGGGGGCGTTACAATGTGGGTTAAATAAAGCCCAATTATAACATGCTTAATTGACCATATTTTATAAATTTTGGTCAAATTTAAAGATAGTGTCATAACTTTGTAAGTTTATAAAGATATTTTCCTAAGTTTGCAAGTTTGTAAAGGTATTGTCTCAACTTTGCAAGCACGTAAAGAAAGTGACCTAATTTTACAAACACTCATAAGGTAGTGTCCTAACATTATAATTTTTCCTTATAACCAATATATTTAAGAAAAACAAGATTGAGAAACCAAACAAATAAAGTCAAATTTAATGGAGAAAAGTATGAAACATTTTCAAAAAATACATTCTATTGATAACCGCTTCAGAGAAGAGTTGAGAGAGTTGACTTAATCTCTAGTTGTTGTTTCCTTGTAAATCAAAATCATAATTAATTAATCTATTAGATATTATAGATACATTTGGTTTTATTTCAAATAAACTTTTTAATATGTGAAAACTATTTTCAAGCACATTATCTTTTAATAGTAGAACTTGCTAATTATCACCACATCTTCCGGTTAAATGAAATTTAGGTCAAATTTTATAAAACATGGGACAAATAAAGCCCGATTATGATATGCTCATTTGACCGTATTTTATACAACTAGGTAGTTGTAACGTGCGATGCACGTTGTTGTTATTTTGGTCGTTTAGTTGACATGGTTGTTTTAAAGCTCGTACGTCAAGTTGAAATGGAAGAATGATGGGGTGAAGAAGTTTGATTTTGTCATTAAATTTGCAAGAATAGTTGACAAGTTTTGTTTTAATTGAATATCAATTACTGTCTCCGTTCTGAAATATCTTTCACACTTTTTTTTTCGTCTATTCCACAACACTCCTCACACCCTCTAAAATAGAAATAATTATCCCTCACACTTTTTTTTCGTATGTCCCACAGCACCCCTAAAAAATAAATAATATATCCCTCACAAAAGTCAATAAAGTATTAAAGTGTCGTTATTTTACTATACCCAAACTCACATTTTCATTTATTTTTTAAAAATCATGCATTTTAAAATGTAAAAAGTTGTCCAAGATGGAATGTGTATAATTTTTCAAAAACGCCACATAAGTTTACTCAAAAGCCTTCGTAAGTAATCAACATAATCCTCAATTTTGAAAAAAAATCAATAAACCAAATGCAAATCCAACAAGAAGTTAAATTGTAACTAAAGTGATCAAATCTAATTAAAATTCTTAAGAATTGACTATCGAAAATTACAAATGTAACTCAAGCCTTCATGTAACCCAACTAAGGTACCATCGATGAAAATGTGGTCAGGGAAAGCCCTAAATCCTCTTTTCTCAACAAAAACACCAGAAAGTGTTATATAGTCAAGCAAATTATCATTCTTCTAGATGGAAAAGGCCCACGAGAGATATCACAATTGAAAGAACCCCATTTTATTTTTTTAAAAAAAAGTGTGTGTGTGTGTATATATATATATATATATATATATATCAAGTTGGAAAAAAAAAAAAGTAAGAAAGAAATATAATTTACAAGATGAGCAGGGGTGATGGGTGAAGTATAATTGTATGAGGCCACAAAATTACAACAATAAAGCGCTCAATTGTATATATATTTAATTGTATCTGGGCAAGTAGGATCAACCAACTCCAAAAAAATTTACAAGACAAGAATTTTCACAAAATACAAGAAAGGGAAGAAAATGAATAAGCAAAAAGATGCAAGAAGTGAACAGTCAAATTCCAAAGATGTGAGAGTGTGAGAGGACAGGGGAGATGAGAGAATTTTTTGCAGCAATGTTGATTGTTTCATCTTTGTTGTGTAAAATTTTAGTTTAAATTATTGGGACTAATCTGTATAGAGAAATTTAGATGTCATGGCCAAGTTTAAAAGAGTTGGATAGTCCACAAGTATTGCATTGATAATCTTAAATTAAGGCAACAGACAAGTTTAAAGCCAATTTCAACCATATATAGTAGAATCGGGCTGACAAATTAAATCAAAATGAATTAATTCACAAGGATCATAAGTTTTTTAAGTAACTCTGTTATAATATAATGAAGTTGAAACCGAAACATACCATCTTTTAATCTCCAACATCTGTATCAAGAATGCTTCACCTCAGCTAATGAAAAGTTAAAAGATGTAATTGAAGAAACACATAGAGGTTAGATTGGGGATCAAAACTCGGAAACAAATGTGGCAGATCTCAACTATTAATGTAAACAATACACAACCTTTAAATACTATCTAAATGACAAGTTTCATGAAATGATATACATGTAATAGAAGGTAACAAATCATCTATTTAGTTCAATTAAATTCATGTAATTTGGATATTCTTTCGCCCTCAATTTACCCTCAATGAAATTAAATCAGTCACACGACCGTTGCACTAAGCTGGTACAATCACATGGGTACAAAAATAATATCTAAGGATGGTCTACTGAATTATTAAGAAGCATTCACCAAAAAGTCACAAAAATAAACCCTAAATATATGGCAAATAGCCCAACTTAGTCAAGCATGAATCAACATTGAAATGTGCTAAAGTGACAGAATAATAATGGAATGCATATACACACACATTTAGTGAGAAGAGTCTATTGTATGTGTGTGTCTGGCTTTTTATTTCTTTCTTTTTTTTTGGATCAATTTTAAAACAACACAAACTACAGTTAATTGACACTCACCAGTCCATTTAAAAGACATAATTGTCCTTTTTCATTTACATATGCATAGTAAATGTACAAAAAAACAAAAAATAGAGAAACAAATTTTGATCCGATCATTTAATTCTCTTGATTAATGTAAAATGACAATTTAAATAATGCTAGTTTTTTAGCAGGATTTGTTTTTTAATCAAACTTGAGTACATGAGGTATACAACTTATAAATATCAATCATATTTCTTTCATATAACCACCGACCAAAACCTTCCTTAAATTTCCTCGAAACCTTTCTTTCGGACTCAATATTTGTATTATATACACACACAGCCGTTGTAAGGATTACCACCACTAAATATTGAAGTTTATTTAATTTTTTTTTAGGGGAGAGATCAAAATATACAGAAAATTCCACCCTGCATCACCATAACAATAATTTAAAAAAAATATAAAAAATCAGAAAGAGTACAAATTATTGCATACATAAAGATCAACACCTTATCTCCAAATTTATTCAAGCAACCACCAACTAAAGCTTATTCCATAATTCCAACTTATAACCACAAAAACATAAACCTCCTTCATCTACTCCACTCTCTAACCTAACCTTTAATTTCCCTATCACTTCTCATCAGCTTTTAGCTTACTTACTTTAAGCGTAAACCTTATATTATACATGCACCATAATATAAACCAATCTTGAGATTAAAGCCAACAATATAATGGAACAACTTATTCAGATGAGAAGTGAAGATGAGCTTATGAAAGAACTTTTCGACGAATTATCGCCTTTCTTCATGCCCAACTCTGTTATTCCTTCGGTTAAATCCTCGGCAGCTTATTCGGGTCCCACCATCCGAGAAATAGAGAGGGCTCTATCATATACCAACTATGATTTTCATCAGGAGACTTATAATAATAAGTCAGAAGGCGAGAGGTTAATTAATATTATCTTGATGCTAATTTATGTTTTTTTAACATATATATGTCGTTACTTAATCAATTTATCTTGTATTATTATATTTTATTTAGTGCATGGTATGTGTGAGGCTGATAATTTTGACCCTCCAGAGGCTCACCGGTTAAGCTCCATCTAATGCTACTATCACGCTGAATCATGCTTACAGAGCCCTTATTCCAATCATTCGAACAGAATATAAGAAACATTCACACACAAATTAAATATAACAAAAATCAAAGATTTCTTAATAGCAATCATGATAATTTATAAGCATACTTGCCCTTAGTTAAAAGTATTTATTGACAACGGTGAATGTTATAACTCATTTGAGGCATAATGACAGCAATTTCAACTCCTAAAGAAACGTGATCTGCAACAATTCCAATTATCACTAAAGAGATTCAATCAGTAAGGATGCTGCAGGATTCAAAAAAATTATGAGTCTACTCATCATATTGTGTTTTTACTCTATTACTTCTGTTTAACAACGCAAATCAAGAACAAGCATCGGAACCGTAATTATCTAGCAATTTTTTATTTTATTTCTTTTGTACACAATACATGAACATGGTTAGCAGCGTTTACGTTTCTGGCAAAAATATGAACTTCTGTCACAACAGACTTTAGAACAAATATCAAACCATTGTAGAGTGTATGTGTATTGAAGGGAAGGGTAATTACCTCAGAAGATGAATTCCCCATTGCCTGCTTCAATGATCTTGCTACCTATAATTATTAAGGATGGAAATAAATTTTGTTACCATATATAATATAAGGCAGAAGAAGGCAAAAGAGAAGTTTTGATTACACTCACAGCTTCGGACAACGAAGATTTTCCAATTTCGTCCTCAGCTGAAGATGTTCCAGGAGACGTTCCTTCTTCATCGCCTTCAGGTACTGGTGAGGGAAGGTTAGCAGGAATATAAACAACCCACAATCTACATGAACTTCTGTCACAGCATACTTTAGAACAAACATCAAACCATTGAGATTTTTTAAACAAAGAAAATAATTAATAAACATTTTGTAGTGCATTTTATGGAATAAATCATGCTACACTTCAGGTTCATAATAAAGCATTCTACAGGCTGGTCCAGACACCAACCCAAGTCAGAAATTCTGTTTGTGCAACTTATCCCCATCTCTTTGCAGATATCCGCTACTTGGACAAAATCAGTTGTGCTGCTTTAAAAAAAAAAACTTACTTCTACAAACTTTTATGGTCATCTTGTTGATAATACAGGGTTCCTCTCAAACCAATTAAGGGGGAAAACATGATATTCAGTCCAGATGATTAAGTAGACTACTTGAAGCACGAAGAACTTACAGGTCGAGACGAAATAGCCTGAGCACAGCTAACGTGCAACGTAATGCGCAGGGCACACCCCAACACGCACAACGTGTTTCCGTACTATCCCCGCACTCAAATTTCACTCATCTCCGTCGGCTCCGACGTCATTACCTCCGCCGCCACTGCCGATCCGACACTCGACCCGTCCACTGTCCTCCTCCCCGCCCTGCGCAACCTCCAGCGCTCACTCGTCGACCTCGGCATACGAACAATTCCAGTCTCCACCACTTTCTCTTTCATCGACATCATGACGACGTCATTTCCCCATTCCGCCGTCGAGTTCCAGGAGCCAATCGGATCTCTGATTATTCGCCCTTTGCTTCAATTCCTAGACGAAACTAATTCTTCATTTCTAATCAATCTCTACCCTTACAATGTCTACAGAATCAACTCCGAAATTCCAATTGGATACGTTCTGTTTGAGGAACATCCGTTCAATTTCCGCAACGACACAATCACCGGAGTTAGGTATCAGAATTTGTTCGATATGATGGTGGACGCTGTAATCGCGGCGATTGCAGTTTCAGGGAGGAGAATATCCCAGTGATTGTGACGGATTTCGGCTCTTGGCCTGAGCCGGACGGGCGGAGGAGGGGGGATTGGAGGGAGTGACGGCGTCGCGGGCTTAATTCGCAGGTTGTGGCGGTTTAGGAATTAGGACGTCATTTGGGGGGTTAATTGCTCGTGGAGAAAGATAGCAGGGGTATTCTGGTCCAAAAATGTTTCTCATTTGCTTGTAACTTTTTAATATAGTATAGATTTGGACTAACTTGGCCAAAATTAAAAGATAGTGTCCGAGTTTTAAAAGTTTGTAAAGATCATAATTTTTCAAGTTCGTAAATATATTGACTCAATTTTGCAAGCCCGTAAATATAATTATACAAACACTCATAAGGTGGTGTCATAAAATATAAAAAAATTCCCTTATAACCAAGTTAGTTAATGTTAACAAAGTGTATTAATTGTTTATTTAAAGAACATTAATTGTTTAAAGTAAATTGTATCTAAAAATATTATAAAGTGGTTAATATATGAAATAATTTAATTCTATAACATACTCTCAATAGTAATATTTTATGATTAACTTTACAATCAGTACTTGATTGAAGAATTAGTCAATACATAACTAATTAACTTGACACACATTTGAAACTATAAATTTTAACCCAAAAGACTAAATTTTAATTAGAGGTCATATGGTAAAACAAATAACTTAAATCCGATGATTGTTCAACTTTTCTACATATTTAGAAGAAGAGTAGGTTTTATATGAAAACGATTTATAATAAGCTTAACATAAAATAGTTTTAGAGCATCATTAATCTCATCAAAAGTATCATTAAATCTGTCAAGGTTATCATTAGTCGGAGTTCAAGAAAATAATTTTCTTGAACTCAGACTAATGATACCCCCGATGAGATTAATGATACTCCCGATGAAATTAATGATACTTTAAAATTGTTTCATGATAAGCTTATTATGAACTATTTTCATATAATACTTTGCTTTAGAAGAAACAATTATAAACTAAAATTTTGACAAATTGATATCATGATAAATATAAAATTCTCGCATACTTATATTTTGATTATACATCATGACACATTAATTTTTAAAAACTCTCTAATATAGTAACAGTGCACAATTAGGACGATTATGAATATTCGACTCTCAATCGATCTAAAAATAACACCGTAAAAGACGTTTAAAGTTATCACCGACGAAGTTGAATTTTCATAGTTGCCAATTTAGGAATTTAGGCCTATAAGTTTCAAAACAATTGGTCAAAGCAACAGACTTAAACAATAGTTAGAAAATTAGTATTTAACTGAAGGAATTGCTAATACCTAAGCCATAAATTTAGCACACGTTCGAAATTAATAGTTAATACATAACCCATAGTTTATAACACGTTCAGAATCATAAATTTTTATCTAAAAGATTAAATATTGGTTAGCGATCAAATATGGTAAAATAAAAAACTTAAATACCAATAATTGCTAAGTTTTTCTATATATTTAAAAGAAACGAATTAAGATAGAAATTTTGACTATTTGATATTATGATAAACATAAAATCCGATGTCCCATAATTATATATTGAATACACACTACATCACATTAATTTTTAAAAACTTTCGGACTAAATTCTCTTCGAATAAACATCTATTTTGGCAACTTTCATGTAAAAGACAAATGCTAATTAATAATTAGCTAGGATGACCAGTTAATACTCACCCCATGTAAAAGGCAAATACTAATTAATAATTAATTAGAAAACATTCAAGGTGTATGACAATGGAAATTATTTATACATGGGACACCAACTATTAGAATTAGGAAAACATGAATACAGGATACCAATTAATTAAAGATTAGTTCTAGTGTGCACTTGAATTTTGAAAAAATTATTTCAAAAAAAATTAGCAATACCCTAAGAGTTGATCTGTAATACCCCAATAAGCAGTCAATAATATTCCAAGAAATAGTAATACCCCAACTATAAAAAAACACATAGTTTGGTGTGTTTAAAAAAATCCTTCATTGAAGTTAAAATTGAGCTTAAAATCCGACTGCATGCTAGAATTTGTCTTAATTAAAAATTTTAGGTTTGGTAGGATTATAATTTAAACTGTGCAATTAATTAATTAACCATAACACTTTAAAAATATTTATCTATTATTTTGCTCACGACTATAAATATTAGTTGACTTAATAAATAATAAAAGTGAATAGTTAAAAAATCTGAAAATTTGAATTATGGCAGTGGAAATTAAATTTTAAAATTGTAATTGCAGCAGATAGTAATTAATTATTACCAAAAATATATTCATGGTCGTGAATTAGAGCAGAGATATGAGTATTGACTCATAATTCTACTTAGCATTTACATGGATAATCAGCACAACATTTAACTAAATTATAAAATATAGAATGCCTAAATTGTGCGATTACTTCGGTAACCTAGGAGTTGATATTATACAATTACTTCCTTTGAAGGTAGTAGATAAATATTTTCCTTTTCTTTAGCGCATTAACCCCTGAATTATAGCAGTAGTTAAATACTTTTATAATATTTTCAAATAATTAAACTTTACAATTAATTCCTTAATGATAGTAGTAGTTAACTATTTTCCTAAAACTTAGCTCACGTTTAAAAAAATTAGTTGACCATATAATTAGTGAAATTTAATTGCACAAAAAGAAAAAAGGACATTTGAAACGTAAACAAAGTTGAAGTGATAATTAGGTCATTTAATCTCAAAGCTTAAAGGTTATTTGATGAAGAATTCCAGATTTTGTATCACATATATTTATAAGATTTTTGAAGATGGAAAGATCACAAAACGATAATTCAATAGATAGAAAAAATTAAGATTTTCAAAGGTAAATATAATCACCAAGTGGTTATTCCACACATGTGAATCGAAAAGGAGAACAAATATATTATCACTGTGATTAAAATCCTTTTTACACGAACAAAAATGGTATGTATGTACATAAACATAAAATCTAATCCACAAACAATATTCTATACACAAACACAATTGTTATTCAAAAAAATAAAAAAAAACATTCACGATTAGCGGACAGAATAAAATGAAAATAAATATTGGTCTATATCTTGTTGATAATATCTACAAATCTTTGGAGAGTATATATCTACAAATCTTGGTCTATATCTCGTTGACAATATCTACAAATCCACCGAAATCCTTCATGCTCTCACGTTACGCAGCAAGAGAGGATGATACGCAGCAGATGCATGAAATCCGAGTCACAAATACTTGGCAACGGATGCAACACCTAGAGAAAGACAAATCATCAAAATGATCGTAATCAAAATCCGCAAAAAAAAAAAAACGAACACAACAGAAATCAAAACAACATTTAAAAGAAATAAATGTACCAATACACTCTCATCACGACGAATGACATAAATACGCAGCAGCGGAACTAAAAGTAGAGATGTCGGGAAGCTTCGAGTCGCCGGAACTGAAAGTAGAGATGCCGGGAAGCTTCGAATCATGAATGCCTCACGCCTACAACCCGACGTCGGAAATAATAGATGCATCAGTCAAAAAAAGAAAAAAAAAGGGATGCATGAGAGGATGACAAGATGAAAATTGTGTAGGAAACAAATGCACATTATATATAGAGGAAAAAAATGAAATACAGATGGCCAAGATTAAATGAAACGATCCAACGGATGAGAAAGAAATAAAAGGCATGAGTGAAGGAGAAAAAAAAGTTTTTTTTTTTAAATATGGCTTTGCCACATAGACAAAAACATACTTCTCTTTATATTATAGTAGGATATTCATCAAACATAATGTGTTATATAACTTCTAAAACATATAAATTTTTAAAAATATATATACACAATTCATCAATTAAATATAATTTTATAAATTTTATCTTCACTTAAACATGTTTAAAATAATTTTTTAAAAATAAAATTACAACCACCACATTTAAAGAAAAAATACACTTTTAATTTCACATAAAACAACCAATAGATCCAAAGAAACAAAAAATGTATACTATAGTTCCAAAAGTCTAAACATTTCTAAACACTTCTTGATATACAATATTTTTCGTTGTGTTATACTCAAGACAATCATTATCACACAACATAATCTTCAAACCACAACAACGGGAAATCTTTGAAACTGCAACATAATACTGACCATGACTAAACACGGGCTTCTTAAGAAATACTTCAACATGGCTAAAAGATTGCACTTGAATATTATTTATAGACATAACATACGAAACAATCAACAAAAATTATCTTCGTGTAAGCTTGATAGGTAACCTAGGATCAGAATGAGTTAGCGACAATCATGGTATCAATGCTAGTTCTCTAGCACTACTACCAGTAAGAACTTTAGCTTCGATTACTCTATCACTCAACTTAGTGATTACCATCCTATATAAAAAAATCATAAATTGCACTTTATAAAAAATGGTAAATTATATTCCATCTGATTTATTTTAGATTGCCACAAACAAATGGGCACGAGTTTTAATAAAAAGAGTTGTTTATTAGTATTTTTTGGTGTAAATTTATTTTTTAGTAAGGGTAAAAAGGTTCGTCCAACTTTTTAAGGAGTGAATTTAAAAGGATAGGGTTCTCTTTTTACTATTCTGGGAAAGTGTGGAAAATCTTCCTTTTATGGAGAAATGGATAATTTAAAATGAATCGGAGGGAGTATTAAGTACATCATTAATTTTTTTTTTTTTTTTGATATAATGAAAAAATATTATATTGTTGTTAAGATATTACAATATAAATAAAAGAACCAATAAATAAACTAAATTAAAAGAAAACCAATATAAAGTATTCTCACTTAGTTCACAAACAATGAAAATTAATCTTGCTCCAACATCGATACCATTATATTTCTTCAAAACATATTATCATATTTACACAATCCAACATTTCTAAAAAAATTATATCATGTTTTAGCTAGATAAAGAATTTGATAATCTATGTCACTAATAAACTTGAATTTATAAATTAAATTGGGAACAAATCTCCAGTTGATATTAATTCTAGTACATTTAACTTTTCACTCGACACTTGTAAATGCTAAAAAAAGATGAAAAATATATTAAACTTGAAATTTAATAAGAAATTTAGAAAAAAGACAACAAAAAAATATAGCTCTTACCAGACAATGTTTAAATGCAGCATTATTGCATTTTACAGAAAGCGCAATTACTTCACCAACCTTCACTGGTTTTAATTTTTCTTTAAATAATATCTTCAAAATGACCAATTTGATTTTCAACTAATACATTTGGAGAAAAAGTTAAATTGCCTATAATTGGTCCAGTAATATTTTTCACTATTCAAACAGAAAGTAACAAATAATAGAATATAACAAAAATGGAAAAAAAAGGCAATTTCATTAACTTTGAAAATAAAAATAAAATATCACACTATAACAACCGATTTCGTGTATTTAAATATAAAAAAAATGAAAATATTTACAATTTAATTTTCTTTCGGATTGAACTGAGAAATTTGTGCGGGTCCTAAACTCTAGATTTGCTCATCTGATCTTTTTCTTTTGTTTGACTTAGACTTCGTTAGTTTTTCAGATGAAATCCTTGTTTTGATCTTATTTGATCTTGGATTTAGGGACTTATAACATTAATCCGAGGACTCGGTGCCTTATTATGGATTAAACGTTATTTTGGCGACTTTGTAGATGAACTCCTTTGAGCTTCACGAAGAACACCTCTGGATTTGTTAAAAACCTCGAAAACGCCTTTGATGGAGACCTTAGAGGCCCAATTTAATTTATTGGACTTTAGAGGCCCAAATCAATTTATTTGGCTTTAGAAACCCAATTTAATTTGTATTAATCAATTAATTAATTAATTTAAGGATTAAATGTATATAAATCCCAATGAATAAATAATAATTTTAATTGATATTTAAGATGTATTTTTCACGTGTTGCCTTTTAATTGGGTGCAAATATAATATGCTTACACAAATGTCTGAATAAATTACTTTTCTTCGTTGCTCTATTTCACACTTAATTTTAAGTCTTTCGGACTTATAGACAATCTTGTACAATGACTCCAATGATGTTATTAAAAACGCGGTGGTCATTTTGAAAATTTAATATGAAAGGATCTTTATAAAAAGTTTGGCACAAAACAAACATTAACTATAAATATAATACATAGTTAATCATTAAGGTTGCGTTTACATTGCTTGTTAGGATTGTGTAGCTAAAATTAAATAGTAGGGCAATGTCAAATTAACTCAAGGTATCATTTGTTTACTTTGTATGATTTGTATTTGGTTTAAAATAGCATATGATTGTTTAACTTGCAAGATTATACAAATTATGTGGTGAAATTTACTAATATACCCCTCTTTAATTTTACAATTTCACAACACTGCATTTTATTTTTGGCTGATGAGATCGAAACCTTCTCCTCCCAAAACAATCTGCCGAAGAATCAATCTCCAAGTGCACCAAGGATCTAAAATTTCTACAAGAAATGAAATTGGAAAAATAATCAGTAAGAAAAATAATCAGTAAGATGCATAGTTGCATAAGTAAAAACTTAACTTGCATAGAGAACCTAAAAATATAATACTCCCTCCGTCCCAATTTTACTTGCACAACTCCATTTTTCGTCCGTCACAAATAGGATTATTATTTTATATAAAATATATTACTTGCGATGTTAAAGATTAACGTTTTAAATAGTATATTTTATATAATAAAATAATAAATAAATACAACTTAACATGCGACAAACGAAAGATAAAAGTGTGCAATTAATTCTGGGACAAAGGAAGTATTTTCTACTACGCGGAGAATGCCAAATCAAATCATAGTTTTCATTAGGTGTTTGCTTACTTCTTCACATAACCACCGAATATCAAGGTGAAAGTTTTGAAAACTGAATCGTGTTTGCAATATTTACACTCCAATGCAACGCCACTGATCATTATTATTAATATTTGGGTATTCAACTTCAACAACCGATCTCATTATGTATTAGTAAGTTCTTGTATTTTTACTTTTAAGAACTGAAAGTACAAGGCCTACAATAAATGAAATTAGTGATATAAGGTTTAGTATCCCATAAGCACCATGAGAAAGAGAATTATTAACATTTTGCCACGACTACTTTAGGTTCTTCTAAGTCAAAGGATGCTACTAATCATTAGCATTAAAATTTGTTTGTCCAACTTCAACAATTAATCTGATTAAGTATCAGAGTTGTGTGATTGATCTCTTTATTATATTAAAGCACCCCTTCATCCTATAGTTAAAGCGGTTTAGCCCCAAACCTTCACCAATTATGCCTGATTACGAAGCAAATCCTGCAAAGATATGTTTATTACTAATCAAATTATTATCATCGTCATCATTTTCAGATAAGCATAAATAAACAAAATATCACAAAAGAATTCTCTTGGTATTTGTCACACTCTCACAAATTCACTAAAACTTTAGCCGTAGGTAGTAAATCAGTACAAGATAGTAAATTTAAGTTGATTTCAATTTGCCCCACCAAACGCATAGCATTTAAAATTTTGTTTTAAACAAACAACTAATACCCTATTGCACAATTAGAATTTCATTGAGAATAAACAAAAACCAATTAAATTTGAATAATAAGGTCAGGAAAATACACTTTGGATGGTTACCAATGACAAAGGTAGATAAATTGAGAACCTATGATCTTTAAAACCTGTTAGTGAATTAAAGAATTTTACAATCATAATCACTCACCTCGTTCCAATTTTTTTTTCTTTTTGTTTACTAAAAAAGACTTTGCTTCTAGAATCCGGAAGATTCCTTTGTCAGCAACATGAAAGTCATACTAAAAAAATAAATTAATAAAAAGAGTGAAAATGCAACAAAACAATCACAGTTTGTGCAATGCTGAAGAATATCAATGATATTGGTTATGACAGCGACTTGTTTGGTAGTACGCATATGATAAGCTAAGATAGTATAAACTTTGATTTATTAGACAAGTTTTATGTATATATTTGTTGTTTGGTATACAAAGTTGTGTATTCTGTAGTTCATTTGCTAGCCATTTTAAATTTGTTGATAAATTTGAGAAAGTCATTTTTACCCTTAAAAGTCTATCCCAATTTACATTATTCTCTATTTTTAGTAAAATAAAAAAGAAGAAGAAAAATTTATTCTCCATTTTTGTCGTTCCAAATTCCCAAGAGATCACCGCCGACTGCTTGAGTTGGAGACAATATTACGTTTTAATCTGATTAAGGCAGTTTCCGAAGTAGATACCATATATGCTTGATTATGCAAAAGAAATTAATGGGATAAATTCGTTACTTTTCTTCATTGAATTTAATGGGCGTCATTACAAATTCAATTTTATCAATGCAACAATTAAGAAAACAAGAAATGATTAAATGCCCCATGAATCAATTGAAGATAATGATGAAATTAAAACAAGATCTGAAGAATTGTAAATAGGAAAAAGTTGACCGCTAGTTCTCTGCGCTATCTCAAATTCTCTTCTCTAATCCTAGGACACCATTTCACGGTTAACAGAGAATGAAGAAGACAAATATAGATTAAACGTCGTGTCTTTCATTAATCAAGAAAAAGCTCAACAAAAACTGCTATTGACATACAGTTTTTTGATCGGGATAATTTTTTTGTAATCTTAATTCATTTTCATAATATCAATAATCCTTGGATTTAGTGTTAGTTTGATCTAATACAGTCTAATTATCAAATCCTTAAATCCGGCGATGCAGAATACAACGATCAAATGGGAAGCCGTGTCGCGGTGGTGGCGGCAGGGGAAAAAGACAATGGTGGATGTCGGTATGAGCAGAGGATTGCTGCATAGGTGTTTTCAATTGTCTATCCGGTTTCCTTCCATTGATGAATGTTTCTTCTCGTGTAAAATGATTGTTGATTTCGAAGAAAAAAACTGCAATTTTTTTTCTTAAAATTTGGATAAGGGAGGGTAATTTTGGAAATATAGATTTTAAGAATTCATAGTTTTATGAATACCACACTCAGAGAAGAGATCCACTATCATATTAATTTAGTTTAGTAGAAACCGGGCCTTTGTTTTTTAAAGGGCCGAAATGTTAATGCATAAAACCTACCAAACTACATATTAGGGGTGTTAGTGTATCTAACACTCACTAATACCTTCTACCAAACGGGTCCCAAGGGTATTACTTTAGGAGTTGAAAGTAGAAGACACAAAAAAAAAGTGTTATTTAATTATTACGTTTTTTGTATACGCTTTTCGTGGAAATTCTAAAATTTCAATTACCCTGTATTATCACATAAAGTCCAGAATAGTAAAATATTTACCATCGAGCTTCTTATAAGCTTTTAACCATTAAAATAATCTCTACATCTCTTCTCACAAGAATACATATGCATAGGTTTATGCAGTCGAAATTCCAAGAACTAAATATAATATTTTTATATCTTCTTCCTCCTTTCGTTGGCTTTGTGTCCGCACCACTTCCTCTTCCCATTTCCACCACCACCCTTGACCTTCTGCTTACCCTATGCCGACCATTTTACCATCTAACTATTTTTCCTGAATTTCGCAAATAAAAAATCTGCAAACAACATTTGGTTCCAACATTCCGATTGCAAATCTAAAATCTGCCCATGCTTGTTCACCATTAGTACAATTTTGGTCACCATTTTGATTAATTGCTCCCTTATTTCTTTGGACTTCTTCTCTTCTGATGTTATGCTTATGCATATGCTGCAAAGAGTTAGATCAGGAATTAGTGTCCATTAATTACAGCCTAAAATTAGTTCCATCTGTAATCTGGGATTACTAACCCCATAACCTCCGCTTGAAACGACCGAAACGTTGTTAGAAATTGAAAATTTAGCAATAATCGCAATAATCCATCAAATTCAATTACACACGAACAGAGAATGATATGATAAAGTAATAAGTTAATCAAATTAAAATCAAACCAGATGAATATATTTACCTTGATGGAGAGCGTTTGATAATTCGGGAACCCAAAATGTATTGACAACTCCTCCAACTTGGATCAAAAGAATATATATAGTAGCTGGAGCGTTTTTTTGTAACCTTACCATAGAATCAATGCAATTAAAGTTGAGAACAGAAGAGTCGCCTATAAAAAAATTATTTCGCAAATTTTGTAAAAGAACACGTGGCGGTATATTAAGGGTTACACTTGACAACAAATGTAGCAAGAAGTTCCTCCTTTTATCAGTAAAAATATTTTTATAGCCACTAAAATTGGGCATAAGAAATACCCACAGTACATAGGGATAAAAGAGCAGCTTGCTACCCTAAGCATAAATAATCAGTCTTGGGTTAGCAATCCAATCATTAAAAGAAAAAACAGATTTCACAAGATTTTTTGCAACAATCCAACTCCAAAGTCTCGCCTTCAACTCGTCTGTGCACTTGCTCACCGAGAAAGTCTCATTATTAAAGAGAATTGCATTTCTCCACTTCCAAATAGTCCAAACTACACCAAGCCAGAAACAAACAGCTGTTTTTCGACCATTCTTTCCGCACATTATGTCACTAAAAATAAGGAGATTTGTAACAGGATCTGAGTGTAGAACCAATGGAGTCTGGAGCCAAGAGAAACATTCTGACCAGACAAGAAAAGAAACCGAGCACTCAAAAAATAAGTGTTTTGCTGATTCCTCATGAGACCCACACAAGATGCAACGCATATCATCATTTTGCTTAAGGATCTCTCGCCTACGAAGGTTTAATTTTGTAGGCAAGCGATCCAATAAAAGCCTCCAAGTATGAGTAATGACTTTATGTGGTGCATAATTTTTCCAAATGATTTTGAAAGCCCTAGCTTTGTCGACGTCCACTTGTGTCGGCATTAAGTGGGTAAACAAGAACTCATAAGTCTCCTTCGTAGAGAATCTTCCGTTTGGGGAACTCCTCCACTTCCAAGTATCTTCAACTCCATTGACAATATGAATCCTGTTAATCAAAAGTATAAGATTATTAAGGGAATTCAATTCACGATTTGACAAAGGTCTTCTCCACCGCCAAGACCATACCCAATTATCACCCTCCCAATTACCCATCTCCCCTACCTTCCCCTCTTTATCTAAATTAAAAAGAAAAAGCCTATGAAATTTATCTCTCAACACCCCTTCCCCCGTCCAATCTTCCTCCCAAAAAAATGTACTACACCCATTCCCTACTACCTTTTTCAAATTTTCTGCAAACCAGCCCCCGCCCCCCTCTCCAACAACCTTTAAAATGTAAGATTGTTAATTAAAATGAATCTATCAACAAAAAATACCTAATCACAGATTTGTTTATGTTCTTTAAAATGAATGTCAACAAAAATTCAAACTTTCAAGACGGCTTAATTTAGTTAATTTTGAATTTCGAAAATGAAAGTCAACAAAATTAAAATGAGTATCAACAAAAATACCTAATTCATCACATGTTACTCAACTCAACCATAATTGGCCGTCCCTTCCTTTGCTCAAAATTAATTAAAGTTTAGTGCAAAAAATGAACAAATTCTAATTTGAGCTGATTGGCCACATTATAAATACCTTCTGCAGCTATCAAGATAAAAAGAGACTGTTCCTTTCATACTCTTGATAATAACATTTCAAAAACTTTTTCAAATTAGGTGAAGTGGGCATCGATTACAAAACAATCCCCACGAAAGATCCCCTTTTTAACTTCATTCTTTCGTTGGTTAATCGAAAAGCTTCTTACCTTGGATTAAATCTCAGTTAATTAAAATAAGTCTGAATATGATCTGCTTTGGATCTTTCTTCACTCCTACTCTTATAACTTCATCATGTAGTTGCCAGCATTCTTACTTCAGTTGAGGTAATCTTTTACTTTTAATGATGTTTGTTAGGTGTAAATTCATTTGAAGTTGATTTCTTGGATGGAGATTTGTGGGTTTTGATTGAGAAAAAAGAAAATGGCAATTGCAAGATTTGGGCGGCAAGTAAAGGGCTCTTATATGTCATATGGGTTCTGTGTAAAACTATCTGCAGTTGTAATCTTGGGGATGTGTTTTGTATTTGTATGGTCTATTTTTTCAAATTTTTCTGTGACTTCTCAAAGGGAAACTTTTGATGCTATTGAGGTCCCGATATCTGCATCAAGAACTGATTCCCGGGTTCAATCTAACAAGATTGTACCCAAAAAAGAAGAAGAAAAAGATAAGCAGGGGTTTAATTCTAGATTGAGTGATAAAGACAACAAAATCACTAATTGGTCTGTGCCTTTGAAGTCTGAGAAGAAGTCCGAAAATGTGAAAGATGGGGGTGGTGAAAAGAAAAGCCAAGAAAATGAGGGATCTGAGGTGATAAAAGAGAAGGAGGGGGATGAAGGGAGTGATAAAGAAGATGAAGATGTTGATAATGCGAATGACCGGGGGGAGGAAGATGCTAATTTTATTAATACCGAAGATTTGGATCAAGAAGTTGATGAAGAAGATTTGGGAAAGGCAAAGAAGAAGAAGTATTTGGGTCCATTGTTTGATCCTAGTAAACGGAATTCTTGGAAATTATGCAACACGAGAAGCAAACACAACTACATTCCCTGTATAGACATTGAAAGTGGGACAAAAAAGTTGCAGAGTTATAGGCACCATGAGAGGAGTTGCCCTAGGTCAGCTGTTATGTGCCTCGTTCCCCTTCCCCCCGATGGTTACGGGACTCCAGTTTACTGGCCTGAAAGCAAAACGAAGGTATACTAACGTAGTTTTATCTTAGATATGAATGTGTGTAGAGATTATGTATTGTTGATCCTAAGTTTTCTGCAGATTTTGTATAAAAATGTGGAACATCCAAAATTAGCTGCATATATTAAGAGACAAGATTGGATAGTAGAATCCGGAGAATATCTCACTTTTCCACAGGATCAATCTGTATTCAGAGGTGGAGTTCAGCACTATTTGGAAGCCATAGAAGAGGTAAGTTCTCCTTTCTATTTCATGTGGTATGATAACTTTTTAGTCTATTTATTTCATAGTGTCTCTAGGATAAAAATTTAGTTCCACTTAGTTGTTCTTGCAAGAGCCAAAAATTGTCACAAAAGAACTTGTTCTCCGATAGTCTTTAGATTTGTTCAATTGACTTACAAAATTCAGTTATAGGCTGTTGAATTATAGTCAATTGTTGTTGATATTCATTCATGATATCTACATTACTGTTGTTACACATATTCATTCAAATAAACTGCACTAGCTTTATAAATGATGTCAAATTAGATTAAGACATATGTTTCTGATTGTCATCAATCTAGATGGTGCCAGACATTGAATGGGGGAAAAACATTCGCATTGTTTTAGACATGGGATGTAAAGATTTGAGCTTTGGGGCTTCTCTACTGGAGAAGGATGTGTTAAGTCTTACACTTGGCTTGAAAGATGACCTGGTGGACCTAGCCCAAGTTGCCCTTGAGCGTGGTTTCCCAGCAATAGTTAGCCCTTTTGCTACTCGGAGACTTCCGTTTCCTAGTGGAGTCTTTGATGCTATTCATTGTGGCGAATGTGGCGTCTCTTGGCAATTAAATGGTCCGCGCTGCCATTCTTAGCTTTTACTCCCACCCTTTCATATTAATTGTCGCTTTTGAGGTTTTGTGTTAGAAATAAGGACATAAAATTTTGGCAGATTTTTTCTCCATCTAATAGTGAAGAAAAAACATATTTTCCAGTAAAAATGAGATTTATTAGGGATACATATTGGAGAAATTCGGGAGAGACTTTGAATAAAAAATTAACCTCAAAAGCGACAATTTATATGAAACGAAGGGAATATCCATCTTGCTTGCCTTAATACCATTTTAAGCTTAGATCAGGTTTAACTACTTGCAGGCGGTAAACTTATCTTGGAGATGAATCGTTTATTGAGGCCTGGAGGCTATTTCATAATGTCAACTAAGCATAACAGTATTGAAGCTGAAGAAGGTTTGCTCTCTTAATTTCCACAAGTACCAGCTCTTATATTGAAATTGAAATCTGTGATTGGTCTTTAGCTAACTATTGATGTTGTGCACGCCCTCAGAACTTCAACGTCTTCTTTAGTAGAAGAAAATTTCTGCTGTATACCAAATCAGAAGTTGGACTATAAGTACCACACTCATATTAGGAAGTCTTATTTAATAGAACTTTGATTTCCATTTTCAAATGAGAAGGTATTATGTGAACGATGTTTACGGTGAACATTGTTTGAAGGGTATTAGTAAATTGCACTAAAAGTATCAGCTCCGAAGGGTATAGTTTTTTTCACTAAAAGTATTGGCTAAAGTGGTATTAGTTATTTTCAATAAAGGTACTATTAGTTATTTCAACATAAGGTATTACTAAATTGTTGTTCACGGTAATAAATATTTTGCCTATTCAAATATGATAGGTCTTGCATAATATTTACATATCTTCATTTCTTCACTTTTTCCAGCTTTGTCCAAGTTGACAGCATCAATATGCTGGAACATCTTGGCTGATAAAACTGATGATGCCAGCGACATGCTTGTCAAGATATATCAAAAGCCAGATAAAAATGACATATATGAATTGAGACGAAAAAAAGTTCCTCTTCTCTGCAAGGACAATGAGAACCCAGATGCCGCCTGGTGAGGAATATGATCTTCCTTTACTTAGTCTATTCCTCGTTTTACTGAAATTATGGAATGTCCAATGCATAGGAGCTATACAATTTCGGTATGATTTACGTAAACTTATTTTGTAGTTTTTATAACATGAAACTTCCACCAATAAAATGCTAGTATTCTTTCTGTCTTTCCAGAAGTGCCAGTTTTAAGATAGGAAGGATATTACTAATGTGAAGCAATTAGGACATGAATGAATACCAGTCAAACTGGAATATCAATAGCTTATCTAAATATTAAGACTAAAGCTTCGATATTGACTATCATGGACAATGGAATATATCGAGTGATGCCTTGTTTTGATATTTACTGCTACTTAATTCAGTCATCACATGTTTTTTTGAAACTAAGCTTCTCTCAAGAAAAATTAGACCTACATGCTCTCGTCTTTGAATTAACTAAAAATGCCAATATATGTGGGCAAAACCATACATCGGCATGATGCATAGGGTTAAAAAGTTTTTTGGTCCCAAAAAAGTTACTTTCTTGATTTAGTCCCAATAATTTTTTTAAAAAATTGTTCAAGATTGGCCCAATTCGCTAGATACTTGATAAGGTGTCATTTATGTTACAGGAATGTCCAATTTTGGCCCATAACCTGTCTACTGTCCAAATTTTACAAAGATAGTAAAAAATGTTTTATCCATGTCCATCTACTTGATTGCTTAATTGTTGCTGGCTACAGGTATAATCCACTGAAAAATTGCCTGCATCCCATTCCTGAAGCCATCGAAGAACGCGGCACAGAGTGGCCTGCAGAATGGCCAAAGAGGCTTCATACTTTTCCCGAATGGATGAACAATAGAGAGAGATTGATTGCCGACACTGAGCACTGGAAATCTATTGTGAACAATTCTTATCTAGGAGGAATTGGCATCAATTGGTCAACTATCAGGAATGTAATGGACATGAAAGCCGTAAACGGAGGGTAAGCTACGAGAAGAACTATGTCCCTTGTCACCAAAAAAAGAAATTTAGAAAACAAACATAATAAGTAGAAGGGGATTTAAATAATGGTTGGAATGCTCTTACTTGTAATTGCATTTACAGATTTGCAGCTGCACTTTTGGATCAGAAGGTTTGGGTGATGAACGTGGTTCCAGTGCATGCACCAGATACACTTCCCGTAATTTTTGAGCGAGGGCATTTTGGTATTTACCACGATTGGTGTGAATCTTTTGCTACTTACCCGAGATCGTATGACCTGCTCCATGCTGATCATCTCTTCTCAAGGCTAAAGAACAGGTCTGTCACAAATCCCTTTCGCCGTTTACCTACTTGGGTATTGTTGTTGAAATGATTAACCAATGTGAAAACCAAGTTAAACTGTACAATCGTGCTTGAAAACGGGCTTCTTACTTGTTTTGTCCAAGTGTCGAAGGGTTGAAAGCCAAACTAGTCCTAAGTTTAGCTATAGTTTTGAAGATTTATTCCACATTAATGTTCCACAGTATAGGGGATTGAATGTTAAGTTTTGTTAGTGACTCTTCATCTTTATGTTGATCGACATGTGCCTTGAGATTATATGTAATAATTCTGCTCCAGATAATTGCAAAGGATCTAGTATCTATTTTCAAACTAGGCGAAGTTTTATATGAGAATAGTTGATGATAAGTTTATCATGAAACTGCTTTAAAGTATCGAATATTTGATCAGGAGTATCTAAGATCCCATCAAGAGTATCAAAAGTTAGGGTCCTGAAGAAAATCTGCAACAATTATAATATAATAACGCTGGCCCTGATCTTTGATACTTCTGATGAGATATCAAATATTTGATACTTTGAAACGGATGAACCATTATCATACGAAACCTACTCTTGAAACTATTGTTTACATCTCCTCCTCTTGTCCTTGTATTCATGACATGATAGATTTTGGTTGTCTGAAATTTATCCTGATGAACCAGTACTCATTTTCCTCTTCAGATGTAAGCAAGCAATAGTAATCGTCGTTGAGATGGACAGAATACTAAGGCCTGGTGGTTGGGTAATAATCCGAGACAAAGTAGAAATTCTTAATCCTCTAGAAGAAATCTTGAAAAGCCTACACTGGGAGATTCGGTTGACTTTTGCGCAGGATCGGGAAGGCATCCTCTGTGCACAAAAGACCGTGTGGCGACCCTGATACGTCTGTGATCTTCACATTGTACATCTTAGTGTATTTTAGCAACCCCCAACCAATTTTTGGCCGAATTTGATCATGAGTTTTTCTTCTTCACTTTGTATTGGTTTTATAGAGTGAAATGGATGAAATTTGTTCATCCTGTGTTGTATAATGAATTGCAGGTGAATTGAGTATTTTTGTATAGAACGATATTGTATGTATCTTCTTCATTACAACTTTGCTTTTCTTCTGTAACTTTTTTTTTTTTATATGTATGGTTGTTCACAATTTGTTCGAATGAGTGTTGACTTTGTTGGTCATACTTCATCCCAGTCCGTCTTTTGAATTAGTTTTCAGATGAAAAGTGGTTTTACCATTTTTTTTATCCTGATTTTGGTATATACTAGTACGGACTAAAATGTACTATAATTTTCGTTTGCTCAAGGATCTTTATACTCCCCCAATTTTTTAATCATTTATATATATAATCTTCAACCCAATTAATTTTTAACTTTTTTATACTTTATCAATAACACCCATCCAACCTAAAATAATTATTTTTTTAAATATATATATATATATATATATATATATATATATATATATATATATGTATAATCAATGAGAATAAAGAAAGGCCCCACACACACTACATACATTAGATAATTTTTAATGTTTTCTTAGATAGAATTTAGTGGGTATTTCAATTTCACGTAAGAATTTAAGCTTTGAAGATTGTTAGGATACTTTTGTCCTAATAATCTCTTTATTTGATTTTGATGATGTCAAGTATATTCTTGTATATTTGGATGCTACCCTTGTAGGTACTAAAACATTGAAGAACTTAGAAATTTTTCTAAGGTTTGCAGTTGTAGAGTTTCTAAAGACCTTGCAGCTGAATAAGTTTTTCAACTATGCAACTGAAGAGTTCTTACAACTGCAGAATCAAGATTGTTCAGCTGAAGACCTGTGTTTAGTAAAACTAATTAAGTGTAGTACATCTTGTACACTCACTCACCTAGTTTGAAAAACATCAGGAGATTAATTAAGTTAATTCATAGCTAGTAGATACAGAGTGTTCAGTGATTAAGAGCTTGTTACAGTCATCACTACAAGACAATCTGTACTACACAAGGAAAAAACTACAAGACAAGAAGTTTTAATTAAGCTGAAGGCAAAGCTGGAGGTGAATTTCGTTTAAATTCAAAATTCCTCCAACGACTAGAGGCCCCTTCAAGATTCCTATAAATAGGAGAAGAGACGTCAGAGGACAACAACAACCACCCACGAGCCTTCAAGCATACCATACAACATATCTTCCACTACTAAAGTCTACAGTCTTCCAGTGTTTAGAAATTTAGCACTTAGAGCTAAAATATTGTGTTTAGTCATATTAGTTGTTGTTCCCTCACAATATTTTTATCTTGTATATTCTACTTATAGTAGAAGCTTTCTTTGTGAGTATATTTTCTGAGTGAAATTGTGAGAATCTTAGTGAACCATTTGTATCCACCTAAGTTTAGAAGTGATCTGAGTGAGGATTCTAGTTCTTAGGGGGAACAACTTTGAGTCTTAGTGAACATCTTTGTGAATTTGGCACCTGAGGGTGTGACAGTGGATGTAGAAGGATTACAACACCTCTGAACCACTATAATTTTTGTGTTCATTTTATTTCTGTCATTTCATTTCAAGTTATTTAATCTGCAATTGTTATTTTCTTGCTTTATATATTCTTATCTGCAATCTTCATTCCATTAATTTTCAAAGGTTTTATTGTGCATAGACTTGAAAAGTTACAGCTGTAGATTCCTGGAATCACTCAGTTAAAAGCTTAAGTCTTTGGTTTTTCATTTTACACACACACACACACTTTGTTTTTCCGTTGTACAAAGGTGTCAAAAATACTTTCAAAAGTATTAAGACATCTCCTCTGATAAGTATTTTTAAGTTGTGAAAAGAGTTTTAAAACTATACAAACTTAACAATTTTTAAGTCTGCAACTGCAAACTTTGTTAAACACCACAGCTGCAGAGTTAAGTCTTGTTTAATTTTCAAGGAAATTTTCAAGTTTTAAAACTCAAGGTCTATTCACCCCCCTAGTCCTTGATAGACTTTTGGGACCAACAAGTGGTATCAGAGCAGTTGGCTTGCCACTACTTTGACCAGAGCCAGATCCAAAAGTGTTTTTGAAAAATCATACCTGCATATTACTATGGCTCCTAATATGATGAAATCTAAAGTGCCTATATTTTCTACAGATGAATATGATGATTGGAAGATAAGAATGCAAGCACATCTTTCTGCTATGAATGGTGAGATGTGGTCTATCATTGAGGATGGACCAATCACCATTGAGAAAGCAAACACTGCAGCTGACCAAACTGGATTAGCCCAGATTATTCCTAAGCCCAGAAAGGAATGGATAGATGAAGACAAGAGGAGAGCAAACCTCGACAATATTGTTAGAAATACTATTTATCACTCCCTAGATAAAATTGTGTTTAGCAAGATCAAAAGTTGCAAAACTGCTAAAGAAATATGGGAGAAACTAGAGATGATCTGTGAAGGAACTGATCAAATTAAGGAGAATAAGCTCATGATAGCTGTTAAAAAATTAGAGAACTTCAAGATGAAATCTGGAGAAACTCTTGAGAAGTTTGATTCAAGATTTATTGAGATTCTCAATGAGCTTGAATTTACTTGGAAAAGAGTACTCACAAAGGGAAAAGAACACGAAGGTTCTTAGAGTACTGCCATCAGAATGGGACATGAAAGTTGTTGCTATGAGGGAATCGAAGGATCTCTCTAAAGTGTCTACATTTGAGTTATTTTCTGACCTTAAAGCATTTGAGTTTGACATTGACAGGAGAAAAGACAAGGAATCAACCAGCTCAAAGGTTACAGCTCTTGTAGCTGCAGAGTCTACTCCTGCTGCAAAATCAGATTTAGATAAAGATGAGATGACTTTACTAATCAAGCAATTCAGGAAATTTGCTAAGAGAGCAAACTGGAAGAAGACCCCATCAAAGCAGACCAATGAAGGTAAGTCTAATAAGCCTACTACTAACTCCACTTATCTTTGCTATAATTGCAGGAAACCTGGACACTTTATCGAGGACTGCCCATATCCTGAAGCAAAGAAGTACACTGAGGAAGAGATAGCTGCTAAGATGGAAAAGAGAAAGAAGTTGGATAAAGAAAGAATTAGAGCACTACTATCTGAGTTTGATAAAACTCAGGAAGACAGTCCCTCTTCTTCTTCTCAACCAACTGTAGAGTATGAGTCCATAGATTCTGAGGATAATGAAGCACTAATTTGTCCTATGGCAAAAGATGAAGAGGTATAATCCTCATCCAGTTCTTTAACTGATAAGGATTCTTCCAGTGATATGATTCACTTGCTCCAAAAAGGTTTGGAAGGACTGCTACATATCAGAAGTGACTATAATGAACTGAAATCAGAAAATCAAGAACTAAAGCAAAGGATTGAGGAACTACTTGTTGAAACAAATGAAAACAACCACAAGCTATCCTTGATGAGTAATTTGCAAGAGGAACTTGACTATCTAAAGATGAGTTATGAAGAACTTTTTGATGAAGCTACCTGTAGAATTGCTGACTGTATAGATCTCAAGAAGGAAGTTGAGAAGAAAAGTAAACTCATCACAGATATTGAATCTAAAAGAGATTACTTTGTCAAAAGATTGGAATGTTATGGAAAATCCTCTAGAAAATTGAAGGCAATGCTTTTATAGCAAAGACCTTCTGGAGATTTAACAGGCATTGGATACAATCCATGTGATTGGCAAGATTTTCTTGAAAAATATGTGTCCACATTTGTGAAACAACAACAAGAATTTGAGAGAGAAAACATTCTGTTCCAAGAACTTGAGGAACCAGTGGTACAAAGAATGATCAAGAATCTATCTAATGAAAAATAGAGAAAGATAATTGACATTATCTATTGAAGAGATGAGAAGCATCTGGATGAAAAGATCAACCAGTACATGGACAAAGTTACATCAATCTGTAAAGAAGAAACTTCAAGTCAAACTTTACAGACAACAACTGTGCAGCCAGAAACAGCTATAGAATAAAAAAAAAAGAGAATTTTAACTAATTCTGGAATGTAAAGAAGTCTACAGTTGTCAAGAAAGTTTCTCAGGAAGTTCCAAGCAAGATAGACAAGAAACCAACAATTGTCAAACCAACTTGGGTGGTTAAGAATGTCACTGGAGGAGATCCAAATCTTTGGATACCTAAGCACTAACTCTTCACTTATTGCAGGTACATTTGTCAATTACTCCAAGGAAATTTGGTACATTGATAGTGGTTGTGCAAAACACATGACAGGGAATAACGAAACACTTTCCAACCTTAAGAGAACTAAATGGACCTAGAGTAGTTTTTGGTGATAATGCCAGTGGAACTGCCAAGGGTTCAGGTTCAATAAGAAGAGGAAATGTGCAGATCAATGATGTATATCTTGTGGATGGACTAAAGCATAACTTATTAAGTATGAGTCAATTTTATGACAAAGAATACATTGTAGACTTTACACCAAACTCATGCATGATTAAGGATGCTGAAACTAAACAAGTCAAACTTTGTGCTACTAGAAAAGGAAATGTGTATATAGTTGAATGGAGCTCAGCTGAAGAGAATGTTTGTTTTATAGCAGACAACTCTACAGGTACAAGATGACTCTGGCATAAAAGACTAAATCACATAAATTTCAAAACCATGAATGACCTTGTGAAAAACAGACTTGTAAAAGGTCTACCAGAGACAAAATTCAAGAAAGATCGTCTTTGTGATGCATGCCAAAAGGGTAAGCAAACAAAGAAGACTTTTAAGAACAAAATCTTTGATGGCTCAAACAAAGTTCTGGAACTGCTTCATATGGATCTTTTTGGACCCATAGAACCAGTTAGTATTAGTGGGAAAAAGTATACCCTTGTGGTAGTAGATGATTACTCAAGATTCACCTGGACTGTGTTCTGATTAGGCGTGAAATTGTTATGTTTTGATGCCCAAATTACTCATGTTTTGAGTGTTTTCGAATAGTGCTTAGAGTCAAATGAGCATCATTTCTATACATTGATAAATTTGTCTCTTTGATGTTCATAGGTGAATAGAGGGCGAAAAGAGGAGTTCGTAGGACTTTGAATCGACTCAAACGGATGCCCGGATGAGAAGATATTGAAGAAATACGATCGGTATTAGTGCGGACGAGGAAAAGTATCATTTGGAAGGGTTAGAGATCACTCGAGCGCATCACTCGAGCGCAACCGCTCGAGCGAATCACTCGAGCGCGCAAACATACAGAACCATTCTTGCGCTCGAGCAGCTCGAGCGCCACCGCTCGAGCGAATCGCTCGAGCGCCCAAAAGTAACAGTGAAGATTCAGCGCTCGAGCAGCTCGAGCGCGACCGCTCGAGCGAATGCACCGCTCGAGCTACACTGCTCGAGCGGGACCGCTCGAGCGTTTTGCTCGAGCGCCCCTATACTTTTGCCTCCGGATTCGTATTTTCGGCCCGTTAACTCCCGTTTCGACCCGTGCCTATATATATCTCTTCCAAACACGAAACATAGATCCCCAACCTTTAGAAATAATTTTAGACTTAGTTTTGGAGAGGAACGAGACGAGCAAGCTTTACTTTTACGTTGTTAAGGTTTTTCATACGAATTCTAGTTTCTTTTCAATTCTTAATTTCTTTTCATTAGTTCGTTACTTTGAACACGTTTAAATTTCGTTTTTATCAATTCAATTTCCGTTCTTCGTATTTATTTTATTTTTAAACCCTAGTTTATGTTTCTTATTTTCTTCGTTCAATTCATTATGTTTTTGTTCGTCGTTTCTTTTATTGCTTTTATTTTTGTTAAAACCATGTCCGGCTAAAACCCTTGTATGCTTGGGTTAGGATGAACTCGTAGAAGTAGGATGTGGGTACGTAATTAAGGTAATTGGTGATGTTAGTTTTAATTCTCTTAATTAATGAATTCTTATAATTAATCTGAACTTTACCTTTGAATTTCGTACGAAAGTGTTAGAGAGAGGACGACCGCATCACTCAATAACAATTAGTAGTCTTAACGAGAAGGTTTAGGAAAGGTTAATTCATCTACCGGTTTAGCGAAGGAGGACGACCGCATCACCTTAGTTAAATTAGGGTCTCATTAATTAAGCGCTATCTATTAACTTGTTAGTGGATTAGTGAAGTCGAGTGTTAGGGTAAAGTATTAGGGTTCAGAATCTTGAGCTTTCACCTTGCATTCTTAGACTTAGGTTAATTCTTGGTTGTCACAATTATTTTGATTATGTACCTGCTCCGTTAGTACACGTAGGGATTCCTAACCTGAGCATCACCATCTCATATCTGAAAAACACCTTAGATACTTAGTTTAATTTTCCTTTCGCATTCGTAGAGTAATTTAGTTTAGATTATTTTCTCTTTTCAAAAACTCAAAAACATCACACTCATATTAACTACGACGCGTAGATCTTCAGGGATCTATTCGCATACATACCATCCCTTGGGTTCGATAATACTTGGTCCCTATACTTGCCCATGCTACAGTGAACCCGTTCTCTTGCGGGGTAGCTACTAGTAGAAGCTAGTGTAGTCGCTTCAAGTCAATGGCGCCGTTGCCGGGGATGGCGTTGTATGTTTGAATAGGACTTGTAGATAGCTTAGTAGTTAGTAGTGGGTGATTTAATTTCTGTTTTATTTTTATTTTTTTTTATTTTAGTCGGCAGTTGCGTTTTGATCCTTCTGCTAGTGTTTCAGGTTTATGAAAACACGCTCACAAGGCAATACGAGCGAAGAGAGATTACCTGCAGATCCTGAGACAATAGCCAGAAGGAACCGAGCCTTCTTGAGAAGAATGGCTACTGCCGCGGGAAACAAAGACAAAATTTCTGATGAACTTGGGGAGTTAGACAAGATAGCTGCAGAGTATACTGCTCTTGTGGAACGGGCAGAGGGTGCCAATGGAAATAGCAGTAATCAGCAGATACCCATAGGGGGAACTGAGAGCCCACACCCGAACCCACAGGACACAATCAACTCTGCACAAACACAACCCCATACTCAGAACAACCCTGCTTACCCACAAAACCCGAATAACCCTTTCCATAACCCAGTATACCAACATTACCCATATCCACCTTATCCTTACCCACCATACCCGTATCCTCCACCCCCAGTCTATAATCAACCACCTATTTACCAACCACCACCCCAACAAGTACCCGTACCAGCTGCTAATCCTCAATACGTTCCTCAGAACGTAGATCATAATATGGCGATTAGAGGGAGGTTTGCAGCGCAGCCACAGCGGTACTATGATGGAGTGGCTTTACCTCCTGTTGAGGCGAACAACTTCTCGATATCACCGGGGATTTTAAAGCTGCTGACCGAGAATCAGTTCAAAGGGGTGATCGGGAAGGAGAATCCTCATACACACTTGAGAAGCTTTCTCATGATAGCCTCAACATTTAATTACAATGGCATGTCTGAAGATGCCAAGAGGCTAAGACTGTTCCCATTCTCACTGAAGGGAATAGCCAAGGAGTGGTACGATAATACGCTCCCGCGGGGAGGTATTACCACTTGGGCCGAGCTCGAGCGTCTGTTCCTCGAGCGATTCTACCCTCCATCTAGGACGATCAAGGCTAGAATTGAGATCTCGTCCTTTCGCCAGAAGTCTGGAGAGGATTTACGCCAAGCGTGGGAGAGATACTCGAACATGCTGATAGAGTGCCCACAGCACGGGTACAATGAGGGAGACATTATGGCATTCTTCTATAGTGGTGCCAACAAGGCGGGGCAAGACCATTTAGACGCCTGTGCGGGCGGAGCATTCCTGAACCAAGGCATAGAGAGATGTAGGGAGATCGTGGACAACATTGTCACGAATGCCGGTGCTTGGAGTACGGATGCAGATTTGCAAAGAGTGCATCAGGTTGAGGAGGGAGAAGGAACTAGAAGGCTGCTGATGGCCATGATGGAAAAGATCAACAACCTCGAGTTGGGGAAGAGTTTGGGTGGAGAGCATGCAGTGGAGAATGAGAGAGTAGACCAACCCAGTGGACAACAAGAGGTAGCCAATTACATGGGAGGTCCATATTACAATCAGAATGGCTACCAAGGTGGTAATCAGTATGGAAGGCCTTCTTATGGCCAACCATTTGTGCCTCCAGGCCCTCAGCCACTTCAAAATCAATGGAGGAACACACAAGGAGTTCAAGGAAGCCAGCAGCCTCCTCAAAACACATGGAGGAGGAATGATAATTTTTCTTATGCTAACCCAAAAGCTGGTGTTACTGTTCCTGCAGGTGTTGATCCGGGGTCTAAACCTCCTAGTGGAGAAGGCGGTGCATCAACCGAGGAGATGTTGAGAGCGATCCTTCAGAAGGTGGAGGAAGGGAGCAAGCGATTGTCATCCTTGGAGCACGATGTGAAGGAGTTGCACAAGAAGGGTGATCAACGTGATCAAGAGGTCCAGAAGATGAATGTTGAGTGGACTAGAACTCAACAAGAGAACAATAGAAGGTTCACTTCTTTAGAGCTCCAGATGAGCCAGATTGCAAAATCAGTGAATAGAATGCCGGAGGGGAACTCGAAAGAGCAGTGCAAGGCGATCCAGCTGAGAAGTGGAACCAATTATGAAGGTCCTCAGATGCCTGCTGATTCTGAGACGCCCCAGGGAGAGATTGAGCCTAAAGGAGATGAAGTTGAGAAGGGGATTGAAAGTGAAGGAATTGAGAAGAGTGAGAGAGTTCCTAAGTGGAAAAAGGCAAAGGAAGCAAGGGAGAAAGTGAAAGTGACCGAGCGAGATGAATGGGGGGTACCCAAATCTGTGATACCTGTCCCATATCCACAGCGCTTCATGAAAAAGAAGCTCGATGAGAAATTCGCTAAGTTCCTTGACGTTTTTAAACAATTGCACATTAACATTCCTTTTTATGATGCTTTGGAACAGATGCCGCATTATGCGAAGTTTCTGAAGGACTTGATCGCAAAAAGACGGCGAGTGGATGAGCCGAAGTTGGTGCAGCTGAACCACGAGGTGAGTGCACTAGTGCACAAGGCGCTTCCACCAAAGCTGAAGGATCCCGGGAGCTTCACCATCCTATGTGACATTGGGAACGGGATCAAGAAGGGAGCGTTGTGCGACCTTGGAGCAAGCATCAATCTCATGCCGTTGTCGCTTTTCAAGAAGTTGGAAGGTGGTGAACTTCAACCCACAATGATGACGCTTCAACTTGCCGATCGGTCCATTACTCGACCTCAAGGTGTTGTTGAAGACGTCCTAGTGAGAGTTGGAGATCACATCTTTCCAGCCGACTTTGTAGTGCTAGAGATGGAGGAAGATGAGCACGTACCCCTGATTTTGGGAAGACCGTTCTTAGCTACGGCGGGTATGGTGCTAGACGTGGCGAATGGGAAGATCACGTTGAAGGTTGATGATCAAGAAGTGAAGATCTCCCTATATGAAGCCATGAAGCACCCGAAGGAGGATGAGAGCTTGCATTGCATGGATGCAATTGATCCTCGTGTTGAAGACACACCTTCTATCCCTAAACTTTCTCATACTCATGATTTTGTTAGTCCTTCACCTGTTGAGTTAACCCATGAACATTATGTTCTTGATTATTTTGATAGGGATGAAGTGAAGAAGTTGAAGGATGAAGAGGTGAAGAAAGTGGACGTGGTCCAGTTAGACGGGAAAGGAGGAGTTAAGAAGAAAAAGTCCAAACTCAAGAAATTATTTAGTAAGACTCCTCCAGATAGAGGCAAGAAGGAGTTGAGACCCATAACACTTGGGAATGAGAAAAGAGCAAAAGGGCTCATGATGGTGGGGCATCAAGGAAAGGAGTTCAAACACCACTCTTATGAGAGTAAGGGAGGTAAATTTGCGTATGATGTCCCATAAGCTCCTTGAGCACGGTCCGGCATGAGGACCTTAAAAATAGCGCTGAATGGGAGGCAACCCATTTTTATTTGCTTTCATTTATTTTTAGTGTCTTTTTATATTATTAGGGAGTATTTTGAGTCGTATGTCTAACCTCGTACTCGAGAGCTTTATTTTGTAGGCTTGTCTCTAAAGGAGTAAAGGAACCAAAGAAGTGGAGATTAAAGGAACCGACTTGAGACAAGGGAGTGTGCAAAGCTATTGAGAGAAAATGAATTATTCGGTTGAGGTAACCCACAACCCCAAACTTAGACCTCTAGCAAGGTCGAAGTTTGGGGGGGTGGAGTTTCTTTTTATGATTACATTGCACATGCATGCACGCCCTTATCTTTGAGTTGAGTTTGATGGATTATTGGTGCCTTGAGATGCTCCTTGGGCTATTATTAATTTGTTTTGTTACTCAACATTTTATGCCTATCAATCACCTTATGCTTGTTGATTGCTATCTTTGAGTATGATTTGATGAGTAGGGTGAATTGTGAGGCTGAGTTAGGAGTTTTTCTTGTGTGAGTGTTTGAGTTAGAGTTGATTTGAGAAAGAACTTGTATGCTTGTGAATTTTTCTTTTGAGTACTTGAGTGATGATTGTGAGAATTCACTAGGACTAGCATGGATGTGAAAGCCGTGAGATTTGAGCCTTACGAGATTTAAATGCATGATTTAATCTCTTCGTTTGTGAGTGAATCGTCACCTTAGAGGATGCTAGAACTTGCATGTGCTCTTTCTTCTTGATTGTTTCTAGTTTGATATGCCGAATGTGATCTTAGGCCATCTTTGATTTTATTGAGTCACTTAGCCAAAATTTTCCTTACCAATGACATTGATCCCTTGTTAGCCCCTTTGAGCCTAAAGCCTATTTTATTTGCTAGCACATATGAACACTATTCCAATTCCTAAGCCTTTTTGTCCAATTTGAGTGGAGAATAGGAAAGTGTGAATATGAAGGGAGTGAATTGAGTTGAAAAAATGAGAAGGTTGTATGTTGAGTGAATATGAGAAAAAGGTGTGATGAAGTTTTGAGTTGTGGAAAAAAAAGAACAAAAAAATTTTGAGAATGAGCAAAAGAAAAAAAAATGAGCTCATGTGTTTGTGCGAAAAAGAAAAAAAAGATGAAGTGATTGAAAAAGTGAAGGAGTGAGAAATATAAAAAATTGAAGTGTTGAGAGAATTGAAAGCGAAAGTGTAGTGATTGAATACGTTTGAAGAAGTTCGTTCTTAATCTCGAAGTACCGAAGTTTTGAATTTCTATTCTCCATTCACTTGAGTCACTTTACCATATTGTTATCCCACCTGTCCAAAGAGCCTACATTACAACCTTGAGAAAAGTCCTTTTTGATTCGGCATCGATTTCTAGAGTATGGTCGGAGTTGAGAGTGCTTACAAGCTTATGGCTGCCAATATGTGTGAGTGATTGATTGAGTGAGTCCCTTAAACACTGTTATACACTTGTAAGGGAGTGAAACACATCGTTGAGTGCACGTCCATGCTTGATCTTGGTGTTTCTTGTTGTTGTTGCATGATTATGATGAAAGAAAGTGAGTGAGTATACGGGTGATTGACCTTTGAAGCTCGAGTTCAATTACTTGCATGATTTGATTCTTGATTCATTCCTAACAATTTCACTTGACTTATTATTTCGTTGCTTGAGGACAAGCAACATGGTAAGTTTGGGGGGGTTGATTAGGCGTGAAATTGTTATGTTTTGATGCCCAAATTACTCATGTTTTGAGTGTTTTCGAATAGTGCTTAGAGTCAAATGAGCATCATTTCTATACATTGATAAATTTGTCTCTTTGATGTTCATAGGTGAATAGAGGGCGAAAAGAGGAGTTCGTAGGACTTTGAATCGACTCAAACGGATGCCCGGATGAGAAGATATTGAAGAAATACGATCGGTATTAGTGCGGACGAGGAAAAGTATCATTTGGAAGGGTTAGAGATCACTCGAGCGCATCACTCGAGCGCAACCGCTCGAGCGAATCACTCGAGCGCGCAAACATACAGAACCATTCTTGCGCTCGAGCAGCTCGAGCGCCACCGCTCGAGCGAATCGCTCGAGCGCCCAAAAGTAACAGTGAAGATTCAGCGCTCGAGCAGCTCGAGCGCGACCGCTCGAGCGAATGCACCGCTCGAGCTACACTGCTCGAGCGGGACCGCTCGAGCGTTTTGCTCGAGCGCCCCTATACTTTTGCCTCCGGATTCGTATTTTCGGCCCGTTAACTCCCGTTTCGACCCGTGCCTATATATATCTCTTCCAAACACGAAACATAGATCCCCAACCTTTAGAAATAATTTTAGACTTAGTTTTGGAGAGGAACGAGACGAGCAAGCTTTACTTTTACGTTGTTAAGGTTTTTCATACGAATTCTAGTTTCTTTTCAATTCTTAATTTCTTTTCATTAGTTCGTTACTTTGAACACGTTTAAATTTCGTTTTTATCAATTCAATTTCCGTTCTTCGTATTTATTTTATTTTTAAACCCTAGTTTATGTTTCTTATTTTCTTCGTTCAATTCATTATGTTTTTGTTCGTCGTTTCTTTTATTGCTTTTATTTTTGTTAAAACCATGTCCGGCTAAAACCCTTGTATGCTTGGGTTAGGATGAACTCGTAGAAGTAGGATGTGGGTACGTAATTAAGGTAATTGGTGACGTTAGTTTTAATTCTCTTAATTAATGAATTCTTATAATTAATCTGAACTTTACCTTTGAATTTCGTACGAAAGTGTTAGAGAGAGGACGACCGCATCACTCAATAACAATTAGTAGTCTTAACGAGAAGGTTTAGGAAAGGTTAATTCATCTACCGGTTTAGCGAAGGAGGACGACCGCATCACCTTAGTTAAATTAGGGTCTCATTAATTAAGCGCTATCTATTAACTTGTTAGTGGATTAGTGAAGTCGAGTGTTAGGGTAAAGTATTAGGGTTCAGAATCTTGAGCTTTCACCTTGCATTCTTAGACTTAGGTTAATTCTTGGTTGTCACAATTATTTTGATTATGTACCTGCTCCGTTAGTACACGTAGGGATTCCTAACCTGAGCATCACCATCTCATATCTGAAAAACACCTTAGATACTTAGTTTAATTTTCCTTTCGCATTCGTAGAGTAATTTAGTTTAGATTATTTTCTCTTTTCAAAAACTCAAAAACATCACACTCATATTAACTACGACGCGTAGATCTTCAGGGATCTATTCGCATACATACCATCCCTTGGGTTCGATAATACTTGGTCCCTATACTTGCCCATGCTACAGTGAACCCGTTCTCTTGCGGGGTAGCTACTAGTAGAAGCTAGTGTAGTCGCTTCAAGTCATGTTCCTAATGAAAAAAAGTGAGACTCTACAGAGGTTACCTGAACTTATGAGAAAAATTCAAAATGAGAAAGGTTTAAAGATTGTAAAAATCAGAACTGATAGAGGAACTGAATTTACAAATCAAGATATTGAAGATTTTTTTTCTTTTCATGGGATTCATCATGAATATTCAGCAGCTAGAACACCTCAACAAAATGGTGTAGCTGGAAGAAAGAATAGAACTCTAAAAGAAGTTTTTAGAACCATGTTAGTGGATGCTCATTTACCCAAAAGGTTCTAGGCTGAAGCTACCAATACTGTTTGTTAAACACAAAACAGGTGTTTAATCAACAAATCACATTCCAAAACCACATTTTCCAACCTTAAGAACTAAATGGACCTAGAGTAGTTTTTGGTGATAATGCCAGTAGAACTGCTAAAGGTTCTGGTTCAATAAGAAGAGGAAATGTTCAAATCAATGATGCATATCTTGTAGATGGACCGAAGTATAATCTTTTGAGCGTAAGTCAATTCTGTGACAAAGGCTACATTGTAGACTTTACACCTCACTCATGTATGATTAAGGATGCTGAAACAAAAAAAAGTAAAACTTTGTGGTTAGAAAAGGATATGTGTACATAGTCGAATGGAGCTTAGCTGAAGAGAATGTTTGTTTTATAGCAAACTACTCTACATAAGTAAGTTGGCTCTGGCACAAGAGACTAAATCACATAAATTTCAAGACCATGAATGATCTTGTAAAGGACAAACTTGTAAGAGGTCTACCAGAGACTAACTTTAAGAAAGATCACCTTTGTGATGCATGCCAGAAAGGTAAGCAAACAAAGAAGACTTTTAAGAGTAAAATCTTTGATGGCTCAAACAAAGTTTTGGAACTGCTTCACACGGATCTCTTTGGACCCATAGAACTAGTTAGTTTGAGTGGGAAGAAGTATACTCTTGTAGTTGTAGATGATTACTCAAGATTCACTTGGACTGTGTTCTTAAGGAAGAATAGTGAAAATCTACAGAGACTACCTGAATTAATGAGGAAGATTCAAAATGAAAAAGGCTTGAAAATAGTGAAAATCAGAGTTGATAGAAGAACTAAATTCACAAATCAAGTCATTGAAGAGTTTTGTACACTTCATGGAATTCATCATGAGTATTCTGCAGCTAGAACACCTCAAAAAAATGGTGTAACTGAAAGGAAGAATAGAACATTGAAAGAAACTTCTAGAACAATGTTAGTGGAAGCTCATTTACCTAAAAGATTACACACATAATAGATGTTTAATCAATAAAGCACATTCTAAGACCCCCTATAAATTATGGAAAGGATTTAGTCATAATATTTCTTATTTTCACATATTTGGATGCAAATGTTACATCTTGAATAATGGGAAAGACTATCTGAAGACATTTGACCCTAAGTCAGGTGAAGGTTTCTTTCTTGGATATTCAGCAGTAAGCAAAGCATTTAGAGTGTTCAATAAGAGGACAATGCTTGTGGAAGAATCTACACATGTTGTGTTTGATGAACTACACAATGTCAATGGAGAAAATCTAAGGATTATCAAAGAATTGCAAAAGGAAGACAACTCTACAGATAATACTCTACAGCCGTATGTAATAGTTGAAATTTCAGTTGGGATGACTGAATAAGGCAAAGGAGAATCATCTAAAGAGTTACCTAGATTTGAAGATCAATCTGAGGAAACATGTTAATCAAATCAAGATAATATTTCATCAGTTGAGAAACTAATAGAAAGGCTCAATGAGTCTTCAGTTAGTAACCCTGCAGCTAAACAAAATATTCATCCTGATCCTCAAGACATGAAATGACTTAGAAACTATCCACTTGAACAGTTTATTGGTAATGTGACAGATGGAGTAAAGACCAAAAGACAACAACATGAAGCTATGTTTGCCAGTTTTCTATCTGAAATAGAACCATCAAACATAGAAGAAGCTTTTAAGGATGCTGATTGGATACTTGCAATGCAAGAAGAGTTGAATGGTTTTGAGAGAAATCAAGTTTGAGAACTAGTTTCAAGACCTAGTTATCAAAAAAAAAAAATTGGTACAAGATGGGTGTTTAAGAACAAACTTGATGAGGTTGGAATTGTTACAAGGAATAAAGCCAAAATTGTAGCACAAGGATATTGTCAAGCTGAGGGAATTAATTTTTGATGAGTCTTTTGCACCAGTTGCTAGACTTGAGGCAATAAGGATATTTTTGGTTTATGCTTCTCATATGAAGTTCACTGTATACCAAATGGATGTAAAGAGTGCATTTTTTAATGAACTTTTGTCATAAGAAGTCTATGTAGCGCAACCTCCTGATTTTGAAGACTCTACAGATGGAGACAAAGTCTACAGATTGAGAAAAACTTTATATGGATTAAAGCAAGCCTAGGGCATGGTATGCTACTCTTTGTGACCATCTTATCGAGAATGGATTCAAGAAAAGAATTTTAGATAAGACCTTATTCAGACTCAAACATGGTGAAGATATCTTGCTAGTTTAGATTTATGTTGATAATATCATATTTGGATCAACTAATGAAGAGCTGTGTAAGAAATTTTCACATCTTATGCAAGAAAAGTTTGAGATGAGCATGATAGGAAATCTAAATTTCTTTTTAGGATTGCAAGTAAAACAAATGGACAAAGGGATATTCATCAATCAGGCTAAATACACTCAAGAACTTATCAAAAAGTTTGGCATGATTTGTTCAAAGCCTACATATATTCCTATGTCTCAATCAACTTTGTTGGACAAAGATGAAGATGGAAAGAGTGTGGATGTTACAATGTATAGAAGATTGATTGGATCACTGCTATACCATACAGCCAGCAGACCAGATATAATGTTTGTTGTGGGTGTATGTGCTAGATTCCAAGTCAACCCCAATGAATCACACTTAAATGTTGTGAAAACGATTATCAAGTACATTAAATCTACCCAAAATCTTGGTTTATGGTACTCTAAAGAGAACTTAAGGGTTATACAAATTCAGACTTTGCTGGATGTAAAGTTGACAGGAAAAGTACTAGTGAGATTTGTCAATTTCTTGGACAAAGATTAGTTTCTTGGTACAACAAGAAACAAAATTATATTGCACTGTCTACAGCTAAAGTAGAATATATTGCTGCAGTAAGCTGTTGTGCACAAATTCTTTGGATGCAATACCAATTGAGAGATTATGATATTGAGTCAAAGAACACAACCATATTCCGTGATAACACAAGGGCTATTGCAATTACACAGAATCCAGTTCTCCACTCAAGATCCAAGCACATTGATGTTAGACATCACTTTATAAGGGATCATATTGAAAAGAAAGATATCAAAATGGAAAAGATCCATACAGATCTAAATCTTGCAGATATCTTTACTAAGCCCCTATGTGAATCAAGATTCTCTACTCTTAGAGGAGAACTAGGAATGTTAGAGTTATGAGAAAATCATTCAGAATCAAAGTATACAGTTGAAAAGATTTCAAAAAGAAAGTCAAAAAGCTAAGTAAAGTTACTCAACTTTAGACTTAAGTCTACAGATGTAAACTTATACTCAACTGAAGCCTATCTTAATTGAAAAATTCTATCTGCAAACTTTAAACTGTAGATTTCCAAGTTGACTTGTATAATCTTGGTTATTAAATGCGTACACTACTAAATTCCAAATTTTTGCACTTTTGTCTACAGAATGTTTGGATTTATTGACTTAGGTTTTTAATTAATAAAAACGTACTGAGCAGTGTACATTTATACATTGACTTTCAAATTTGGATTTTATTTAGATCATTTCTAAGCTGTTGATCTTTTAAATGACTAAATACTTACCGTTGATTTCCTAAAACTGAGGAATAACCGTTTTCTCAACATTAACATTTTCCTTGAGCTTTGTGCAAATATAAAAGGCAACCTTAAGCATAAATTTGTTAATTTTTCGATTCGTTGAACTTAATATTCCTATCAACCATTATCTGCATATTTCACTTCACTTCATACACTTTGTGAATTCATTTCGTTTCATTATGGTTATGAAAGTTCTTTTTGGTGCACTGTTTGATTTCAATAACTTACACGTAGGGCTTGAGAAATCTGAGGCGATGGCAAGAATACACCTTCGCATCAAAACGCAAGGGTTAGCGTTTGCATTAACCAACAAGCCTGAAGGATACGATGATGTTGTTCCAAGAAAGTTTTACGAGACTGCCTCTTATACTGAAGGGAACACTTTTATTAAAGCTAAGATCGATGACGTGGAAGTTAAGATCACCATTAAGGCAATCGGGGAAGCCTTAAAGATTCCACGAGGAGGACTTCACTTCATAGAGTTCAAGTTCAAGAGTGAAGATGTTGTCTATTACAACAAATTTACAGTTGGAAAGGATTTGCCACCAGATTGGTAATGGGTAAATCTTTGCTTAACAGAACAGGAAGTCATGATGATGGACCTGAGTTGGCATGGGACTTGATGATAGCATTTGATAAAGCAATGAAAGTTGATGTCTGTTCATTAATTTTCAATAGAATTGCTTATAAGGTTTCAAAGACTGGAAATACTAAAGGGTTTGGACTGCTTCTTAACTATATCTTGAAGCATTTAGGAGTTACTCTTTTCAAAGATCGTGCTCCTATACCCATTTACAATAATAGAATTATTGGCAAGGGTAAATTCAAGAGAGGTGCTGCAGATGCACCAATGATGCCAAAGAAGAAGAAGTTCAAAATGGCTAAGGAGGCCCCTGCTCCAAAGCCTGCAGTTATTCATCAATATCAAACAAAAGCCAAGAGGAAGTTGCTTTTGGAAGATGAAGATGATGATTTTATCATCTTAAACAACAAGAAGATCTCTAAGAAACATAGACAAAAGAAGAAGCATTCAAAAGGACTACACAAGGTTGTTAAACCTACAGCTGAGATGACCAAGTCTGCAGCTGAAGACTTCGAAACTGTAGCTGATACTGTAACGCCCCCACTTAAAATAGTACGGAAAATATGATGTGGCACAAGTAGGAACGTTACTAAAATAGTACTTTGTATTAAAATATACACACGCCACACATTACACAGTGGAAGTAGTAAATAAGTATGATCGTAGCTTAAGTTACAACTCAAAATTTAAATTATTATTCTTGAAAATATAAAGTCTTTAAGAAACTTCACAGCCTACCGAGTTCATTCACCCACGTCCGGATCCATAGCATCTGTAAAATTTAAAAGTGGAAGGGATAAGTACTTGAAAACACTTAGTGGGAAATCTCTTGTTAATTGCACAAACTAAACATTAATTGTTTATAACATGTGAGCCCCCGGAATTTCACCGGGTATATGCTTGGGTGGCGTGACCAACACGTGGTGCCGGAACGACCGGACTATATGCTTGCCAACATAAAGTTGGACTTATATGTGGGGCCAGTCGATAGCGGGCCAGACTCAAAATATAACATTCGACGTTTAATAAGTACAATTAAATAATAATAGAACACTCGGTGAAGAGTGAAGTGATTCCCCACCTTGCAGGTTTGTACCTACAAGTAAAAATTTTAAAAATAGAAACATTGTTACTTATCCCTTCACTTTTTGTAAATTGTAAGACTTGAATTCAAATCTTCATACATATTCAAATATTGTATACTAACACACAAATATCAATTAAGTGTATAAAATCATCAAATAACAAGTTATAAACAAATATCGACTGTAAAAATATAACCGGACCATTTCGAATCTTTCATACAAAAACTCGATTTTGGCAGATTTATACACCTAACTTTGAAAATTCATATTAAATTATTCATACGTCCAAAAATTATAAAATTTTAAAAGTATATTACCAACTCAAGAAAGTTTATCACCATATTTTTAGATTTCTCAAACTCTTTACCAAACATCAAATATTTCGTAATGAACACACAGTAACAGATTCTAGTCACTTAACTTTAAAAATTCACCATAAATCAACCACATGTCCAATACTCATGAAATTTTAACCATAAACTCCTAACTTCATATAATTTATCAAAATACTTTGGTTTTTTATAAAAATCTAACCTATTATTCTCAGATCATAGCAGACTTCTACTGTTCCTGTAATTTCGTCCAAAACCCTAGCTCTACTTCGAAAAATCACCACAAATTGAATACAAGTCCAAAAATTATGAAATTTGAAATCTAAGTTCCTTCACAAGTCTATTTTCACATATAAAAATTTTAGAATTTTTCACAGACAAATTGGATCATAAACGAAATTCCTTCACAAGTTGTCCAGATTTTTGGTTTTCATGCATATATGAAGAACATAACATTTTAAACTCACTTTAAACCACATAATTTCATGATTTCTACTTCTAAAGCATACATAATCAAGTAATAAACATGATTTTGATCATAACTCATGAAGAAATTAAATTAAACATTCAAACATGAAGTAAAACATGTATAACATGCACATTACTCATCAAAACTCATTTTCCTATCAATTAATTCACATGTCATGCATAAATTTCATACTACCACTTAAATAATTACTAAATCAAGAAGAGAAGCTTACTTAGAGATAGGTAGCTACAAGAAATCTCTTCTTCTCCTTTCTCAACTTCTAAGTATAAGAGTAGTAGTATCTTTCTTTAAACTTTTTTCTTATGATTAATTTTGCATGAAAGCTCATGTATTTATAGATGGAACCATGCTTGGAGGTTACTCCAAAATCCCTCTTGACCGACTTGGATGAAGAGTGTGGAAGAAATTGGATGATTTTGGAGGTTAAGCCATTAAACACATGGCATCTTATAATTAGTAGTTAATTTTGACTTTTATTCTCTAAATTTTGACCTTAATTTCTTGAAACTTCACCACTCTTCCTAACTTATCTATAAATTTCGAAATTTTATGAAGTTTCAAGAGAAATTTTGTGTCTTGTAATTAAGACACATGTAGGCTTTGAATTTGATAAATAAAAATAAAAGAAATTATGATTTTCTAATTTATTTAATGCTTTTAAGGTACATTATGCATAAAATTACTTATACTATCTTATGAAATAAAATTAAAACTCTTCTAAGGCTCTAAATAAATTATAAAGTCTATATACTAATCATAAAAAACATCGAGCAATCGATACGTAATTCGTTTCTTGAAGAAACGTTCATTTTTCAACTTATAACTTGTGAAATAAATCACTAGACTTAAGGACTATATTAATTTCTATATCAAATACTTTAAGACATATAATAAAGAACATATAAAAATTATAAAGTCTCAAGAATAAGCATGTATTGAGCAAATAATACGTTAATTGTAAATATCGAGCAAATAAAACACATAAACGTGCCTTGGCATGAATTTTGGATGTAAATGCATCACATAGATTCATATAGAATTATAAAGCATTTAGTAAAGCAGATAAGGTTATGAAAGTCTAGGGTATTACAGATACTTTTGTTGCTAACCTAACTGAAGAGTTGTGTATTGAGATTATTGCCAAGGACCCACAGACTATTCTGCCTTTTACTCCTATTGAACCTTTCAAGGAGTTATCTAAAGAGTTGCTGAGTGAGAGCAAGAGCATTTTTGAGAGAGTGAAAGATTTAGTTGGCATTTCCATTGAGTCAGGGGATCCAGAGGTGGATGATGAACAACTCTCAGAAGAGCATGCTCAAGAACTCTGCAGTTATGAAGCTTGAAGAGACATAAGAAACAATCTGAAGATTTTGAGGAAGAAAGAAGCTGAAGAATTTGCTTGGGTTCAGGCATGGAGTAATATTGTTGACATTGATGTATTACTTCAGAGTCAATTTTTCTTTGACAAAATTACTGAGATGAAAAAGAGACAGATTGAAGAGAGGAAAGCCTTGATGACTAAGAAGGACAAAGGAAAGGAAATTGTGATAGAGAAGCCTAAGGAGAAGCCACTCATCAAGTATGCTGCTGAAGCATTGAAAGTGGCAATTGCAAATGAGACAGATGACAAGGCAATATTTCCTAAAGCTAATTTATTGCCTACTGGAGAAGGTGATGAAAGCTCATCTGATGATGACATGCCTCAAGGAGGAGGTTTTGTTAGTGGTGAAGGTGGGAGTTCCAAGAATCCACCAAGTCCACCATCTGAAGACCTAGCTAATCTCAACACACTTGTTGAAAGTGTGCATCTCACACTTGGATCAGATGTTAGCAAGTCTATATCTGAACCTAATGAGAATTTAGCTACAGAGGCCGAAGAGAAAGAAAAGTTGGAAGAGTCTAAGGAAGATGATTAACAAGAGAAGGATGGAAGAGATAAATCACCATGTAAAGGTGATGATGTTGGAGAGAAAGGAGATAATGATGATGATGATGATGATGATGATGATGATGATGATGATGATGATGATGATGATGATGATGATGATGATGATGATGATGATGATGATGATGATGATGATGATGATGATGATGATGATGATGATGATGATGATGATGATGATGATGATGATGATGATGATGATGATGATGATGAAGTGTTGGGAAAATAGGGGTGCCCGGAATCCATTCGGGATGAAATTTAAATACGAATTTAAATACAATTATTACTAGCATGAATTAATCCTAATTAATTCAAATAATAATTCCAACAACCAATTTAACATCATGCATGTTGAATTAATTCACATATAATCTATGGCGGAATAAATAAGATAATATGTGATTAACGTACCTCTCGTAGAACTTGGCCTTTGAATAAAACGGGACTAACACGTACGCGCTTTATCAACCCAAAAGCCTTCTCAAGTATTCCCTTTCACCTTATTCGATCATCGGTGGGAGATGCTTTCGAACAATTTAAATAACTAAGGAAAAAAAAATATCTATGCTCTTGATTTTTCCAACACATTGAATTATGTACTTGGGAATGAAATAATCACCCCCTATTTATAATAGGTAGTGGCCGAAAATTGTAGGGAATATGGGCCTTGAGAAATTTTTTTCTTACACTCTAAGAAATCTTGAATATATCTCATATATTCTTTTCTCCATAGTAAAAATATTCCACAAAAATCTCACTCACCTATTATTCTTGATATTTTCGAAAATTATAAGAGGAAATCCAAAGATTTGGATCTTCTTGAATATATGAGATATTCTTGTATTTCAAAATACATATCTTCCATAATATCTTTCCAAGAAAATCAACAAAATCTTTTCTCCCCTAAATAGGCCATATTTTCGAAAATTTTAATAAAAAATCAGCATGATATTATCTTTTTATTTTAATCACCTTATCATTATTGGGCTACTTAATGGGCTGCTTGAGGGGCCTTTAAGGAGAATTAAGATTGGACCTCCTAATGGACTTCTGAATTTCAATATTGAGCCCCAATATAATTCAATCCATTAATATTAATTATTACCACTAATAAATTAATATTGCACTATCCATCTTAATCCATATTACGATAATATGGGCTCCCGATTATTATTTCCCGCGTTTAAGATTATCAAGTCCATTAATTAATTAAGCTTCTGAATAGCTCTAAATTAATTAATATATTTCACCTTGGAGTAAAGACAGCTCAACATTATTATCCGTACCGAAGAAACTGATTCTACACTTGCAAGATTTGGTAAGATAAAACTTCTAAGCCCACCAAGGGGACTAATCACACGAGCCGTACTCGCACGCGTTTCTCCGTATTAAATCTTAGCAACCGTCGTATGATTAATATTACTGCCCAAGACACAAAGTTAGAAGTCACAATGATTCTCACCCAACATGAATCAAAGCAGTAACCATTAAGCACACACGGTCCTATTTAAGTGACGGAGATTAAGAAATCAACAACCACTGAGGTCTAATTCTTCACATTTCAGAACAGAAGAATTTATCCTCGCTGTAGGTCCTCTTCAACACATATTAAATGTGCTAGTGCAATCTCTTAGTCAAGACAGACCAATCTGAGTCTTGCACATCGACCTTTCACGGCGGATTGTTCAATTCCACCTAGGTCGTGAACATGTACGTTTAGTTACAAGTAAACTGTTAATGTTGTCTTCCGTGATCGGGTATCACCACATTAACTACAATGTAACTAGTACCATTTATTGAACGGTTTGCAATAGATATTCAATATTCAATCATAACTAAAGCAAATGCGATAAAAGAATTATTCTCATAAATAAGTGTTTGATACACGAGTTATACAAAGTAAAAGCATACTTTCACGTATAACTCCAACAATCTCCCACTTATACTTAAAGTCTGCTTTTTAGTATACATCATGCATGTCTTAGTGTAGTAGCTCTACGTGACATCTTATGTCAAGCAACACTAACCTAATAATTCCTCCCACTTATACTTAAAGCAGATTGACAATAGTCTTGACTATCATTCCATCCACATGTCTCTCGAATGTACTCTGAGACAGACCCTTTGTGAATGGATCAGCTAGGTTGTCACCCGACGCTATCTTTGCCACCTCTATATCTCCTCTCTTAACGATTTCTCGTATAAGATGGTATTTTCTTTCTATGTGTTTGCTGGCCTTCTGGGCTCTCGGTTCCTTTGAATTTGCAACTGCTCCCACTAAGAAGTTCTTGAGCCAAACTGCCTATTTCGCTGCTTCACAAGCAGCTACATACTCGGCTTCCATGGTCGAATCGGCGATGCATTTCTGCTTAACGCTTCTCCATGAAATGGCTCCTCCTCCCATGCAAAACACACTACCCGAGGTTGACTTTCTTGAGTCTATGTCTGATTGGAAATCCGAGTCCGTGTATCCTACGGGAACAAGACCATCTGACTGGTAAATCAGCATCCGCTCACGAGTTCTTTTCAGATACCTCAAGATGCACTTTACGGCAGTCCAATGGTCTTTCCCGGGATTACTTTGATATCTTGCCACCATGCCCACGACAAAGCAGATATCTGGTCTCGTACATAACATTGCATACATAAGGATTCCTACGGCTGAAGCGTACGGAACACCTTTCATGTCATCTATCTCCGCTTGCGTCTTAGGGCTCATTTCTTTCGATAGATGGATTCCGTGCCTAAAAGGTACAAAACCTTTCTTGGAATCTTGCATGCTGAAACGCTTCAAAACAGTGTCAATGTATGAAGCTTGTGATAAGCCCAACACCCTCTTCTTGCGATCGCGAGTGATCTTGATCCCAAGGATGTGGCCGGCTTCCCCTAAGTCCTTCATATCAAATTGTTTTGACAGCCATACTTTTACGTCTGACAATACCTTTACATTGTTTCCAATGAGCAGAGTATCGTCTACGTATAATACTAAGAATATCACCGCAGTTCCTTCACTCTTCTTATACACACAACTTTCAAACTCGTTTTGATCAAACCCATAAGACTTAATCACTTGATCAGAATACTGGTTCCAAGTACGCGATGCTTGCTTAAGTCCATAAATGGATCTCTTAAGCTTGCATACGAGATTCTCTTGGCCTTTTTCAATGAAACCTTTGGGCTGTTGCATATAGATATCTATCCCGTCAAGACTTCCGTTAAGGAAAGCCGTTTTAACATCCATTTGCCAGATCTCGTAATCTAGGTGCACAGCGATCGACAAGAGAATACTGATGGACTTAAGCATAGCTACAGGCGAAAAGGTTTCCTCATAATCGATCCCTTCTTTCTGAGTATACCCTTTGGCCACAAGCCTCGCTTTGAAGGACTCTACCCTTCCGTCCGGTCCTCTTTTCCTCTTGTACACCCACTTGCATCCAATGGGTTCTACCCCATTGGGTGGCTCGACCAACTCCCACACTTGATTATGATCCATCGAACCCATCTCGGCTTCCATTGCCGTTTGCCACGACTCCGCGTCTTTGTCTTGGATTGCCTCGTCGTACGTCCATGGGTCCGATTCAACACCGGGAACCAAATCCGAAGATTCTCCTATCCCCATGAATCTCTCGGGTTGCCTAGCAATCCTCCCACTATGACGTGGTTCCGGTTGTGAAGATGTGACGTGTGGTACATCATCTTGTATACTTGGTATTGAGGTTTGACCTCTCAATTCTTCTAAGGTAATTTCACTTTTAGGTTTCCGATTGTTCATATAGTCTTCCTCCAAGAATTTAAAGTGTGTACTTATCACGGTCTTTTGATCCTTGGGACTATAGAACATACACCCTTTCGTTCCCACAGGGTATCCTATAAACAGCCTTAATTCCGAACGTGGATCCAACTTACCGGCTTCCTTGTCTAGCACGTATGCCGGACAACCCCAAATCCGCAAATGTCTTAGACTGGGCTTGCGCCCGGTCCACATTTCCATTGGGGTTTTAGGAACCGATTTGGATGGCACCAAGTTTAGAATGTAAGCCGCCGTTTCCAAGGCATTACCCCAAAACGACTTGGGTAAATCCGAATAACTCATCATGGATCTGACCATCTCTAAAAGAGTCCGGTTTCTTCGTTCCGCCACACCGTTCTGTTGAGGGGTTCCCGGCGCGGTTAACTGGGATACGATCCCTTCGTCCGATAAGTAGTTCAAGAATTCATCGCTGAGGTATTCGCCTCCACGATTTGATCGTAGAAACTTGATACTCTTTTCCCTATGTTTCTCGGCTTCGGCCTTAAACTCCTTGAACCCGCAAATGTCTTAGACTGGGCTTGCGCCCTGTCCACATTTCCATTGGGGTTTTAGGAACCGATTTGGATGGCACCAAGTTTAGAATGTAAGCCGCCGTTTCCAAGGCATTACCCCAAAACGACTTGGGTAAATCCGAATAACTCATCATGGATCTGACCATCTCTAAAAGAGTCCAGTTTCTTCGTTCCACCACACCGTTCTGTTGAGGGGTTCCCGGTGCGGTTAACTGGGATACGATCCCTTCGTCCGATAAGTAGTTCAAGAATTCATCGCTGAGGTATTCGCCTCCACGATCTGATCGTAGAAACTTAATACTCTTTTCCCTATGTTTCTCGGCTTCGGCCTTAAACTCCTTGAACTTATCAAAAGTTTCAGACTTATACCTCATAAGGTAAATGTACCCATATCTCGAGTAATCGTCAATGAAGGTGACGAAATACTCATACCCCATTCTCGCTTTGATCGTCATTAGACCACACACATCGGTATGAACGAGTTCTAACACTTCCGTGGCTCTATTCTCCTTGGCTCCAAATGCCCTCTTGGTCATCTTACCCTCTAAACAGGATTCACAAGTTGGAAACGGCTCGACTTGGAATGATTCCAAGGATCAGTCTTTCACCAATCTCTATATCCGCTTTAGATTAATATGACCTAGTCTAAGATGCCATAGAAGTGTTTCGTTAATCTCCGAAGAACACTTTCTTTTATTACTCGAAATGATCGACGTGTTATTAGATTTATTATTTGAGTGGTGTGCACACTTAATCGTATAGAGATTGTTTACCAACGTTCCATGACAGATAGTATCATTCTTAAAAGAAACAGTAACAAATTTATTAAAAGTAACTGAATATCCATAAAAAAACAACTTAGAAACTGAAATTAAATTCTTCCTAAAGTTCGGAACGTATAAAATATCTCTTAAAATTAAAACTCTATCTTCAAAAGATAGATGCACGACTCCCACTGCTTCGGCTGCCACCCTCGTAGCATCGCCCAAAGTGATTGTGATCTCATTCTTGCTAAGTCGGCGGGTTAGCTGGAACCCCTGAAGAGTGAAACAAATATGATCAGTTGCCCCGGTATCCACTACCCAAACATGGGCAGCATACGCCGCAACATATGTTTCAACGACTAAAGCATGAGACTTACCTTTCTTTACCGCCTTCTTAGGCTTAGAACAGGTAGACCTCCAATGTCCCCTCTCCCCGCAATTGAAGCACTTACTCTTACCGGATATCTTCACGCCATATGGCTTGAATGCTCTTTCTTTGTCACCAAAAGTGAGTCTACTGGTTTGGTTCCGATCAACCACCTTCTTCTCAATCTTACCCTCCATTGGCCTAGATTTCGAGAAAAAGCTCTTGATCACCAAAGTCTCGTCCCTACTTCCTAAGTATGACTCTACCGTTATCAGAGCTTTGAGCAGGGTATCTAAAGTGAACTTGTGTTCAGATAACACGTATTCCCAAAAGAACTCATCAAAACTACTCGATAGCTTTAGGAGTATGGAATCGATTTGACTTTCTTCACTTTGTCCGGCACCAAGAAACTCGAGTTTCTCAAACTCACGCCTAAAATTGAGAACATGATCCCTTACAGGTGTTCCCTTCACCATTTCCTTCGTGAGCTTCTCACGAATGGTGAACAGATTCGCCATGGGGTTCTGATGTTGAAACATCTCTTCAAGGCTATTCATGATATCAACAGCCGCTTCAATGCCTTCATGAATGCGCTTCAAATCTTCAGACATAAATGTCAAGATGATGTGCTTCATGTGCTCATTGGAATGCTTCCAATCATCGAATATCGCCCTTTCCCCATTACTTGACTTATCTTTAGGTTTCTTGGGTACGCCAACGCTAAATATCCAATAGTGTTCTTGCGCAGGAAGGACCATGTTCATATTACGTTTCCAATCAACATAGTTCTCACCAACAAGTTTGTTATCTTTAAGTATACTAAACAGTGGATTAAAAGGTTGCGACATGATGAACTGAGAATAAAACATACATTCATATCAATATCTAAAAAAATACGAAATTATCACATAATTCGATCACATCAATTATATTGAAACCTTAAAACAATATAATCATGCATCAGCCAACATCTCGAAACAATTTAAATGCTCCACGAGGGGTGGTCTATACATTTAAATACATTCAAGCGGATCACAAACTTAAAAGTTACAAATCCTTAATTCAAAATTAATAGTTGGCTCCCACTTTGACCATATAGAAATTGACAGGGACTCCGAGGGAAGTAAGTTAATATCAATTTCCTATGTCTAAGTAATAACCATAATTAAATACAGGATTATTATTTCGCTTTGAGCAAGCCACTCATGGTGAGGGTCAATACCGCCACTAGTAATAATCCACAATCATCCTTTCGGAATTTATTCATGTGAAATCCGTTCTTTTGGCTGATCTGAGGGGGAAATGTATTCCAAAAGAACTTCACAAATAAATAAATTATGGAGGCCAAATTAATCCAATTTTAATATCCGGAATAAAATTGCGATTAAATAAACATACTTAGTAATTTTCGAAAGTAAGGTTTTTTCTTGGACAATTAAATTCATGCAAACACATATTAACAATTAATAATAATTGCACGAAATAAGACATCCATCAAAACAAAATTAAACACATTGGAGCACTCAAATCCAATTGTCACGGTTTAATTTCTTCACGTCTTGATGCGAAAAATCGTCCTTGTTGCTTTCCGTCGTTCGTCTCGACACGCTCCCACTCGAACAACAACACTACATCAAAAACAACATCGTTTGGGGTTCGGGACGACGTTTAAAATCACACGAAAGAAAAAAAAAAGAACCAAAAAATTCCACGGCCCGAGATACCGCGCGCGTCGGCCCACGGAGTGGGCCCGCGCGCCTCTCGGCCAAGCGGCTGAGGCGCTGCAGGCCGAGCGCCGAGGCGCTGCAGGCTAAGCGCCGAGGCACGCGCGCGCGCTTGCGCGGCGCCGGCCAACCGTCGCGCGCGGGTCGTGCGCCTTGCGCACCCCGTGCGCCGGGTTTCGACGTTCGTTCTCGTTTTCTTCACCCCATGCACGATTTTACGTCCATGCATGCGCCACGCATGCATCGTCCGGGTACACCGTCTTTAATTCCTCGTTCTTCGTCACGATCCGGTTATAATTTATTTTTCAAAAAAATAAATACTAGATCTAGACTAGTCTATTACAATGATCGAATCAAAATAAAAACAACTAATCTACTCGTGGATTTTCTCACGAGAAAAACGAATTCGAACGAATCGAATTAAAAACAATTAATTCACACGCATGAAAAATAACAACATTAAAACCATGACAATTGGATACCTGCAAAAAAAGATCTAGCAATTCTACTATCCAATTTCAATTTAATGTTTAACAATTTAAATTCCAATTTAAAGATTAGAGCCCGAAACCGTGGCTCTGATACCAGTTGTTGGGAAAATAGGGGTGCCCGGAATCTATTCAGGATGAAATTTAAATACGAATTTAAATACAATTATTACTAGCATTAATTAATCCTAATTAATTCAAATAATAATTCCAACAACCAATTTAACATCATGCATGTTGAATTAATTCACATATAATCTATGGCGGAATAAACAAGATAATATGTGATTAACGTACCTCTCGTAGAACTTGGCATTTGAATAAAACGGGACTAACACGTACGCGCTTTATCAACCCAAAAGCCTTATCAAGTATTCCCTTTCGCCTTATTCGATCACCGGTGGGAGATGCTTTCGAACAATTTAAATAACTAAGGAAAAAGAAAAATATCTATGCTCTTGATTTTTCCAACACATGGAATTATGTACTTAGGGATGAAATAATCACCCCCTATTTATAATAGGTAGTGGCCGAAAATTGTAGGGAATATGGGCCTTGAGAAAATCTTTTCTTAGACTCTAAGAAATCTTGAATATATCCCATATATTCTTTTCTCCATAGTAAAATATTCCACAAAAATCTCACTCACTTATTATTCTTGATATTTTCGAAAATTATAAGAGGAAATCCAAAGATTTGGATCTTCTTGAATATATGAGATATTCTTGTATTTCAAAATACATATCTTCCATAATATCTTTCCAAGAAAAACAACAAAATATTTTCTCCCCTAAATAGGCCATATTTTCAAAAATTTCAATAAAAAATCAGCATGATATTATCTTTTTATTTTAATCACCTTATCATTATTGAGCTACTTAATGGGCTACTTGAGGGGCCTTTAAGGAGAATTAAGATTGAACCTCCTAATGGACTTCTGAATTTCAATATTGAGCCCCAATATAATTCAATCCATTAATATTAATTATTACCACTAATAAATTAATATTGCACTATCCATCTTAATCCATATTATGATAATATGGGCTCCTGATTATTATTTCCCGCGTTTAAGATTATCAAGTCCATTAATTAATTAAGCTTCTGAATAGCTCTAAATTAATTAATATATTTCACCTTGGAGTAAAGACAGCTCAACATTATTATCCGTACCTAAGAAACTGATTCTTCACTTGCAAGATTTGGTAAGATAAAACTTCTGAGCCCACCAAGGGGACTAATCACACGAGCCGTACTCGCACGCGTTTCTCCGTATTAAATCTTAGCAACCGTCGTATGATTAATATTACTGCCCAAGACACAAAGTTCAAAGTCACAATGATTCTCACCCAACATGAATCAAAGCAGTAACCATTAAGCACACACGGTCATATTTAAGTGACGGAGATTAAGAAATCAACAACCACTGAGGTCTAATTCTTCACATTTCAGAACAGAAGAATTTATCCTCGCTGTAGGTCCTCTTCAACACATACTAAATGTGCTAGTGCAATCTCTTAGTCAAGACAGACCAATATGAGCCTTGCACATCGACCTTTCACGGCGGATTGTTCAATTCCACCTAGGTCGTGAACATGTACGTTTAGTTACAAGTAAACTGTTAATGTTGTCTTCCGTGATCGGGTATCACCACATTAACTACAATGTAACTAGTACCATTTATTGAACGGTTTGCAATAGATATTCAACATTCAATCATAACTAAAGCAAATGCGATAAAAGAATTATTCTCATAAACAAGTGTTTGATACACGAGTTATACAAAGTAAAAACATACTTTCACGTATAACTCCAACAAGAAGAAGATGAAGGTTTACCACCTCATGGAGGACAAACTGTTGCTCACACTTCCCCTGGAGTGAATACTACTGAAGGAAAGTGTATCTCTACAGATCAACCTCAACAGGCTCACGAGTCTGCAACTGAGAGTCAGCACTTGTTATCAACTGAGAATTTAGGTAAGATTTTGGAAGCTTTTAAGGCCCAATCTGCCTTCATTGTGCTGGATAGTGTTGAACGATATTAATTTTTATATATTTTATAATTTCGATATAATATTAAAATTGTAATTATAATTCAACAAACAATAAAAAATATTAAACATGAATAAATAGAAAATTTGAAAAATATTAACTAATTAACACATTCAATCTCAAATTAATATAACACGGTATTATTTAAAAATACATTTTTTGTATTGTTGCATGCCAGTTTCCCTCCATGGTATGAAGATACAATAACAATCAAACACAAAAGTTTAACTCTAAAGATAGAATCACACATTTTAAATTTAAAGGTAACATTTGACAAAAAAAATCATAATTAAAATAAAATATTATGTAGATGTTTGTGTGGGAGCAACTGATTAATGTGTTGGTATTTATAATACACAATTCAATAATAAAAATTGACGTTTAAGGGTCAATCTTAATTTTTGTTTTAAATCAATTTTCCTCCTAGACATTTCACATATACAGATATTTTGCAAAAAAAAAACACTTAAAAAATCGAAATTGTTGAAAAAAATTAAAATCATACTCTACAAAACAATACTTATGTTTTACAATTTCAAATTTTATTTTGCAGTTAGAATTTTATCCAAAAAAATTGTGTTACAATCTATTATTGATGGTAAAATATTATATTAGGTGTGACAATATCTTTTCCAAAATATTTCAATTCCCTCTTACAAATTTCACATCTATCAATATTTTGCAAAAATAAATTCCACAAATATCTAAGAAAAGAAATCGTTCAACTGTAAAAAATGGATATGCTTGTATTAATTTAATGTTTCAAATAATATTCCATATTATATGTAAATATTTTGTTTCCATTGATTAAAATATATTCAAATTTATTGTATTTTAGAGTAAGATATTTTTTAAAGTTATAATACTTAAATTGTTAGTAAAAAAACTTAATGCCCTTTTTTTCTTTTTCTTTTTTTGCCAACACTATAATTTTTAATAATGAAAAACTTGTTCCACATATTTAAAAATATATAATATACACACATTAATTATATAACATATAATAACATTTTACTTATTTATAATTTACAATACTATTTTAATATTTGTATGTTAAAACAATATAAAAGAAAAATCAAAATTCAAGTCTAGAAAATAATATATGTACTTTAAAGTTTAATTGTCTATTTTGGCGGCATAATTTTATCCAAAAATAAACTTTTGTATTATAATATATTATTGAAGATAAGATATTATATTTGGTAGCAAGATTTTTTTGGTATCATACACTATTTTGGTGACAATATCTTTTTTAAAATATTTCAATTCCCTCCTAAAAAAATTCACATCTATCAATATTTTACAAAAGTAACTTTAAAAAATATATAAGAAGAGAAATCGTTCAACTGTGAAAAAAGATATGATTGCATTAATATAATGATTAAAATAATATTCTATATTTTAAGTAAATATTTTATTTATTGAAGGCAAGATATTATATTTGCTGGCAAGATTTTTTGGTATAATACATTATTTTGGTGACAATATTTTTTCCTAAATATTTCAATTCGCTCCTACAAAGATTTCATGTCTATTAATATTTTGCTAAAATAACTTCCGAAATATCTATGAGGCGAAATTTTTCAATCGTGAAAAAAGATCTACTTGCATTAATATAATGTTTAAAATAATACTCCCTTCGTCTTAGTTTTATTTTCCCGTTTGACTGTGCGCGGAGTTTAATGCGATAGTTGAATTTTTGTATTTAAATGAATAAAGTAGTATTGAGAATGATGAATAGTGAATAAAATAGTATTTAAATGAATAAAGTAGTATTGAGAATGGTGAATAAAGTATTATTTAAATGAATAAACTAGTTTCCATTTTAGGGATGGGAAAACAAAATTGGGACGGACCTTTTTGGTAAATGGAAAAACAAAACTAGGACGAAGGGAGTAGTTCATATTATACGTAAATATTTTATTTCTATCGATTAAAATATATTCAGATTTATTGTAATTTAGAGTAAAATACTTTTTAAAGTTATAGTACTTAAATTGTTGATAAAAAAACTTAATGTCTATTTTTTTTTCTTGGCCAACACTATAATTTCTAATCCATAAAAAATTTATTCCACATATTTTAAGAAAAAATATATACATTAATTATATAAGATATAACAACCTTTTTTACTTATTTATCAATTACAATACTCTTTTAATATTTGTATGTTAAAAAATATAAAAGAAAATTTGAAATTCTAGTCTAGAAAAGAATATATGTATTTTGCAGTTTAATAATCGATTTTGGTCGCATAATTTTATCCAAAATAAACTTTTCTATTACAATCTATTATTGAAGGTAAGATTTTTTATTTGGTTGCAAAAAATTTTTGGTATCATACACTATTTCGGTGAAAATATCTTTTCCAAAATATTTTGAATCCCCCCTTAAAAATTTCGCATATGTCAATATGTTGCAAAAAAAATATCCTAAAAAATAAAAAAATCGTTCAAAAGCGAAAAAAGAATTGCTTGCATTAATTTATTATTTAAAAGAATATTTCATATTATACGTAAATATTTTGTTTCCATTGATTAAATTTTATTTAGATATATAGTATACTATAGAGAAATAACAACTTAGTAATAAAAATTCTATAATTTACAAATAAATAATTCTTTAAAAATTAATGAAAAAAATCCTCATCCGTCGATTTCTAAATTATTCCGATAAACTGTGGTCTTGAGAATGTTTTCAGTACGGTGGTGTTTCGGGTTGGGATCGTCATACCGAGGATTTATACATATATATGCAAGAAAAAATGATGATTCAATTAGATTAAAAAAAATTGATCTCTTACCCTATATGGCGGTGTGCGGTGTTCTAATGCGATTTGAGGCTGCGGAAGATCGATGCGGTTCGAGGGAGGGGATTTGTGAGGAAGCGGCGGTTCCTGAATAACCTGAGAGAAGAGGGATGACGACGTGAGAGAAGAAGAGAGGAGAAAAAAAATAGTATTATACCTATAATGAAAAATCAAGGAGTGGTGGTCCGATACAATAGACAACAAATGAGAAAATGAAGAGAAATGAAGATGATTAGGGTTGTAAATCAGAATGAAAACTAAAGTGAGATTTGACATTTATAGATAATATAAAAAGAAATGTATGGTTGAGATTAAAAATATAAAATATATGGTGTAGATTAAGTTTTAATTTAATTTAATTTAAAACATGCATAAAATAACTTTTAAGGAGAATGTAGGATTTTGAAATAAAATGATTTGAGGTGGTGCTGACACATCATCTTAAAAAGGTTTGAAAATATAGTATAATAAGATATTGTAGTGATGTGGAAATGAAACCAACTACTGAGTTTTTTATGGAACCAAATTAGTGAGTTGTCATGCTTGAAGGTGGTTCGGTACAGTATATTGAAAATACCAAAACACATACCGTATACCAAAAATGCATATCTTGGAGAAATGTGAAGCAGAAATGCATCACAGACTCCACTATGGAGGCTGAGTACATAACTACCTTATAGACTACCAAAGAGGCTGTTTGGCTACATAATTTCCTACTGGACATAGGGGTGTCTCAGAGTATGCCAAGTTGTATCACTATTTATTGTGATAACGCGGGTGTAGTGACAAACTCGAAATAATCTAGAGCCCACAAAGCAAGTAAACACATAGAGCGGAAGTACCACATCATACGAGACATCGTAAATTGAGGAGACATGGTTGTGGCTAAGATTACATCGTTGAACAACCTAGCTGATCCTTTCACAAAGACTCTGGGGATGAAAGTGTTTAAGCAACATGTGGAAGGTCTTAGTTTACAATGTATTCCAGCTAGACTTTAAGTATAAGTGGGAGAATTCTGATGACTTTATGCGTATACTAAAAGTTTAGCTTTAGTATAAGTGGGAGATTGTTGGTGTGTACTGTAAAGAAGACTTTTGTTGGGCTTTTATGGATATATATTCAATTTCCTTATTATCTGAAATAAATGGTTTTTCATATTATTGCATTCTTATTGATTGCGTGTATGTCTATTTATCTTATATTGTACATAATGCGGTGGGATTGTAGTCACACAGAAGATCACATTGTTGATTTCTTATAAACATTATTCACAACTGAGATAGTTCTGGACATAACTATTGGTTTAAGTTGTAGTGTGAACTTGTTGGTGGCTTGTCTTGATAATTAGTTTATACTAGTGCGCTATGTCGTATTGAATGGATCACAAATAAGGCATATTCTTCTATTCTATCTGTCATGAAGAACTAAAGGTCTTGGTGCCTCTTATAATTCTTAACCCTAAGTGTGATATTTAGATGTATGGGGTGCTTGTTCGCTATTTTGATTTACCATGGATGAGAATCTTGTAAGATTCAACACACTACATATTTTGGGTAGTGACACTGTTCACACAATGTCTATTTATTGGCATTAGCGCACCGTGTCCTGGTAATCCAGGTTGATGACGTCCCTTTGAGGAAACTCATAAAAGATTGTCATATTTCCTACAGGTGGATTTAATATGTACGACAACAAGGTTGAGTGGTACTACTCAAGGAATAATAGACATTAATTAATTAAAGCAGTCAGAAGCTTTAATAATTAATGGACGTGTGATATTTTTAGCTCGGGGAATTATAGAGTCTAATAGAAGCTCTGATTCGGTTCGGGATAGGACGGGAGTGCAACATTAATTCTCTAGTGGAATGAATTCATGTTCTCGGGCCAAATAATGTTCTGGACTGAACATAAGAGTATTTGGGCCCGTGGGGAGCCCAAACCCTATACCTTCTAACAGATCTCTAGTCTAGCCCATGAAACCTAATGAGTATATATAATAGAACCTTAATTTCATTAAAAAAAACTCTCTAATAGCAGTAGCCGAAATTGGCGAAATAGGGTTTTGAGGAGATGAAATTAGGAGGCACTTTTCTCCACGTTCAATTGCTTGCTATCCACTCGGTGTTCAATCGAGGTTGAGAGACAAACTAAAAGATCTCTAGTGGAATCAACACCTCGGTTATCAAGGGTAACGAATCTAAACTTATTTTTAGATGCACATTTATGTTTCATTTATATGATTATACACATTTGGTATCCAACAACAATCTTGGAGACGGACCGCCTTCATCGGCGCGATCCATCACAAGGGATACTCCAATTCGCTTACAAAAATAAAATAAAAATGGTTTCACAAAATAAGATTACAAACCACAATCACCTAATAAAAAAGAAGTACAAAAGGTGTAATTCGACTTTCCAACCCAAACAAAAAAGCTACTTAATGCAAGAACCTGGACTTAAAAACTAATACGGAATGGAACAATTTTCCATCAATTTCCTTTACGCCATGAGCCACGACCACACTCTAGCCTTGATCTCATTTGAAATCTTAAATGCTTTGGAATTTCATTATTAAAAAGAAACTTATTTCTTGCATTCCAAATGGACCAAATAATGTCACACCAAAACGTAACTCCAATACTACTTCTTGTGCAACCGCCGAAAGTTTCCAAGTGTTGCATCAGGTTAACAATATGGACATTATAAGCTACCATGGTTTTTGTAGCAGAAATTATCCCTTAATATGCCCATAACCCGACACGTAGCATGTAGAGCTGGCAAAACGGGCCAAACGAGCCGGCCTGGCCCAGCCCGTTGGGCCAAACACTGTTCATGGGTTGGGCCGGGCTAGCCCGTTTGCAAATCGGGCCTATAAAATCCCAAGCCAGGCCAGCCCAACCTAGCCCGCGGGTTAACGGGCCGGCCCAGCCCGTTTAATTTTATTTAAATTTTATAAAAAATTATACTCCTCTCGTCCACTAAATTTCTTCCCATTACTATTGGGCACAATATTTAATAAAAATTAGTATTTTATTGAAAAAAATAAATAAAGTAATGGTATTGTAGGGATATTGTGGGACTAATTTATTTGTTAGTAGTATTTATTTCAAAAAATGGAATGAGTAAAAAATTAGTGGACAGCCCAAAAAGAAAAGTATGTAAAAAGTTGGTGAACGGAGGAAGTACTATAAAACAGATCTCATTACACTTTCACAATCTACATATATTTTATATCTTAATCTACTTTAGTTCATAACAAGTAACAACAATAATTTTGGTCTTTTAAAAAAAATCAACCAGGCCAAGCGGGCCGCCCGTGGCTTGTCGGGCCAAAACGGTCGGGCCCATATGTTGGGCAGGCTGAGCCTACCCATCGAGGTGGGCCCAAATTGCCGGCTCTAGTAGCAGGGTCCACCTAGGCTCAAAGTGATCTTACCTAACAAGAGATAGATTTTTTAGGATACGCAAATCCGAGCTGACATCAAAGAGAACATCAAAGTTCCATCAACTTTACGGGATAAGACAAGAGTATTTAATGTAAAGTAGATATAATATTAATCATTAGATCAATAGTTGTAATAAAATCCTAAAATAATGGATTGAGATGAGTTAATTTTTGGCTTTTTAGCCTTTAATAATGGGCTTCTATAAATAGAGGATCACATCCCCATTGTTGAGGGTTCCCATTTTTGTTCCCCCATTCACTCCATCATATATACAAAAAACTCATATTGAAGAGTTCTTCCCCGATCATTCTTATTCGTTTACTCATTTAGGTTTGATAGTTATTAATCGTGTTAGCCATGTTGGAAAGATGACCTCAGCTGATATTCAAACCTATAAGATTGCATTTTCTAAAGTTGACATTAAGTCCAGATAGTATCTCAAAATTCCTCAGCAAGTCATTAATAATCAAAACATTACTCATCTTGCTCGAGCATGTGAAAATAGGATCGTCGACATACTGAAGATGCGACACACTTTATCTATCCCCACTTCTAAAGCTTCAAAAATATTAAGAGCCACGGCCCTATTAAGAAGAAGACTTAATCCTTTAGCAACTATTAGGAAGAGGAAGGGTGATAAAAGATCACCTTGCCTCAAACTTTTTTCTAATTTAAAGTCTGCAGATGGACTTTTGTTGTAGCACCGAAGTAAAGGCTGACGATACACATTCTAGAATACAATTCCTCCAACACTGGCCGAAATTATGGGGCCGCCATCATCTTATCTACAAAGCTCCATTCCATGGGGTCGTAAGTTTTTTAAAAATCAATTATGAAAATGGGCCTACCCAACTTCTCCCTTTTGATTCTTCTATGTTATTGTTCAACACCACAATATCGTCTAAAATTTATTTTCCTCTAATGAAGGTATATTGATTGCCCTAAATTATAGACTCCATAACTTTCCTAAAATGTGTAGCAAGTACCTTGGAGATGATCTTATATAGACACCTGATTAAGGAGATGAATATTAAATCATTCAAGGAATGATATTTGTTTTTCTTCAGAATTAGGATGATGAAAGAGGAATTAAAACCTCTTACAATCCTCTCATGTCAATAGAACTCCTGCATCATTCTTAGAGCTTCCTCTTTCATAGTATCCCTTTTGTGAATCAAAGCAATTCACAATTGATTCCTCAATGAAGATTGAAAGAAAATTTGATGAAATGAAGAAAGTAACACACGAATTTTAAGTGGTTCGACTATGAATTAGTCTACATCCACTATGGAGCTCTGTAAACACTTTATTGATCAACAATATGATGGATCTTTTACAAAGAATAGAGATAAAACTGATAAGAATCTAAACTTGAAACTGGAAGCTGAAAAAAAAACTAAAAACTGAATGTGTGTGTTTCCTCTAACTTTGAGGCTTTATAACTTGTTGTGTAGAGTTAGTTACAACAGAATTCTTGAGCTCAATTGTAGCTTGCCACCACATGATGAAAGTTAGGCAAAGTTCTGGTACAAACCGTGTCTTAACCGCCGAACATGAAGTGTGCAAAGTCACACCAGTGAACTTCCCTTAACTGCTTTTCTGTTATAACCATTTTTAACTGAATGTTGCCTCTGATGTGGTCACACCCGATCTAACATTCCTTAATCTTGAACACAACTATCTTAATTGCATGATTTGCATGAATTAACAATTATACACTTCAATTCTCCACCTTAGCTTTAATTCTTGATCACCACAATGAAAAACTCCATCTGAAACACTACCCTGAACTTAAGAGTAGCTTCTTGCCTCTTTATTCTTAATGCATTCCAACCAAACCAAGACACAACTCAAACTTAGAAGTAGGAAGTGCCTTGGTGAAGCAACCTGCTGGATTTTCTTCTGTACTGATCTTCTTAACCTTCACTATGCCTTTGTCCATAACATCTCTCACAAAGTACATCTTCACATCTATATGTTTAGTCCTCTCATGATAACCTTGGTTCTTTGACAAATGGATTGCACTTTGGTTATCACAATAGATTGAGACTCTTCTTTGATTGATGCCAAACTCTTTTAGGATTCCCTTTAGCCACATACTCTCCTTAACAGCTTCCGTCAATGCAACAAACTCAACTTCTGTTGTTGACAAAGCTACCATTGATTGATATGTGGACCTCCAACTAATGGCTACTCCATATAAAGTGAACACATATCCTGTGAGAGACCTTCTAGTGTCAAGGTTTGCTGCAAAATCTGCATCCATAAACCCCTTCAGTGCATCGGTTTCTTGTTCACATTTCTTGTACTGTAGTTCTTTCTCCATTGTTCTATGAACATATCTCATGATCCATTTAACAGATTCTCAATGCTTTCTTCCTGGATTTCCCATGAACCTGCTGACTAGACTCATAGCATGAGTTAAGTCTGGTCTACAGCAGACCATATGTTGGAGTTATACGTGAAAGTATGCTTTTACTTTGTATAACTCGTGTATCAAACACTCGTTTTATGAGAATAATTCTTTTATCATAATTGCTTTAGTTATGATTGAATGTTGAATTTCTATTGCAAACCGTTCAATATATAGTACATGTTACATTGTAGTTAATGTGGTGATACCCGATCACGGAAGACAACATTAACAGTTTACTTGTAACTAAACGTACATTTTCACGACCTAGGTGGAATTGAACAATCCGCCGTGAAAGGTCGATGTGTAAGGCTCAGATTGGTCTGTCTTGACTAAGAGATTGCACTAGCACATTTAGTATGTGTTGAAGAGGACCTACAGCGAGGATGAATTCTTCTGTTCTGAAAGGTGAAGAATTAGACCTCAGTGGTTGTTGATTTCTTAATCTCCGTCACTTAAACAGGACCGTGTGTGCTTAATGGTTACTGCTTTGATTCATGTTGGGTGAGAATCATTGTGACTTCGAACTTTGTATCTTGGGCAGTAATATTAATCATACGACGGTTGCTAAGATTTAATACGGAGAAACGCGTGCGAGTACGGCTCGTGTGATTAGTCCCCTTGGTGGGCTCAGAAGTTTTATTGTACCAAATCTTGCAAGTGAAGAATTAGTTTCTTCGGTACGAATAATAATGTTGAGCTGTCTTTACTCCAAGGTGAAATATATTAATTAATTTAGAGCTATTCAGAAGTTCAATTAATTAATGGACTTGATAATCTTAAACGCGGGAAATAATAACCGGGAGCCCATATTATCGTAATATGGATTAAGATGGATAGTGCAATATTAATTCATTAGTGGTAATAATTAATATTAATGGGCTGAATTATATTGAGGCTCAATATTGAAATTCAGAAGTCCATTAGGAGGTCCAATCTCAATTCTCCTTAAAGGCCCCACAAGTAGCCCATTAAGTAGTCCAATAATGATAAGGTGATTAAAATAAAAAGTTAATATTATGCTGATTTTTCAAGTGATTTTCGAAAATAAGAGAATCAAGAAGAAATAAGATTTTGTTGATTTTCTTGGAAATATATTATGGAAGATATGTATTCTAGGAATACAAGAATATCTCATATATTCAAGAAGATCCAAATCTTTGGATTTCTTATTGTGTTTTTCGAAAAATTAACCCCTTAATATGAAGGGTGAGATTTTTGTGGAATATTTTATTTTGGAGAAAAGAATATATGAGATATATTCAAGATTTCTTAGAGTCTAAGAAAAGATTTTTTCCAAGCCCATATACCACATAATTTTCGGCCCCTACATGTTATAAATAGGGGATGATTATTTCATCCCCAAGTACATAATTCCATGTGTTGGAAAAATCAAGAGCATAGATATTTTACTTTTTCCTTAGTTTATTAAATTACTTGAAAACATCTCCCACCGGTGATCAAGTGAGGTGAAAGGGAAATACTTGAGAAGGTTTTTGGGTCGATAGAGCGAGATCGTAATCGTCCCGTTTATCCAAAGGCCAATTCTACAAGAGGTACGTTAATCACATATTTACTTGTTTATTCCGCCATAGTTAATATGTGAAATTAATTCAACATGCATGATGAAAATTCGTTGTTGGAATTATTATTTGAATTAATTAGGATTAATTCATGCTAGTAATAATTGTATTTAAATTCCTATTTAAATTTCATCCCGAATAGATTCCGGGCACCCCAATTTTCCCAACAACTGGTATCAGAGCCACGGTTTCGGGCTCTGATCTTTAAATTGGAATTTAAATTGTTAAACATTAATTTGAAATTGGATAGTAGAATTGCTAGATCTTTTTTGCAGGTATCCAATTGTCATGGTTTTAATGTTGTTAATTTCATGCGTGTGAATTAATTGTTTTTAATTCGATTCGTTCGAATTTGTTTTTCTCGTGAGAAAATCCACGAGTAGATTAGTTGTTTTTATTTTGATTCGATCATTGTAATAGACTAGTCTAGATCTAGTATTTTTTTTTTTTGTAAAATAAATTGTAACCGGATCGTGACGAAGAACGAAGAATTAAAAATGGCATACCCGGACGATGCATACAAGTGTGGCGCGTGTATGGACGTAAAATCATGCAAGGGGTGAAGAAAATGAGGACGAACGGCGAAAAACGGCGCACGGGGTGCACGGCGCGCGACGGGAGGCAGGCGCCGCGCGCACGCCCGTGCGTGCCTCGGGCACGGCCTGCGGCGCCTCGGGGTGCTCCGTGCAGCGCTTCGGCGCTTCTGGCCGAGAGGCGCGCGAGCCCACTCCGTGGGCCGACGCGCGCCGTATCTCGGGCCGTGGAATTTTTCAGTTCGTGTTTTTTTTTCCGTGTGACTTTAAACGTCATCCCGAACCTCAAACGATGCTGTTTTTTATGAAGTGTTGCTGTTCGAGTGGGAGCGTGTCGAGACGAACGACGGAAAGCAACAAGGACGATTTTTCGCATCGAGACGTGAAGAAATTAAACCGTGATAATTGGATTCGAGTGCTCCAATGTGTTTAATTTTGTTTTGATGGATGTTTTATTTTGTGCACTTATTATTATTTGTTAATATGTGTTTGCATGAATTTAATTGTCCAAGAAAAACCCTACTTTCGAAAATTACTAAGTATGTTTTTATAATCACAATTTTATTCCGGATATTAAAATTGGATTATTTTGGCCTCCATAATTTATTTATTTGTGAAGTTCTTTTGGAATACATTTCCCCCTCGGATCGGCCAAAAGAACGGATTTCACATGAATAAATTCCGAAAGGATGATTGTGGATTATTACTAGTGGCGGTATTGACCCTCACCACGAGTGGCTTGCTCAAAGCGAAATAATAATCCTGTATTTATTTATGATTATTACTTAGGCATAGGAAATTGATATTAACTTACTCCCCTCGTGTTGGGAAAATAGGGGTGCCCGGAATCTATTCGGGATGAAATTTAAATACGAATTTAAATACAATTATTACTAGCATGAATTAATCCTAATTAATTCAAATAATAATTCCAACAACTAATTTTCATCATGCATGTTGAATTAATTTCACTTATTAACTAGGCGGAATAAACAAGTAAATATGCGATTAACGTACCTCTTGTAGAATTGGCCTTTAGATATACGGGACAATTGTAATCTCGCTCTATCAACCCAAAGCCTTCTCAAGTATTTCCCTTTTCACCTCACTTGATCACCGGTGGGAGATGCTTTCAAGTAATTTAATAAACTAAGGAAAAAGAAAAATATCTATGCTTCTTGATTTTTCCAACACATGGAATTATGTACTTGGGGATGAAATAATCATCCCCTATTTATAATAATAGGTGGCCGAAAATTTGCAATATTTTATGGGCAAGAGAAAATCTTTTCTTAGTCTCTAAGAAATCTTGAATATATCTCATATATTCTTTTCTCCATAATAAAATATTCCACAAAAATCTCACCCTATTATTAAAGGGTTAATTTTCGAAAATTACAATAAGAAATCCAAAGATTTGGATCTTCTTGAATATATGAGATATTCTTGTATTCCTAGAATACATATCTTCCATAATATCTTTCCAAGAAAATCAACAAAATCTTATTTCTTCTTGATTTTCTTATTTTAGAAAATTACTTGAAAAATCAGCATTAATATATTCTTTTTATTTTAATCATCTTATCATTATTGGGCTACTTGAGGGGCCTTAATGAGAATTAAGATTGGACCTCCTAATGGACTTCTGAATTTCAATATTGAGCCCCAATATAATTCAACCCATTAATATTAATTATTACCACTAATAAATTAATATTGCACTATCCATCTTAATCCATATTACGATAATATGGGCTCCCGGTTATTATTTCCCTTGTTTAAGATTATCAAGTCCATTAATTAATTGAGCTTCTGAATAGCTATAAATTAATTAATATATTTCACCTTGGAGTAAAGACAGCTCAACATTATTATTCGTACCGAAGAAACTAATTCTTCACTTGCAAGATTTGGTACAATAAAACTTCTGAGCCCACCAAGGGGACTAATCACACGAGCCGTACTCGCACGCGTTTCTCCGTATTAAATCTTAGCAACCATCGTATGATTAATATTACTGCCCAAGACACAAAGTTCGAAGTCGCAATGATTCTCACCCAACATGAATCAAAGCAGTAACCATTAAGCACACACGGTCCTATTTAAGTGACGGAGATTAAGAAATCAACAACCACTGAGGTCTAATTCTTCACCTTTCAGAACAGAAGAATTTATCCTCGCTGTAGGACCTCTTCAACACATACTAAATGTGCTAGTGCAATCTCTTAGTCAAGACAGACCATTCTGAGCCTTACACATCGACCTTTCACGGCGGATTGTTCAATTCCACCTAGGTCGTGAAAATGTACGTTTAGTTACAAGTAAACTGTTAATGTTGTCTTCCGTGATCGGGTATCACCACATTAACTACAATGTAACATGTACTATATACTGAACGGTTTGCAATAGAAATTCAACATTCAATCATAACTAAAGCAAATGCGATAAAAGAATTATTCTCATAAAACGAGTGTTTGATACACGAGTTATACAAAGTAAAAGCATACTTTCACGTATAACTCCAACAATCTCCCACTTATACTTAAAGTCTGCTTTTAGTATACATCACGCATGTCTTAGTGTAGTAGCTCTACGTGAAATCTCATGTCAACCTACACTAACCTAATAATTCCTCCCACTTATACTTAAAGCAGATTGGCAATAGTCTTGACTCCCATTCCATCCACATGTCTCTCGAATGTACTCTGAGGCAGACCCTTTGTGAATGGATCCGCTAGGTTGTCACCCGACGCTATCTTTGCCACCTCTATATCTCCTCTCTTAACGATTTCTCGTATAAGATGGTATTTTATTTCTATGTGTTTGCTAGCCTTGTGGGCTCTCGGTTCCTTTGAATTTGCAACTTCTCCGGCATTCTCACAAAAGACAGTTATCTTGTCGGGCAAATTCGGAACAACGTTCAAGTCCACTAAGAAGTTCTTGAGCCAAACTGCCTCTTTCGCTGCTTCACAAGCAGCTACATACTCGGCTTCCATGGTCGAATCGGCGATGCATTTCTGCTTTACGCTTCTCCATGAAATGGCTCCTTCTCCCATGCAAAACACATTACCCGAGGTTGACTTTCTTGAGTCTATGTCTGATTGGAAATCCGAGTCCGTGTATCCTACGGGAACTAGACTATCTGACTGGTAAATCAGCATCCGCTCCCGAGTTCTTTTTAGATACCTCAAGATGCACTTTACGACAGTCCAATGGTCTTTCCCGGGATTACTTTGATATCTTGCCACCATGCCCACGACAAAGCAGATATCCGGTCTCGTACACAGCATTGCATACATAAGGCTTCCTACAGCCGAAGCGTACGGAACATCTTTCATGTCATCTATCTCCGCTTGCATCTTAGGGCTCATTTCTTTCGATAGATGGATTCCGTGCCTAAAAGGTACAAAAACTTTCTTGGAATCTTGCATGCTGAAACGCATCAAAACAGTGTCAATGTATGAAACTTGCGATAAGCCCAACATCCTCTTCTTGCGATCGCGAGTGATCTTGATCCCAAGGATGTGACCGGCTTCCCCTAAGTCCTTCATATCAAATTGTTTTGACAGCCATACCTTTACGTCTGACAATACCTTTATTTTATTTCCAATGAGCAGAATATCGTCTACGTATAATACTAAGAATACCACCGCAGTTTCGTCACGCTTCTTATACACACAACTTTCGAACTCGTTTTGATCAAACCCATAAGACTTAATCACTTGATCAAAACACTGGTTCCAAGTACGCGATGCTTGCTTAAGTCCGTAAATGGATCTCTTGAGCTTGCACACGAGATTCTCTTGGCCTTTTTCAATGAAACCTTTGGACTGTTCCGTATAGATATCTATCCCGTCAAGACTTCCGTTAAGGAAAGTCGTCTTGACATTCATTTGCCAGATCTCGTAATCTAGGTGCGCAGCGATCGACAAGAGAATACGGATGGACTTAAGCATAGCTACAGGCGAAAAGGTTTTCTCATAATCGATCCCTTCTTTCTGAGTATACCCTTTGGCCACAAGCCTCGCTTTGAAGGTTTCAACCCTTCCGTCCGGTCCTCTTTTCCTCTTGTACACCCACTTGCATCCAATGGGTTCTACCCCACTGGGTGGCTCGACCAACTCCAACACTTGATTATGATCCATCGAACCCATCTCGGCTTCCATTGTCGTTTGCCACGACTCCGCGTCTTTGTCTTGGATTGCCTCATCGTACGTCTATGGGTCTGATTCAACACCGGGAACCAAATCCAAAGATTCTCCTATCCCCATGAATCTCTCGGGTTGCCTAGGAACCCTCCCACTACGACGGGGTTCCGGTTGTGAAGATGTGACGTGTGGTACATCATCTTGTATACTTGGTATCGAGGTTTGACCTCTCAATTCTTCTAAGGTAATTTCACTTTTAGGTTTCCGATTGTTCATATAATCTTTCTCCAAGAATTTAAAGTGTGTACTAATCACGGTCTTTTGATCCTTGGGACTATAGAACATACACCATTTCGTTCCCGCAAGGTATCCTATAAATAGCCTTAACTCCGAACGTGGATCCAACTTACCGGCTTCCTTGTCTTGCACGTATGCCGGACAACCCCAAATCCGTAAATGTCTTACACTGGGCTTGCGCCCGGTCCACAATTCCATTGGGGTTTTAGGAACCGATTTGGATGGCACCAAGTTTAGAATATAAGCCGCCGTTTCCAAGGCGTTACCCCAAAACGACTTGGGTAAATCCGAATAACTCATCATGGATCTGACCATCTCTAAAAGAGTCCGGTTCCTTCGTTCCGCCACATCGTTCTGTTGAGGGGTTCCCGGTGCGGTCAACTGGGATATGATCCCTTCGTCCGATAGGTAGTTCAAGAATTCATCGCTGAGGTATTCGCCTCCACGATCTGATCGTAGAAACTTGATACTCTTTTCCCTATGTTTCTCGGCTTCGGCCTTAAACTCTTTGAACTTTTCAAAAGTTTCAGACTTATGCCGCATAAGGTAAATGTACCCATATCTTGAGTAATCGTCAATGAAGGTAACGAAATACTCATACCCCATTCTCGCTTTGATCGTCATTGGACCACACACATCGGTATGAACGAGTTCTAACACTTCCGTGGCTCTATTCCCCTTGGCTCCAAATGCCCTCTTGGTCATCTTACCCTCTAAACAGGATTCACAAGTTGGAAACGGCTCGACTTGGAGCGATTCCAAGGATCCGTCTTTCACCAATCTCTCTATCCGCTTTAGATTAATATGACCTAGTCTAAGATGCCATAGAAGTGTTTCGTTCATCTCCGAAGAACGCTTTCTTTTATTGCTCGAAATGATCGACGTGTTATTAGATTCATTATTTGAGTGGTGTGCACACTTAATCGTATAGGATTGTTTACCAACGTTCCATGACAGATAACATCATTCTTAAAAGAAACAGTAACAACTTTATTAAAAGTAACTGAATATCCATCAAAAAACAACTTAGAAACCGAAATTAAATTCTTCCTAAAGTTCGGAACGTATAAAACATCTCTTAAAATTAAAACTCTATCTTCAAAAGACAGGTGCACGACTCCCACTGCTTTGGCTGCCACTCTCGTAGCATCCCCCAAAGTGATTGTGATCTCATTCTTGCTAAGTCGCCGGGTTAGCTGGAACCCCTGAAGAGTGAAACAAATATGATCAGTTGCCCCGGTATACACTACCCAAACGTGGGCAGCATACGCCGCAACATATGTTTCAACGACTAAAGCATGAGACTTACCTTTCTTTCCACCCTTCTAAGGCTTAGAACAGGTCGCCCTCCAATGTCCCTTCTCACCACAATTAAAGCACTTACCCTTAGCAGCTTTCTTTCCACCTCCTTCTCCCTTTGCCTTGGGTTTCGCAACGGTTGGATTTGCTTGGGTCTGGCCCTTCGTCCTCTTCCTCTTCTTCCCTCCCTTGGGACCCGAAGAGGAAGACGGACCGTTTGCCACCATTGTAACGGTTTGGTGATCCATTAGAGTCTCTGCCGATACCAAAGCTTGCAAGAGCTCGGGCAAACTATTTGCCCGGTCATTCATTTGATAATTCAACTGAAACTGCTCAAAGCTCTTTGACAGAGAATGGAGAACGAAATCGACCTTAGTAGAGAGGTCAAATTCCGCACCAAGTACTTCCAACTTGTTGAGATAACCCATCATCTCGATTACGTGATCCCTTACGGGTGTACCTTCCACCATTTTTAACGAAAGCATCTTTCGCATGGTGATTTGCCTAGCCGTACGGTTCTGATGTTGAAACATCGCTTCAAGATTTTGCATTATCTCAGAGGCGGTCTCCATGTGTTGGTGTTGGTGTTGCAACACATCTGACATTGAAGCCAGAATAGTACACCTAGCCATCTCATCGGAATCAAACCAACTCTTATACTCTTTCTTGTCCGCTTTCGTGGCATCTTCGGCAGGCTCTTGGGGCTTAGGAGTAGTAAGTACCCACTTGTGGTGTTGAGCGGTTAGGACAATATTGAGGTTACGTTTCCAATCAACATAGTTCTCACAAACAAGTTTGTTATCTTTAAGTATACTAAACAGTGGATTAAAAGGTTGCGACATGATGAACTGAGAATAAAACATACATTCATATCAATATCTAGAAAAATACGAAATTATCACATAATTCGATCACATCGATTATATTGAAACCTTAAAACAATATAATCATGCATCAGCTAACATCTTGAAACAATTTAAATGCGCCACGAGGGGTGGTCTATACATTTAGACACATTCAAGCGGATTACAAACTTAAAAGTTACAAATCCTTAATTCAAAATTAATAGTTGGCTCCCACTTTGACCACATAGAAACTGACAGGGACTCCGAGGGGAGTAAGTTAATATCAATTCCCTATGCCTAAGTAATAACCATAATTAAATACAGGATTATTATTTCACTTTGAGCAAGCCACTCGTGGTGAGGGTCAATACCGCCACTAGTAATAATCCACAATCATCCTTTCGGAATTTATTCATGTGAAATCCGTTCTTTTGGCCGATCCGAGGGGAAAATGTATTCCAAAAGAACTTCACAAATAAATAAATTATGGAGGTCAAAATAATCCAATTTTAATATCCGGAATAAAATTGCGATTATAAAAACATACTTAGTAATTTTTGAAAGTAAGGATTTTCTTGGACAATTAAATTCATGCAAACACATATTAACAAATAATAATAGGTGCACGAAATAAAACATCCATCAAAACAAAATTAAACACATTAGAGCACTCAAATCCAATTGTCACGGTTTAATTTCTTCACGTCTTGATGCGAAAAATCGTTCTTGTTACTTTCCGACGTTCGTCTCGACGTGCTCCCACTCGAACAGCAACACTTCTTCAAAAACAGCATCGTTTGGGGTTCGGGATGACGTTTAAAATCACACGGAAAAAAAAACACGAACCGAAAAAATTCCACGGCCCGAGATACGGCGCGCGTCAGCCCACGAAGTGGGCCCGCGTGCTTCCCGGCCCAAAAAGCGCCGAAGCACTGCCCGAAGTGCGCCGAAGCGCAGCCCCGAGGCGCACCTGAGGCGCTGCACGGAGGCGCGCCGAGGTGCCGCCCGGAGCGCCCCGAGGCGCGCGCACGCGTGCGCGCGGCGCCGTGCTTCCGTTGCGCACGGCGTGCGCCGTGTGCCCCCGTGTGCCGTTTTTTTCGCCGTACATCCTCGTTTTCTTCACCCCTTGCATGATTTTACGTCCATACACGCGCCACGCTTGTATGCATCGTCCGGGTACGCCGTTTTTAATTCTTCGTTCTTCGTCACAATCCGGTTACAATTTATTTTTACAAAACATTAAATACTAGATCTAGACTAGTCTATTACAATGATCGAATCAAAATAAAAACAACTAATCTACTCGTGGATTTTCTCACGAGAAAAACTAATTCGAACGAATCGAATTAAAAAACAATTAATTCACACGCATGAAATTAACAACATTAAAACCATGACAATTGGATACCTGCAAAAAAGATCTAATAATTCTACTATCCAATTTCAATTTAATGTTTAACAATTTAAATTCCAATTTAAAATTCAGAGCCCGAAACCGTGGCTCTGATACCAGTTGTTGGGAAAATAGGGGTGCCCGGAATCTATTCGGGATGAAATTTAAATACGAATTTAAATACAATTATTACTAGCATGAATTAATCCTAATTAATTCAAATAATAATTCCAACAACTAATTTTCATCATGCATGTTGAATTAATTTCACATATTAACTAGGCGGAATAAACAAGTAAATATGCGATTAACGTACCTCTTGTAGAATTGGCCTTTGGATATACGGGACAATTGTAATCTCGCTCTATCAACCCAAAGCCTTCTCAAGTATTTCCCTTTTCACCTCACTTGATCACCGGTGGGAGATGCTTTCAAGTAATTTAATAAACTAAGGAAAAAGAAAAATATCTATGCTTCTTGATTTTTCCAACACATGGAATTATGTACTTGGGGATGAAATAATCATCCCCTATTTATAATAATAGGTGGCCGAAAATTTGCAATATTTTATGGGCAAGAGAAAATCTTTTCTCAGTCTCTAAGAAATCTTGAATATATCCCATATATTCTTTTCTCCATAATAAAATATTCCACAAAAATCTCACACTATTATTAAAGGGTTAATTTTCGAAAATTACAATAAGAAATCCAAAGATTTGGATCTTCTTGAATATATGAGATATTCTTGTATTCCTAGAATACATATCTTCCATAATATCTTTCCAAGAAAATCAACAAAATCTTATTTCTTCTTGATTTTCTTATTTTAGAAAATTACTTGAAAAATTAGCATTAATATATTCTTTTTATTTTAATCACCTTATCATTATTGGGCTACTTAATGGGCTACTTGAGGGGCCTTAAGGAGAATTAAGATTGGACCTCCTAATGGACTTCTGAATTTCAATATTGAGCCCCAATATAATTCAGCCCATTAATATTAATTATTACCACTAATAAATTAATATTGCACTATCCATCTTAATCCATATTACGATAATATGGGCTCCCGGTTATTATTTCCCGCGTTTAAGATTATCAAGTCCATTAATTAATTGAACTTCTGAATAGCTCTAAATTAATTAATATATTTCACCTTGGAGTAAAGACAGCTCAACATTATTATTCGTACCGAAGAAACTAATTCTTCACTTGCAAGATTTGGTACAATAAAACTTCTGAGCCCACCAAGGGGACTAATCACACGAGCCGTACTCGCACGCGTTTCTCCGTATTAAATCTTAGCAACCGTCGTATGATTAATATTACTGCCCAAGACACAAAGTTCGAAGTCGCAATGATTCTCACCCAACATGAATCAAAGCAGTAACCATTAAGCACACACGGTCCTATTTAAGTGACGGAGATTAAGAAATCAACAACCACTGAGGTCTAATTCTTCACCTTTCAGAACAGAAGAATTTATCCTCGCTGTAGGACCTCTTCAACACATACTAAATGTGCTAGTGCAATCTCTTAGTCAAGACATACCAATCTGAGCCTTACACATCGACCTTTCACGGCGGATTGTTCAATTCCACCTAGGTCGTGAAAATGTACGTTTAGTTACAAGTAAACTGTTAATGTTGTCTTCCGTGATCGGGTATCACCACATTAACTACAATGTAACATGTACTATATAGTGAACGGTTTGCAATAGAAATTCAACATTCAATCATAACTAAAGCAAATGCGATAAAAGAATTATTCTCATAAAACGAGTATTTGATAAACGAGTTATACAAAGTAAAAGCATACTTTCACGTATAACTCCAACACCTCGGAGTCCCTGTCAATTTCTATGTGGTCAAAGTGGGAGCCAACTATTAATTTTGAATTAAGGATTTGTAACTTTCGAGTTTGTAATCCGCTTGAATGTATTAAAATGTATAGACCACCCCTCGTGGCGCATTTAAATTGTTTCGAGATGTTGGCTGATGCATGATTATATTGTTTTAAGGTTTCAATATAATTGATGTGATCGAATTATGTGATAATTTTGTATTTTTCTAGATATTGATATGAATGTATGTCTTATTCTAAGTTCATCATGTCGCAACCTTTTAATCCACTGTTTAGTATACTTAAAGATAACAAACTTGTTGGTGAGAACTATTTTGATTGGAAATGTAACCTTGACATTGTCATAACCGCTCAACACCATAAATAGGTACTTACCACTCCTAAGCCCCAAGAGCCTGCCGAAGATGCCACGAAAACGGTCAAGAAAGAGCATAAGAGTTGGTTTGACTCCGATGAGATGGCTAGGTGTACTATTCTGGCTTCAATGTCAGATGTGTTGCAACACCAACACCAACACATGGAGACCGCCTCTGAGATAATGCAAAATCTTGAAGCGATGTTTCAACATCAGAACCGTACGACTAGGTAAATCACCATGCGAAAGATGCTTTCGTTGAAAATGGTGGAAGGTACACCCGTAAGGGATCACGTTATCGAGATGATGGGTTATCTCAACAAGTTGGAAGTACTTGGTGCGGAATTTGACCTCCCTACTAAGGTCGATTTCGTTCTCCATTCTCTGCCGAAGAGCTTTGAGTAGTTTCAATTGAACTATCAAATGAATGACCGGGCAAATAGTTTGCCCGAGCTCTTGCAAGCTTTGGTATCGGCGGAGACTCTAATGGATCACCAAACCGTTGCTATGGTGGCAAACGGTCCATCTTCCTCTTCGGGTCCTAAGGGAGGGAAGAAGAGAAAGAGGACGAAAGGCCAGACCCAAGCAAATCCAACCGTTGCGAAATCCAAGGCAAAGGGAGAAGGAGGTGGAAAGAAAGCTGCTAAGGGTAAGTGCTTCAATTGTGGTGAGAAGGGACATTGGAGGGCGACCTGTTCTAAACCTAAGAAGGCGGGAAAGAAAGGTAAGTCTCATGCTTTAGTCGTTGAAACATATGTTGCGGCGTATGCTGCCCACGTTTGGGTAGTGGATACCGGGGCAACTGATCATATTTGTTTCACTCTTCAGGGGTTCCAGCTAACCCGGCGACTTAGCAAGAATGAGATCACAATCACTTTGGGCGATGCTACGAGAGTGTCGGCCGAAGCAGTGGGAGTCGTGCACCTATCTTTTGAAGAGAGAGTTTTAATTTTAAGAGATGTTTTATACGTTCCGAACTTTAGGAAGAATTTAATTTCGGTTTTTAAGTTATTTTTTTATGGATATTCAGTTACTTTTAATAAAGTTGTTACTGTTTCTTTTAAGAATGATGTTATCTGTCATGGAACGTTGGTAAACAATATCTATACGATTAAGTGTGCACACCACTCAAATAATGAATCTAATAACACGTCGATCATTTCGAGCAATAAAAGAAAGCGTTCTTCGGAGATGAACGAAACACTTCTATGGCATCTTAGACTAGGTCATATTAATCTAAAGCGGATAGAGAGATTGGTGAAAGACGGATCCTTGGAATCGCTCCAAGTCGAGCCGTTTCCAACTTGTGAATTCTGTTTAGAGGGTAAGATGACCAAGAGGGCATTTGGAGCCAATGGGAATAGAGTCACGGAAGTGTTAGAACTCGTTCATACCGATGTGTGTGGTCCAATGACGATCAAAGCGAGAATGGGGTATGAGTATTTCATCACCTTCATTGACGATTACTCAAGATATGGGTACATTTATCTTATGCGGCATAAGTCTGAAACTTTTGATAAGTTCAAAGAGTTTAAGGCAGAAGCCGAGAAACATAAGGAAAAGAGTATCAAGTTTCTACGATCAGATCGTGGAGGCGAATACCTCAGCGATGAATTCTCGAACTACCTATCGGACGAAGGGATCCTATCCCAGTTGACCGCACCGGGAACCCCTCAACAGAATGGTGTGGCGGAACGAAGGAACCGGACTCTTTTAGAGATGGTCAGATCCATGATGAGTTATTCGAATTTACCCAAGTCGTTTTGGGGTAACGCCTTGGAAACGGCGGCTTATATTCTAAACTTGGTGCCATCCAAATCGGTTCCTAAAACCCCAATGGAATTGTGGACCGGGCGCAAGCCCAGTCTAAGACATTTGCAGTTTTGGGGTTGTCCGGCATACGTGCTAGACAAGAAAGCCGGTAAGTTGGATCCACGTTCGGAATTAAGGTTGTTTATAGGATACCCTGCGGGAACGAAAGGGTGTATGTTCTATAGTCCCAAGGATCAAAAGACCGTGATTAGTACACACTTTAAATTCTTGGAGGAAGACTATATGAACAATCGGAAACCTAAAAGTGAAATTACCTTATAAGAATTGAGAGGTCAAACCTCGATACCAAGTATACAAGATGATGTACCACACGTCACATCTTCACAACCGGAACCCCATCGTAGTGGGAGGGTTCCAAGGGAACCCGAGAGATTCATGGGGATTGGAGAATCTTCGGATTTAGTTCCCGGTGTTGAATCAGACCCATGGACATACGACGAGGCAATCCAAGACAAAGACGTGGAGTCGTGGCAAACGGCAATGGAAGCCGAGATGGGTTCGATGGATCATAATCAAGTGTGGGAGTTGGTCGAGCCACCCAGTGGGGTAGAACCCATTGGATGCAAGTGGGTGTACAAGAGGAAAAGAGGACCAGACGGAAGGGTTGAAACCTTCAAAGCGAGACTTGTGGCCAAAGAGTATACTCAGAAAGAAGGGATCGATTATGAGGAAACCTTTTCGCCTGTAGCTATGCTTAAGTCCATCCGTATTCTCTTGTCGATCGCTGCACACCGAGATTACGAGATCTGGCAAATGGATGTCAAGACGGCTTTCCTTAACGGAAGTCTTGATGGGATAGATATCTATATGCAACAGCCCAAAGGTTTCATTGAAAAAGGCCAAGAGAATCTCGTATGTAAGCTCAAGAGATCCATTTACGGACTTAAGCAAGCATCGCGTACTTGGAACCAGTGTTTTGATCAAGTGATTAAGTCTTATGGGTTTGATCAAAACGAGTTCGAAATTTGTGTGTATAAGAAGTGTGACGGAACTGCGGTGGTATTCTTAGTATTATACGTAGACGATATTCTGCTCATTGGAAACAATGTATCGGTATTATCAGACGTACTGGTATGGCTGTCAAAACAATTTGATATGAAGGACTTAGGGGAAGCCGGCCACATCCTTGGGATCAAGATCACTCGCGGCCGCAAGAAGAGGATGTTGGGCTTATCGCAAGCTTCATACATTGACACTGTTTTGAAGCGTTTTAGCATGCAAGATTCCAAGAAAGGTTTTGTACCTTTTAGACACGGAATCCATCTATCGAAAGAAATGAGCCCTAAGACGCAAGCGGAGATAGATGACATGAAAGGTGTTCTGTACGCTTCAGCCGTAGGAAGCCTTATGTATGCAATGCTGTGTACGAGACCGGATATCTGCTTTGCCGTGGGCATGGTGGCAAGATATCAAAGTAGTCCCGGGAAAGACCATTGGACTGTCGTAAAGTGCATCTTAAGGTATCTGAAAAGAACTCGTGAGCGGATGCTGATTTACCAGTCAGATAGTCTAGTTCCCGTAGGATACACGGACTCGGATTTCCAATCAGACATAGACTCAAGAAAGTTAACCTCGGGTAGTGTGTTTTGCATGGGAGGAGGAGCCATTTCATGGAGAAGCGTAAAGCAGAAATGCATCGCCGATTCGACCATGGAAACCGAGTATGCAGCTGCTTGTGAAGCAGCGAAAGAGGCAGTTTGGCTCAAGAACTTCTTAGTGGACTTGGACGTTGTTCCGAATTTGCCCGACAAGATAACTGTCTTTTGTGACAATGCCGGAGCAGTTGCAAATTCAAAGGAACCGAGAGCCCACAAGGCCAGCAAACACATAGAAAGAAAATACCATCTTATACGAGAAATCGTTAAGAGAGGAGATATAGAGGTGGCAAAGATAGCATCGGGTGACAACGTAGCGGATCCATTCACAAAGGGTCTGCCTCAGACTACATTCGAGAGATATGTGGATGGAATGGGAGTCAAGACTATTGCCAATCTGCTTTAAGTATAAGTGGGAGGAATTATTAGGTTAGTGTAGGTTGACATGAGATGTCACGTAGAGCTACTACACTAAGACATGCGTGATGTATACTAAAAGCAGACTTTAAGTATAAGTGGGAGATTATTGGAGTTATACGTGAAAGTATGCTTTTACTTTGTATAACTCGTGTATCAAACACTCGTTTTATGAGAATAATTCTTTTATCGCATTTGCTTTAGTTATGATTGAATGTTGAATTTCTATTGCAAACCGTTCAATATATAGTACATGTTACATTGTAGTTAATGTGGTGATACCCGATCACAGAAGACAACATTAACAGTTTACTTGTAACTAAACGTACATTTTCACGACCTAGGTGGAATTGAACAATCCGCCGTGAAAGGTCGATGTGTAAGGCTCAGATTGGTCTGTCTTGACTAAGAGATTGCACTAGCACATTTAGTATGTGTTGAAGAGGACCTACAGCGAGGATGAATTCTTCTGTTCTGAAAGGTGAAGAATTAGACCTCAGTGGTTGTTGATTTCTTAATCTCTGTCACTTAAATAGGACCGTGTGTGCTTAATGGTTACTGCTTTGATTCATGTTGGGTGAGAATCATTGTGACTTCGAACTTTGTGTCTTGGTCAGTAATATTAATCATACGACGATTGCTAAGATTTAATACGGAGAAACGCGTGCGAGTACGGCTCATGTGATTAGTCCCCTTGGTGGGCTCAGAAGTTTTATTGTACCAAATCTTGCAAGTGAAGAATTAGTTTCTTCGGTACGAATAATAATGTTGAGATGTCTTTACTCCAAGGTGAAATATATTAATTAATTTAGAGCTATTCGGAAGCTCAATTAATTAATGGACTTGATAATCTTAAACGCGGGAAATAATAACCGGGAGCCCATATTATCGTAATATGGATTAAGATGGATAGTGCAATATTAATTCATTAGTGGTAATAATTAATATTAATGGGCTGAATTATATTGGGGCTCAATATTGAAATTCAGAAGTCCATTAGGAGGTCCAATCTTAATTCTCCTTAAAGGCCCCTCAAGTAGCCCATTAAGTAGCCCAATAATGATAAGGTGATTAAAATAAAAAGTTAATATTATGCTGATTTTTCAAGTGATTTTCGAAAATAGGAGAATCAAGAAGAAATAAGATTTTGTTGATTTTCTTGGAAATATATTATGGAAGATATGTATTCTAGGAATACAAGAATATCTCATATATTCAAGAAGATCCAAATCTTTGGATTTCTTATTGTGTTTTTCGAAAAATTAACCCCTTAATATGAAGGGTGAGATTTTTGTGGAATATTTTATTTTGGAGAAAAGAATATATGAGATATATTCAAGATTTCTTAGAGTCTAAGAAAAGATTTTTTCCAAGCCCATATACCACATAATTTTCGGCCCCTACATGTTATAAATAGGGGATGATTATTTCATCCCCAAGTACATAATTCCATGTGTTGGAAAAATCAAGAGCATAGATATTTTACTTTTTCCTTAGTTTATTAAATTACTTGAAAACATCTCCCACCGGTGATCAAGTGAGGTGAAAGGGAAATACTTGAGAAGGTTTTTGGGTCGATAGAGCGAGATCGTAATTGTCCCGTTTATCCAAAGGCCAATTCTACAAGAGGTACGTTAATCACATATTTACTTGTTTATTCCGCCATAGTTAATATGTGAAATTAATTCAACATGCATGATGAAAATTCGTTGTTGGAATTATTATTTGAATTAATTAGGATTAATTCATGCTAGTAATAATTGTATTTAAATTCGTATTTAAATTTCATCCCGAATAGATTTCGGGCACCCCTATTTTCCCAACACCATAGAGTACATAAGACTTCCAACAGCACTGGCATATGACACCTTGCTCATCTCAGACTTCTCAGCCTGTGATTTTTCTTCTTGGCTCAAAGATAGTTTACCACCTTGCCTTACTGGAGTAGATACATCCTTACACTGGTTCATGTTGTACCTATTAAGAACCTTCTTCAAGTAAGTAGGCTGACTTAACTTCACCTTACTTAGAGCTCTATCTCTCTTAATTTCCATCCCAAGGATCACTTTAACTTCTCCTAGATCTTTCATCTCAAATTCTGATCTTAACAAGGCTTTAACAGATTCAATTCCTTCCATTGACTCACTAGCAATCAACATATCATCTACATATAACAGTAGATAAGTGCATGAAGATGCATCTCTCTTGAAGTACACACAACTGTCATATCTGCTCCTGAAGAAACCACATGACAGTGTGTATTCATCAAATCTCAAATACCACTGCCTTGGACTTTGCTTTAACCCATATAATAACATCTTTAGCAGACAAGTCTTGGATTCATAGTTATCAACCATTACCCCTTCAGGAACTTTCATGTATATGTCTTTGTCCAGATCACCATGTAGAAATGTTATAGTAACATCCATTTGATGTAGTTCAAGATTAAACTGAACCACTAGTATAAGAAATATTCTTATTGAGCAGTGCTTAACCACAAGAGAGAAAATTTCATTGTAATCTACTCCTTCTATTTGTGAGAATCCCTTTGCTACAAGCCTTGCTTTGTGTCTAACTCCACCTCATTTCATGGTTCCTGGCTTCTTCTTATAGATCCACTTGCAACTTAGAAGTTTCTGAGATTTAGGCTTGTTCACAATAGTCCAAGTGTTGTTCTTGCTTAAGGATAGAAGTTCATGTTCCATGGCCATTAGCCACTTCTCTTTGTCTTTACTGCTGATGGCATCTTTGTAGTTCTTTGGTTCATAAGCCTCCACCTCAAGAGCTTTACATAGAGCAAATGAAACCAAATCAGTTTGACCATACCTGACAGGAGGGTGTATGGTTCTTCTTTTTTATCCCTTGCAAGTTGGTATGTACTGTAATCAGTGTCACTTTCCGAGTCTCCTGCTTCAGTCTCTTCTTGAGTATCATATAGTGTGTGTATCACAGGATGCTCCACTTCAAACTGAGTACCTCCTCCATGAGAGTTGCTTGTAGATGCTCCAGAATCTGATCCTTTCAGTGGCATGATATCTTCATCAAAAGTGACATCTTTGCTGATGATGCACTTTTGACTTCCAGAATCTAAGCACCATAATTCGTATCCTTTACTCCTTGTGGATATCCTATAAACACACACTTGACAGCTCTTGGATCCAACTTATCTTGCTTGATGTGTCCATATGCTAGGCATCCTATAACCCTCAACATCTTGTAGTTGTCAGGTTTTCCACTCCATATCTCCTATTAACTTCAAGGTTGTTGATGGACATCTATTGATGAGATAGGCTGCAGTAACTACTAGTTCACCCCAGAAACTCTTTGATAAGCCTAAACTACTCAACATGCACCTAACTCTTTCAAGTAATGTTTGGTTCATTCTCTCTGCAATTCCATTCTCCTGTGGAGTACCAGGTATATTTTTGTGCCTTATAATTCCTCTATCTTTGCAAAACTGATTAAATTCTTCAGATAGTACTCTAGGCCATTATCTGTTCTTAGATGATTCAGTCCCTTTCCACTTATGTTTTCAACTTCAGCAAGCCACTCTTTAAACTTGTCTAATGCATCAGACTTAGCTTTCAAGATGTAAATCTAAACTTTTCTTGATAAATCATCAATGATAGACATAAAGTACTTACCTATACTCTTGATGAGATTCTTTGTTGGTCCCCATAGATCAGAATGTGCATACTCTAGGATTTTCTTGGTTGTATGTGAACTGGTGCTAAACTTCATCCTCTTAGCCTTCCCATAAATGCAGTGCTCACATATCTCTAACTTTGTGATTGCATCTCCATCTAGCAGATTTTGCTTAGATAGGTCTTGCAGTCCTCTTTCACTCACATGAGCTAGCCTCCTATGCCATAGCAGTGTGTTATCTTTTTCCTTTGTTATGTGTGAACTCCCAGTTACTATGCTTCCTTTTAAGAAGTATAGGTCATTCTTTCTTATGCCTTTCATCACAGCAGTGGAATTCCTTGATACTGTTAGTTCACCATTCTCAGAATGAAACTTATAACCCATGTAATCCAGCATGTCAAGTGATATCAGATTTCTTCTAAGTTCTGGAACATATCTGACATTTAGAAGAGTTCCTATACTTCCATCAAACATCCTGAACTTAACAGATCCTATCCCTCTTACCTTACAGGCTTGATAATTGCCTAATAGCATAGATCCTTCATTCTGATGTTTGAAATCTGCAAACCGCTCTCTTATAAGACTCATATGGAATGTACGGCGTAAGTCAAGGACCCACTCAGATCCAACCTCATATGAGGTTATTGGCAATGCTTCTGAAGATTCATAACCTGCATCAGTTTGGTTGTCAATCACTTGATTTGCTTGGTTGCTTTGGTTTGCTGGATGATTCTTGAACTTAGATATGTAGGCTTTCCATTTGATACATTGCTTCTTGAAGTGTCTAGGTTCCTTACAATGGAAACACTTCCTATCTTCTGGTTCTTGAGAAGTACCAAACTTCTTCTCAAATTTCTTATTTGCAGTAGCTAATTTCTTCTTGAATTGATTCTTCTTCTTATGGTTTCATTTGACAGTGAGACCTTCTCCTGTGCTTGCATGCTTATGATCAACTCCCTTCTGCAGTAACTTGGATTTAAGAGCAATCTGAACATCATCAAGAGTGATGCCTTCTTTTCCTCTATACAACAGTGTCCTTGAAGTTACCATAAGACTTTGGAAGAGCACTGAGTAAGATGAGGGCCTTATCTTCATCTTCTATCTTAACATCAATATTTTCAAGATCATCCAAGATCTTGTTGAACTCATCTAACTGCTCCAAAATAGACTTGTCTTATGCCATTTTGAAATCATATTGCTTCTGCTTCATATTCAATCAATTTGCCAGAGATTTTACCATGCAAAGACTCTCTAACTTGTCCATCACCCCCTTTGTTGTAGTTTCCTTGCTAACTTCTCTCAAAGCCTTATCACCAAGACATAAGATCACTGCACTGTGGGCATTGACCATCATCTTGGCTTGGTCATCTGGTTTTGAACCAGATGAAATTTCTGACTTGTCCTTCAATGCATCATACAAGCCTTGGTGGATGAGGAGTGCTTTCATCTTGACTTTCCAGATCCCAAAATCTGATTTCTCAGTAAACTTCTCTATCTCAAACTTCCCTAAAGCCATCTTGATCCCTCTCAATCTTCCTTTTTCCTACAGACGGTGCCAATTATTGTGAAATCAAAGCAATTTACAGTCGATTCCTCAATGAATATTGAAAGAAAACTTGATGAAATGAAGAAAGTAACACACGGATTTTAAGTGGTTCGACTATGAATTAGTCTACATCCATTATGGAGCTCTGCAAACACTTTATTGATCAACACTATGATGGATCTTTTACAAAGAATATAGATAAAACTGATAAGAACTCTAAACTTGAAACTGGAAGCTGAAAAAAAACTAAAAACTGAATGTGTGTGTTTCCTCTAACTTTGAGGCTTTATAACTTGTTATGTAGAGTTAGTTACAACAGAATTCTTGAGCTCAATTGTAGCTTGCCACCTCATGATGAAAGTTAGGCAAAGTTCTGGTACAAACCGTGTCTCAACCGCCGAGCATGAAGTGTGCAAAGTCACACCAATGAACTTCCCTTAACCGTTTTTCTGTTATAACCGTTTTTAACTGAATGTTGCCTCTGATGTGGTCACACCCGATCCAACATTCCTTAATCTCGAACATAACTATCTTAATTGCATGATTTGCATGAATTAACAGCTATACACTTACAATCCCAAATTTCTTTGACAAAACTGAAAGAAAAACCATCCGGGCTGGGACTTTTACTCGGGTTGCAAGATCAAACTGCTGATTCGATTTCTTTTTCAATGAATGGGGCTTCTAAGAGACTAATATCACTTTACTACAACTTCTTAATGAATAACTTGTTGGGCATCGGCAGCCAAGTTAAATTTGCAGAGTAAAATTGTTCACTGAAATGCTTGAAAACAGCTTCTTTAACTTCTTCCACCCAATCCACCCACACCCCGTTCACCAAAAGGCACTCGATCCTATTAATCTTATGTCTTTTGTTGAACCATCGATGTGAAAAGCTTGAATTCATATCCTCTTCCAAAATCAAGTTAATTTTAGCCTTCTGAGCGAAGAGGCTATATTTCCAATTAATGTTACATAACAATTCACCTGTTAATTGATTCATTCTAATGATTTTTGTCACTTCAAGACCAAACACATCATCAATCACATTAAGTTTTGTCAATTCATCTTTCTTTTGTGCAATATTTAGGTCAATTAGCCCGAAACATTCATATTCCTCCACTTCCAAATCAGATTTTAGTAGCTTCAATTTCTCTTTAAGAATAGATCCACTCCAGCCCATCACTTTATAGCTTTGCCACTTATTCTTTTATAAAATTATTGAATTTCAGATAAGAGACCCAACAATTGAAAAATTTGAAGGGCTTTGGGCCTCAGTTTTCATTTTCATTGTCCGAGAGGATATACCAATGGTCAGAAAAAGACCTGTTCAAACCTTTAGGGTATGTTCTTTTTGGGTTTTAAAAACTCGGGTTTGGATTTTGCATTTTAAAACCCATTCTAGTTTGTGTTTTAAAATTAGATTTTTGAAATCCTAATCCTACAACCCAATAAATAACCTATACAATATACTTTTACTTTTTCATCATAAAGTTAAAATCTAACATACTCAAAACTAAAAAAGAACACAGATTTAAAAATTCCATGGATTTTAAAAACCACTATTTTTAAAAACCGATTTTTAAAATTCACTTAAAACCCAAAAAAACACCACCTTAAGGATCTGGTTCAGCCATTTCTTAAGCCAAGAGTCATTTACCAAAACACGATATAATTTACTTTTATAAGAGTCATTTTCTTTGTAGTTGTACCAGGTAAAAGATCGACCTGATAAATGGAGATCAATCAACCTGGTATGAGTAATTAAATCATCAAACTGCTATACCCAACTCTCTCATATCTTTCTCAAGGACGAATGGAATTAAAACCCCCCAGTACACAGACACAAGAGTCTCCAAATTGAACAATCACAATTTTAATATAATCCCACTATTCAATTTTTTTTAGAATATAAATAGGTACATATACATACAAAATGCAACAAGATGTGCCATCACTTGTCCAAAAACATTAATGACCAACATACCTCGGATATGCCAAGAACTAGTCTTGCACAATGCTTCTCCATTCCAAATAACGAGGGCTCGGGCCTCTGAATTCGGTTCTACCACCGTCTCCCCATATAAATCTGCAAAAACTATCCTTGACCTTCATCACTTCCAATTTAGTCTCCGTCTCCTGGAAACAACATATATCTGACTATCATACCTCCAGCCTTACTTGCCCATACCTCTAATGTTAAAGTTGAAAATGTTGATTGGTTTTAAGTATACTTTCCACATCTGATGTTCTGTTTAGTTTTTTTGTGATTTTTAGGTCTCTTCTTTCCAACACTTCCATCTGGGTTTAATACTTTCATCGACACCTTACTATTACTAATGAGTCCGAGTCTTTTCCCACCTCCCAGGCTCTCTCAGCCTCTGCATAAATTTATGCATCTTCATTAATCTTTTCCAATCTTTGTTTCTCAAAACATTCCTTTGAATTTCATTTTCTCTTGCGGAAGATATTTTTTTATTAGAAATGTTTGAATCAAGCCCTGAAATTTGGAGGAAATGAGTCCAAGCTCATTAAGTGTAAAATTCCTTTGCTTGTGCATTTTTCTGTTCAGGGATGTTCAATGGAACTTGGACCTTTAGGGGTGTATCATGTCATGGAGCTCTATATTAGCGGGAATATTTAAATTAAAAATATTTTTAAGGCCACCAAATCACACGGATGAGCCTTTACACAAATATGTTAAGACTTAATCCCACATTGTTGGATTTTGATAATCACAAAGGGGAGTTGGAACAACCAACCTCGTAATTTGCAGCGGAATGAATCAAGTCTAGTTGGATTCTTCATACGTATCTGTGATCCTCGCAGTCAGAATTCAATTATGTGAATTTATTACAAAATTGATTCGTAATCCACAATGTAAATGCCTTTTAAGATAGTATATGTGTGATCTGTATATTTTGGGAGAGAAGGAATGAGAATTCCTACATATCTTTCTTTCTTATCTCACACTAGAGAGAGAGCGATCGCCAGGTTCCTTTACGCAGAGAGATTTAATTAACTTAAATCCTAGGCAATTATTATGAGAAGTTATTTAACTTCTCCTCCACCTTATCCACTTCAAGGGTGAACATTATTAAATAATTAAATTAATTAATTATTACTTTCATCTCCCACTCACACTTGAAGTTTGAGCATTGTGCCCATCCACTTTGCATCTTTATAATTATCACATTATACTTATTCATACAAGGCAAATATATCGTGTGACCCTCGAGAATATGAGTTTTCTCGCTATACACTTGTTAAGGATATATAGCAACTCAACCAGATTTATACGAAGAATTCAATTCTCGTTATACCCCAGAACTCTTGTCGATTAACACAAGTTGACATATCTTTTTCAATCCCCTGAATTTATTAGAGCATATTCAACTTTTATCGAATCTATTTGTTCATAATCAAGTCATCAACTCGATTAACCGGTCAATGAACACAATAGAAAGTGTTAATAAAGATGTCCTTCCTTTCATACATAATATCTACAGACTCCCACTATAGCTGCTTTCCTAGACATGCACTGCATTGCCATTATAATTCATAGCTATTAGTAACATGCTAAAGTAGCAACACTAAAGTGAAGACTTAGAAATATTGTAGAAAGTCTTAAGGGTACTTATAAGAGGCTTATCTAAACCCTAAGGCCTCATACAATGAGAAAATAGGGATATCTTTCTCATTTTCTTATGGTCAACTTTGCACATGTGGTATGAAACACATGTCACGATATCTAAACTTCCAAGAATGGAAGTGTATGTCATAAAAGTTATTTTTCTAACATCGTGTAAATCACAGTTCAAGTTTATCCTCGACACTTAACTTGGATTTCCTCCCACTTTCGTCAAGGAATCCACTGATTTAGCTTTGTAACAAGTTAAATAGATTTGTGGTAAAATCTATTACGATTATCTTTCAAATAATCTCATATCTTCACATACTCAGATGTAAGAGGCGATTACTCGTATGAGGGAGTTAATCTTTACTTGTTGACATACTATTATATGAACCTTTCATATAATTCACAATACATAATTTTTTTAGGAACATTAACATCTACATCGTACCATGTTCAAATCCACACAAGAACTTTAACCATAGATGTCCTAAACATCTCTTGGGTAGGTTTGTCAAGTGGATTTGATAACGTTAAACGAGTAGAGAATCTTTTAAGAAATATTCGTTTCTACTTTGTAACATCCTTACAAAATCAAACTTTATATTAAGATGTTTGGTTTTCTTGATACTCGAAATATTCATAGTAAGCTTTAGCTGTTTGGTTATCACAATGAATTGGAACAACTCCCATTGGAGTGTATAATTCCATAATGAACAATTACAGCTCCCACTGAAGTGTTCGATTCCACAATGAATCACTACAACTCCCACTCGACTGTTTGATTCCAAAATGAATCATCACAGCTTCCTTTGAAGTGCTTACTATTTCCAAAGTTATCCAAAAATCTCTCAACCAAACTACATATTGGACTGCAAATGCACATGCCACAAACTCGACTTCCTAAGTGGACAGTGCTATACAGATCTAGTTCATGTTATGCCTTAAGATTGCTTCTCACTTAAGCAAAAAAGACATAATTGGAATTTTATTTATATCCATCTAAATCACAATTCCAATTGTTATCTGTATATTCTTTCAATTCTAGATTATTTCCTCGAGATAATAATATGCAGTTTCCTTCAGATATCTCAAAATCTCTCACACTATCTTTCAGTGTATTTTCCCAGATTAATTGATATCTGCTAACCAAGACAAACAACTGTCTCGATGCTTGCACAATTTAGCAAACATCAAATATCCAATTTCATTTTCATATGGTACTAAATATGAAATATTTCATATTTAGAGTTCTCAGACACTAATCATAGTTCAATGACTCGTTCTTTTATGACATGAGTATCAACACATTCTTAAGGTTCATTCTGAATAATTCTTAGAAGACTCTTTATGTATGCCTCTTGAGACAACTCAAGTAACTTCTTTGAATGAATTCAATGAATCTTTTCACCAAGAAACATACTCATTGTTATAGTTCTAGCTAATGTATCATCAACTAGCGATAGAATTACAAAGAATTATCTTGGACCGTTCAACATAAACACAGTGGCCTTTGTCTATTATAACAAAGTTAATGAGATAATCATTTAATAAAGTCTCAGTTCCACTGTCTTTGAGGATTGTTTAATTCCGTAAATTGACTTCCTCAATTTATAAACATTATCCTCCTTGAAGAAAGAATCCTACTGCTTTACATGTAGATTTCTTCTTCTAACTCTCCGTTGAGAAAATACAATGTTAAACGTCCATCTTTATGTAATTCAAAATCATAATTTACTTTAGCTAGAGTTGTGAAAATCGAGGTACAACTCACATTATACAGAAACATTTATACATCCACTTTTAGAGTATAATCTTTTCTATCATGTGAACTTGGTCACCTCAAGAGAGACCCATTGATCTTTCTTTGACTTTTGAGAATTCACATTCTCAACTATTTTGTGTCTCGATGAAAAAACTACAAGTTTCCAAACTTGATTTGATTTCATCACCTCTATAACTTCTTCTGTTGCTTTATTTCATCAATATTTTACTAGAACAAGATAGAACCTCTCAAACGTCTGTAGGTTTCTCATTCCCTAAAGATTTATCATATTTTCTAGAGATCGTGATGCTTCTTAAGCACATGTTTCCTAGTATCTGAATAGATTAAAATGCTGTGAAATTTTGTAGATGATATCTCCTCTAGATAATTACTCTCATCAAGATCCATATGATCTTTAATGGGTAAACATCTATTAAAAATCACATTAAACCACTCCCACTTGGATATGATAGAGTGATTATTCTAATCTCACAGTGGTTTAGCATCCAAATAATGTTGCCCTTACTAGAAAATTCAATTTTTAAGAAAATTAATATCATGTGATTCTATCTAATGTACTACTTTCAATTCAATGAACTCCAATCATCACGTAACTATTGGATTTAACGAAGCATCTTATGAAGACATATTTATCATTGGACCCAACTCTTAATACTAACTCGCATAGTTATGTACACAAGTTGTTAATCCCAAGATCCCAAGGTTACTTAGATCAGTCAATTCACGTGTCCGGAGTTCAATTGGATCTTATCTCATCCAACAATGTTCAAAAAAACTTTTTTTAAGTCACACCATTGTGTAATGGTGTACAAAGTTTTATGATTATCGAATTATGCCTCTTTCACTACACAGTTCCCTGAACTTGTTTGGATAAATATTCACATGCTCTATAGGTTCTTAAAACCATTAAAATTATGTCTTCCATTCGCATCTCATTCAGGTGGTGTCCAAAACAGATCAATGTCTCGGACTTATGTGAATTTAAAACAGACATATCATAAACATGAGATATTACCATTTAAGGTAATGAAGAAACAATAAGCTCCAAGTTTTGTCATTGACATTCATAGAATCACATTTATCAAAAATAAAATAATTGCAATAAAGAATTAACAATAATTATTTCATAATGGTTTTCTAGTCACTTATGAGCAAGATATTCCACAATTTGACAACTCGACTTTTAAAGAACGGACATCATAATCTTTCTATCATAAGTCAGTTCACCATATCTTGTACAACATGGCCAAATCTAGCATGCCAAAATATCGTCTTCATAAGCTTTGCTAGAGGAAAAAAAATTTAGTCTACATGAACATACTTCATATAACTAAAACAATTGATCACTTATAGTCCATAACCATTTAAAAACATGAAAAAATAAGTCTAATACCATAAATTATGTATATATGCACCACGTGCCGCCGTTCACCCGATGGTGGTCGACGCGTAAAGCTCACACATAACCATCACATACTAATCATAACCATGTCTCACATAAAAGATGTTAATCATATTCCAGCTATATAAGGTCAGATACAGTGGTGAGATCCTGAGTGATCTCTTGAGCAACAAAAGATTATGCGATATAAAATATTGACCATTGTCAATCTCAAGTTTACAAGTTCAAAGACTTCACTCGAGCTTAGTTCCTTTAATTTCATCTCGTCTTAATGCTTAACAATCTTTAGTCAATGATTTTCCATTTCAGAATCTATAATCCATAAGGATAAGATTCAATTAAGAACACATTACTAAAGATAATTGTGTTTGAAACAAAAAACAAAATGAACTACCTTGTCCCTCCTGGACTTAGTACATTCACAAGCAAAAAATGACCATGCACACATGTCATTTTCTCCCTTATCCATTTTTAGTTTAGCACTTTTATTTTCTTTAATCTTCCTAGCATTTATGATAGACATCAAGATTGATCAACTCTCCCAGTTCGAGACTGCTCATCGTTTTTACCTTCCCTCCAGTTTCTTTTATGTTCAGAGCCTGAAGCTTCTATGGAACTAATAAATGTAATGAGAGCACCTAATAAAGACTTTGAAGTTTTAAATCCTTCATCCTTTAGCTCAACATTATGAGTTGTATGAGTGAAAGTTTCAACATTTTCACCAAGAGTCATGTTCCCAGATATTTCGATATTTCTCAAAAAACATAGTGTCACCATACTTTTCCTTTTAAATATTCCCAGATATTATAGGTAGTATGATGTAATTCACAATCATGGAATATGTCATCATTGACCTCAATTACCAATATTTCACAAGCTATGAAATTTTCAATATTCCAAGCCTGGTAACTGTCCAGATTATTTTCAGTTTGAGTCTTATCTTATTGGTCCCGGTACAAGACTGAGTGATACGTGTATGGGGGGGAATACACGTATACAAATTTTTCTCTCTTAAAACCTTACTGTGTCCCCTTACTCAGAGTGGTGTTGAACACTGATCAGATAATACACCTACTAACAGCACTGAGTGCAAGTCAGTTGGCTAACTATCTACTTATGTTTAGTGCGGAATGTGTGAGCCTTAAAAGATAAGTTTTGTTTAATGTTTGCTTTCTGAAAACTTGATTATCTCTTTATGAAGTCGTGGTTAGAAGGGCAGTGCTCTAAGTTCAATGATCATCAGGCTGATTGATTCAAGCCTGATAAAGTATGCAATGAATTATTTAATCAAATGAGCAATTAAGAACAAATATCAAAGTTGTAAGAACACAGGGAGTTTAACGTGGTTCAGAGACTCAAGCTCCTACGTCCACGGTCCTGATTGAACAGGAAAACCCACTAAGGATTTGCTTGTTTTTAACGTGCTAAGATGCACCAAAATCAGTCTCACTCACTGACCCTTGCTTACTTCCTTCTAACTCACTTACTAACTTCCACCAACAAACCTGACTAAGAGGGTTTTGGTTTCAATTTTAGTTTCCAAATAAGGTGTGATTATCCTTACAAGACAAAGCTATGCTAAGGGTTGGATAATCACTCTAAGCTTAGGATATATCTAATGAGCTCAGTGGAATACATAATAACTCTCTAACTTAAGAAACACTTGGGAAATTAAAGGCTTTTCGAGTGCTTCTTTATGAATGCATGATTACTTGAACACTGAGAGTTTGAGTAATTTTTGGCTTCGAAATTTCCCCTAACTTTTCTTACGTCCAAGGTCTTCTGTATTTATAGATGAATTTGAATAACTATCCGTTGGAGAGATAGCCTTCTAGTAATCTTCGTGTAGGATACTTTCAACAGACATATTTCCCATGCAGCTGTCGTCCTTGCATGAATTTGGTAATGTGTATTTAATGCTTGCCCGTTGAACTGTGCAGGGATGTCAGGTTCAAGTCTGTGTCCGTACGTGACTTGGCGCGCTCTGATTGGTCCACATAATCAGGTAGGTGAGAATGTCAGAACTCATTCTTCAGTTTAGTCTTGTCTTTACTGAGTTCAGGTTTGTCCTCATCTACGTATGTTTTCCAGCGCTGACATTCCTTTTGCATTGCTTGGATCCCACTCCAAGTCTTTCCCAATAACTCAGTGTAGTCCTGTTCCCTTCAGGCTGAGTTAGCAATGATCTCAGGATCATGTTCTTCATCCTGACACTTACTCAGTCAGCTTAGATTAACTGCCATAAGTTCAGGATGGTGCTCTTGTATCTTCAGGTTTCAGTCTTGATTGCCAACAATAAGTACTCCTCTCATTGTGTACCTATGAATATAAAATATTCTAACTTTCTATCCTAACCAAGACTAGCCTGACTATTACAACACTTAGGCAAGTCATCTTTTCAGGGTCTTTGGGATCTAATCAAAACTGACATTGTCCCAACATATCTTTACTTTAGAATACATTTCATCATGGTTAATAGTGTCTAACACATCATATTCTCCAAGAATATGTATTATATCATACGACGCTACGTGTTATTACTATCGCATTTTAGTTTTACTTCTTGGTTTAATTCAGCGATGATCGTTGTTGAAGTCATTGTCAGGTTTATCAGATTAAAGATTCCAAAAGTTAACGTTCATTTATGTATTATCTTATTCCATGGTAAGCTAACTGACATCTATAAAATTCGATACAAAAGTTGACATCGAAAAATAACTTAAAGTTATTAATCATCAATCGCATAAAGTATCCTCATTAAACAGATTCAGCTCCAAAACATAAAACAACATAGTTCAAGTATTTAAAACAATTTAAATAACTTAGAACTACCACTAAACTACATGAATTAACATGCAATTTCAAAAAAATAAATTAATCACAACTACTTAAAGTCATAATTAATACGAAATTAGGAAAAAAAACTAATAATCAACTTTCAAATATTCAATTAGTATTTCTTTTAACAACTTAAGAGAAAGGAGTCCCTAGAAACTGCAACTTTTCAATCAATTTATCATGCCAATCTATGTCAGGTGCTCTAGTTCCTGCACAATAGATCGCATGTGAAAAGGATCCAAGTGAGGATTCTTTATCTGACTTTTATTTCGACCTTTCAGTCAAAGAAAATCAGATCGACGAATGCCTCCCATCCTCAAGCATGTTGATCTAAGCGATTTTCCACTATCATCCGCCACTGAATCAATGGTGATTGCATTCATAATTGTGTAACCTGAAGCCTTTTTCTCTAAGTCCAACCACTTTTTCCAATAGACATCTTCCAAGTAAGGAGGAAGGGTTTGAGCCCAGGTTTTCGGACTCTGAATCTCATCTAACATATAAAGCGGGATGATCTTTTTGCTCATCAGGGAAAACAATTGAAAAAAAAAAGTTCAGCTAGGACTAGATGGTGATCTCTCAAGTTATGTTCGGGCTTCATCTTATAAGTTAAGAACTTATGGAGTACTTCGTCTCCAGCCCTCTGGTCATGTGTAGTATCTGTCTCCCTCGTCATCTTACCTAAAAAAATGAGCAACCAACAAAGCATGATAATGTAGTTAAACTTTAACACATGAATCTCAGCTCTCTTTCACGCTTAAGAAATCAAATTTCCAAAAGCGTATCAAGAAAATTCACAAGTGAATTCAAGTCTAACCATTGGCTCCCACCTTCTTTACATAAATCAGTATTCAAACATGCTTAGTTCAAATACTATTATGTTATGTAAATGAGGAATCTACACAAGAAATTTAACACGCAGAAATACTATTTAACTTCTTATTCGACAAACATCAATAAAAAATGACCAACCATTCGAACATTCAAAAACTTAGAAAAAAGTCAACTCATGAATTCAAAGCTTATAAATACACAAAAAATTAATTTCTAAGTGTAACCAGCTAATTTCACAAGTGGAACAACTTAATTATGGTTCTCATCTGAATTGATAAACAAGCATTAAAAAATACTTAGTTTAAATGTTTCCATACTTTGCATATTAAGATTCTACACTGAAAAATGAGCGCATAGGAATTTTCGGCACCAAAAGTGGAGTTAAAATGAGCTCAAACGAGTCAAAACAAGATTGCATGAGCGCGAAGCATAAAATAGGATAACCGCGCCGACCACCGGAGACCGGTGCGTGACTTACACGCGCGGCCGTGGCCAACCGCCGGCGGGCGCGTGAAGCCCACATGCCGCTGTGCCTTCCATCGGCCGGCGCGTGAAGCCCACGCGCAGCTGTGACCCGCCACCGGCCGACCGGTTCGGTTTGGTCCAATTCGGTCTGATCCGGTCCGGTTCAGTTTGGTTTGGTCCGGTCCGGTTTGACCGTTATTGACCGGGTCATCCAAGAATTTTTTTGAAAAAATACGTTTTGGCCCTTTGAAAATATCTATTTCTCTAAAACAAGCCCATAAAGTTTCTGAAACTTTACAAAAGCACCCCAATTCATGGAAAAACTTTGAAAATTCATATCTTACTCGTTTCTCATCCAAAATTTACAAAAAATACATGGATGGAGTCCTTATGAAATGTAGATTCATCTAGTAACAAGAAAAAAATTCAATTTGTTCAATTTGGTTTCAAAAATTCGGATCTAAATTTCTGTTCTTAAAAAAATATCCAGAAAATTACCGAAACTTGTAAAATTCATAACTCACTCAATACTTGACCAAAATTCACGAACTTTATATCAATAGAATTCTCTTTTAATGTACTTTAATCCAGTAATAAGAAATCATCACGACTCATTATATATAGTTCGTAATTTACAGTCAAAGTTTATATATTTTCTCAAAGACTGATTTAATTCTCACAAACGGCTTGGCAAAAAAATTCCAAACTTTGCAAACATCAATATCATCATATATGCTACATACAGTAAAAATTTCATAGCCAAATTCCACAGTTTCAAAAAATACAAAAAATTGAAAATACATTACTCATACGAATAAAAAACTGTGAAAATTATACATCACATATATGACATGAATTTTCATACAGGATCATACAAGTTTTTCAAACACGAGAATCCAACACATTGACTCTGATACCAATGTTGGATTTCGATAATCACAAAAGGGATTGGAACGACCAACCTCGTAATTTGCAGCGGAATGAATCAAGCCTGGTTGGATTCTTCGTACGGATCCGTGATCCTCGCAGTCATAATTCAATTATGTGAATTTATTCAAAAATTGATTCGTAATCCACAATGTAAATGCCTTTTAAGATAGTACATGTGTGATCTGTGTATTTTGGGAGAGAAGGAACTCCTCGAGAATTCCTACGTATCTTTCTTTCTTATCTCACACCAGAGAGAGGGCGACCGTCAGATTCCTTTTCACAGAGAAATTTAATTAACTTAAATCCCAGACAGTTATTATGAGAAGTTATTTAACTTCTCCTCCACCTTATCCACTCCAATGATGGATATTATTAAATAATTAAATTAATTAATTATTACTTTCACATATAAACTCTTATTTTCTAGAACAAGAAATATTTTCAGGTTTGACCGCTTCAAACACCACCTTGATACTCAAATTAACTGTTTGGAAGCATTCGTTTTAGAAACGATGCCCGTAAACTTCTCCCCGCCATGTTTAACAGCTTCATCATTGCAAAATGGCGACACATTTGTCTTCCCAATAACACGCACCTCTCTAAGAAAGGTAGACGATTCGTCTTCTCTGATCATCGACGGTTGTTTTATTAGATTGACATTTTGGGTAAATATATGGATAATATTTTGAATAATTCATATTTATGGAGTGTGCAAATCCATATGTGACATTACAATATGACAAGTATGCATATTTCATATTAAAATTGTGCTAAAGTAGCATTTATAAACGGAACAATTAATACCAACTAGACAACTTCCATGAGTTTTAGTTTCTAGGGGCTCATAATACAAAATTTAAGGATGTGTTTAGATGGAGGGATCTCAAATTCACAATCTAAATTCAGTCCACTTGTTTGGCTAAAATATTCAAATGAATGAATTTCAAATTCTTAGCTATAATCTTAGTTTAAAATGGAGAAATTTCAAATAACTAGCAAAACCATATAATTTGAAACCCATTCATTTTCAAATAACTCAATCCAAATACAACCTAATATTTTTAAAGTTCTTTAAAACAAAAAATAATTTACAGAGTCTTATAAAATAAAATTTGACACTTTAAAGACATTTGATATCATATACTTTAAAAAAAAACTCCTATGAACAAATTTCATAAATATGAAATTAATGTCACTTGATATATTAACTGATATCATTATATGCATTCGCTGATACTATTAAACTCGTAATTTTAAATCATAATGTAAATTGTTATTATATCAGTAAATGTATTTAATGGTATTTGTGAATATTTCTAATAGCATCAATTTTATATATAAATAAATTTAACAGGAGACAACTCATACTTTTTATTTTTATTATTTAAAATAAATCCACCAACTCGTATAGCTATTTTCAGAATTTGACATTAATTTTTTTATTGATAATAATAATAAACTAATTTCGGAAAATCGAAAAACCCACTCCACCGAGCGTAACATTCATAAACCTCAGCAAATGGCGCCGCCGCTTTTCTTCTAATTTCCGGCCACCTCCAAAATCGATTCCTTACCATGTCACCGTCGCTTCCGTCTTCCCGCCTCTTCCTCCTCACTCTCCTCTCAGCCTCCGCCACCGTCTACTTTTTCTACAAATCGCGCCACCGCCACCGCCGCCTCCTTACGCGCCTCCGCAATACTCTTACGAAAGCCGACGACAACCGTAGCCATATTCCCGTTTCTACCCAAAGAGGCAAACTCTTCTTCTTATCAGAGACCAACACTTCCAAAACCCTAGCGCAGCGCCTCCACGCGCTGCTAACCCTGAACAACATCCCTTTCGATCTTGTTGATCCAAAGGGCTACGAGCCCGAGGATTTGTGCAAGGAAACCCTATTTTTGATCGTTGCCTCCACCTGGGAAAACGGCGAGCCTCCTCAGAACGGGGCGTTTATGGTGAATTGGTTAGCCGAGAGTGCTGATGATTTTCGTGTTGGGGCCCTTGTGCTGAACGAATGTAAGTACGCCGTTTTTGGGGTGGGAAGTGGGAGTTATGGAGAGACGTTTAATGCGGTAGGGAGAGGTGTTAGAGCGAGACTGCAGAAGCTTGGGGCCAGCGAATTGGTCGAGTTGGGGGAGGGGGATGTGGATACAGGGGATTTGGATGAGACGTTTGACCGATGGAGTGAGAGGATAATTAGGGTTTTGAATGGTAATTTGGGGGAAGACGAGCTACATTTGGAAAATTATGTAGTTGGGAGTGAGAGTGAAGGTGAGTTCAGTGAGGAAGACTCGGAGGGTGAGTCGGATGTCGTTGATCTCGAGGATATTGCAGGGAAAGGCCCTTCAAGAAGATCAAATGTGGCTCCTATGGCTAATGGAAAAGTGAATGGAAAGGTGTTGAATGGGGAGAAAGAAATGGTGACCCCTGTGATACGGGCAAATCTAGAGAAGCAGGTAAATTCATCAGGAAAACTAGTTTAGATAAGTTTTATTGGGGTTCTGCCTAAAAATATGCACCAACTCGTTGCGTTTGGGGATTATTGTTTGGGTTTTCATCCATGTTGTTTTTGTTAATAACTTCCTGTGATTATACATGATAATGTTCTGTAGTCTGTACTATATGTTTCATCATTTTCTGTACATAAATCACGCTCTAGAAAATACCACCATTTGGATGAATTTTCATTTTTTTGCTAATTGTGGTTGAACATTTAAAAACCATATCACATTCAGAAGCAAACTGATCTCCATATCTAGGCTAACAACTTGGCTCTTTATGTCTCTATCTTCAGCCCCCATTTAGAGTAATATCTAATGAGGTACCAAAGGCTCTATGGGTATGGCAGCTAAAAAAATTTGTCAACTTAATTGCTTGTTACTATGCATATGCTTTAGATGCTTTTTTGTTTTTCCTCTTTTTATCTCATAGATGTTTTGTCTTAACTAGCTGATATTCGTGGCAGGGGTACAAAGTTATCGGGTCCCACAGTGGGGTTAAACTTTGTAGATGGACCAAGTCTCAGCTCAGAGGGCGTGGAGGTTGTTACAAGCACTCATTTTATGGCATCGAGAGTCACAGGTATGACTAATCTTGTTTGTGTTATAGGCTAATGGCAGTGAATCTTCATAATCTTGGATTGTGATTATGCTATGACATGTTTGTCATCAATAATCCCACAACTTTTTGACCCATATATGAACTTTTTAGTAGTTCAAATGTCCTTAATTTTCAGAGCAACTTAATTGTTAGAGCTTCTTATGGGAAAATTTTAAAGAGGAAAAAGGCTTTATGATTCCCTTTCTTTACAAATGCCTACTATAATCCATTCTAGTAATGTTCGGCTTTTATTACTTTATTACGGTTTAGTTTTTTTCTCTATTCGCAACTTTTATTCTTTACACTTCTCTCTAGGTGCATGGAGGCAACCCCAAGTTTAGCATGTGCTAATAAATGTGTGTTTTGTTGGAGACATCACACAAATCCCGTAGGGAAAAGTTGGACATGGAAGATGGATGATCCCTTGGTGATCGTCAATACTGCTTTGGATCTACACACAAAAATGATAAAGCAAATGAAAGGAGTTCCTGGTAAGTTTGATTAGTTTTTTAAGCTCGCTTCTTTGCTGAATTTTTCAAGTGCATTATTTTACTATATGCAGATAAATGGCTTTATTCCGCTTGGTTGTTAGACACCCTAATGAGATAATAGTCATAACAACTTGGAGAAAGGATAGCTAAAATTGGATGCTCTCTATAAAAAGAAAGAGAAGTTTCACTATTGAGAAAGTAAGGTGAAATATGCTCATGGATATTTTAAGGGTCATAATTATTGATCTTTTGAAGAGAACAATAACGTAGGAAAGAACTTAAATTTCTGGAAATGGATCTTAATAAACTAATACACTCTGCTGATGCAGTATAGATTCAACTTATCAGTTTTAGGTAGGAGCATGAATTCAGAGAACTAAAAACCCGAATCAATTCAATTCAATAAAATATTTGTATTCGTTTAATATTTTAATTTTAAAATCTGATTCGATTTGAAAATGGTATTCGGATTAGTCTACAGTAGTTGAGTACTCGATTTGAAATGTTAATACTAATACTACTATTTTTAGAAAAATTATACTCCCTCCGTCCATAAGTAAGTTTCCTATTTCTTTTTGTTGAATGGTTTAAGAAAGTGTATTTGTTTATTAAAATATATGGTCCACATGTTGACTTTTGGGATAAAATAATGAATAGTGTTGAAAAGTGAATTGAATGAGTGACACTTTTGGTAATATTGTGTGAATTTGAAGCTTAAAGTTTATATGTAGTAGAGTGTTGGTTTTGCCATTTATGGAATGCGAAGTTTAGTGGGGGACAGCCCGAAAAGGAAAGTGAAAAGTTTACTCAGGGACGGAGGGAATATATATTTTAGTAAATCTGATTTTTAAATTCTAAAATGATGTATATTGTTCAATAATTATTCTTAAATAAAATATAAATAATTAATATATTAATCATTATTAATTATTTATTAAATTATAAATAAATATATTAGTTGAATATTCACAAATATTGACTGAATTAAATACAATTATGTTCATATTTGAATTTGAATATATTTTGAATCAAAAAGTTAATTTGTATTCAAATTCAAACTGAAACATTTCGGATTGGAATCGTAATATTTGAATACGGTTACCAAACTGAATCAAAATTATTTGTTTGTTTTACTTTCCTACAGAGAAGTGTTCACTTTAATGTTATGCCAATTCTAAGGAGATAGTATATATAACTGTTTGCTTTGGTTTCCCCTTGGCTTATTGATACATATTGTTTTTTCAGGCTTTGAGCTGGCTAGTAATATTGCTTATATCTGACTGCATTATTTAATTCATATAGGGGTAAAGGCAGAGCTTCTACTGGAAGGTCTTTCTCCTAGACATTGTGCCTTGTCACTTGTTGGTGAGCCTATCATGTATCCCGAGATAAACACACTTGTAGATGAGCTACACAGGAGACGAATATCAACTTTTCTTGTGACAAATGCACAGTTTCCTGATAAAATCAAGTTGCTCAAACCTATCACTCAGGTATGTCTTCTGTTGTCTATCAGAAAACACATTGGGTGAAGAGCATAAAGTTGGAATTGGAGTCTTCTTATTGATTACATAAGAAGTCTAACCACCATCCCTCAATTTGGATCATGCAGTTGTATGTGAGTGTAGATGCTGCAACAAAGGATAGCTTGAAGGCAATTGATAGACCACTCTTTGGGGACTTCTGGGAGAGATTCCTTGTAAGTAATTTCTTAAAACAGTTGCCTTTTCCAATTTACTACCATCTTCATGCTATTATTCAGCGTTTCTGGGAACAGTCCTTACAAGAAAAGGATTTGTTAGAGCTCCAATACTGAAGAACTTTATCCATATTTTCACCAAAATCGAAACTAAAGAGAATTGAAAAATGATGAACATTACATGCAAGAGCAATAATTTTCTCGTGACCAACTAGTCTGAAATCAAGTTCCTTTGTACTTCAATAAAATTATGCCTTTTACAAGGAATCCTTGAAACAAAGAAGAGGCTCTGTCAAACAACTCCTTCAGTTTCTGTATAATGATGCAGAAGGATAAACATATTTTTTTCCTCAAAATCTTTGCTTTATACAAGATTAAGCTTCATCCGTTTATTGGCATTTTGATTTGTTTGTACCTCTTAGAAACAAAATCCTTGACAGATTCTACAGCTTCTATTTGAAAATCATTGATATGTGATCAGCCATTAAGTTTCTGTTCTTAGCTAAGAACATTTACTTTCTTTTCCAATCAAAAAAATCTGTCCAATATGCTTCTTGTCGTAACATTAGTTGAAAGTTGCTAATAGTCTTTGAAAGGGATCCTGTGACTTTTAGTTTACTGATCATATTCTGACTTTATTTCATCTGTCCTTTTTCTGTCAAATTCTTGGTCCAAAAACCAGTACTTGTCTAACTTGAGTCGTTGAAATAAATGTCAGGATTCTCTGAAATCTCTGAAAGAAAAGGAACAACGAACTGTTTACCGCTTGACGTTGGTCAAAGGATGGAATACAGAAGACATAGATGCTTATTCTAACCTATTTGATATTGGAAGTCCTGATTTTGTGGAAATCAAAGGGGTCACATACTGTGGATCGTAAGATTGTCTATCTTATGTTTCGCGTGCATTATTTTATTTTTAATTTTTTGTTGAAAATTGATCTCACAAGTTGGGAAATCTGTTACAGGTCAGCAACTTCAAAGTTAACAATGGAAAATGTTCCCTGGCATTATGATGTGAAAGAGTTTTCAGAAGCGTTGGCTAAAAAGAGCAATGGGGCATACGAGGTTGCTTGTGAGCACGTACACTCATGCTGTGTTCTTTTGGCTAAAGTTGACAAATTCAAAGTCGATGGACAATGGTATACATGGATTGACTACGACAAATTTCACGACCTGGTTTGTCCCTACTTTTGTTCATGCATGTTATGGTAGTTTTATCAAAAGGAAAAAAAAAAAAAACATGTTACGGTAGAATCTATCTCTCTATATATATGTATACGCAGTTTTGATATTAGTGCGATGGTGAGTTCTGTATGGAGCCCAACATCAGCATAAACTACTTGTACCATGCTACAGTGTAATATGTTGGTGTTGGGCTCCACATCATTACTGATACACGCACATGTTTATAGACATAATGCATTAAAAAGTTCCTAAACTATAATTTTTTTTATAGGCTCCTAAACTATCTTTTGTTTTAAAAAGCCCTAGTATCGAAAATTTATTTCACGAGCTCCTTCAAGACAAAATTTGACAGAATTTTTTTGATTCACATTAATGGTCCTGTTAAATATTGTACATGTCAGTTTTATTTAATTTTAACTATATATAAAAGTATTTTCGCAAGTAATTTTTGGGAACCATCACCCGAAGTATACATGTTGCACAAAACACATTTGGATATTAATAAAATTAACGTACATATTATTTAAAAGGTAGAAATAAAACTTCAATACTTAAAAGCTCTTTTTAAACAAAAAAATAGTTTAAGGAACTACCAAAAAAAAGTTAATAGGGATCTGTCGGTGAATTATGCCCATACACGTATATATGTTTACTTGTATATCTTATGATATATTTTTTTTTTGTAATCAATTGGTGAGTTCTGTCTGTTTTGAACTAAAGGTGTCAGCTGGAGAACCGTTTACGAGTAAAGATTACATGGCTCCTACCCCATCTTGGGCAGTCTATGGAGCAGAGGAAGGTGGGTTTGATCCCCTCCAATCCCGCTTCAAAAAACAGCGAAATCACAAATCTACTCGCTGACCAGGTTTGTTTTTTATTTGCCTTTTCTATTTGCTAAATTGCCAGCAATTTTATTATTTATTGGTTAATGACTGTTCTTTCTTTATCCGATCAATTTATCAGAATCTAATGTTCAAGGTAGGAAAGAAGTCATACTTTAAGCTCTAAACGAAGTTGTTGTGAATTGCGGGTAGTTTGTCCACTGGATGTGTAGTTTTCTGAGAAAATGCACAGCAGTGAAGCGGACGACAAAATGGCCATGCACCACTTTGTGTATTAACCTCCAGCTCCAAGACAAAGTAGTATATGTATTGGTATGGATTATTGAAAGATGCAATTTTGTCACGAGTAATTTCTTTGCTGGGATGATAGTTATAGTGATTGATGGAATTACAAATGATAATTATGTAGGGAATATAGGGATTGCCCCAATCTCTTGTTCTACATCTCTTTTTCCGACTTTATTGGGTTTTCATAGTTGTTTATCATAATTTTTCTGGTCATTTGTTTGTTTAATATAATGTTCATAAAGACTTGTATGCAATATTGCACATATATAGGTCCGTGCAATATGATTTATTTTGACTCATATTCACTTCAAATAAATCTTTATTTTTTCTTTTCTTTTCTTTTTTTTCCGCTTCAATGGCGGTTTCTTAACGCGGGTTTTCTTCCTCTTTTTTGCTCTCATGGTGTTTCCTCTTCAATTTGGTTTCATATTTTTCTCTGCGAGCTTCCATTACGAGTTTACCCATATTTTTATTATCTTTCTCCCAGGTTTTTATTGTTTTCTTCCATTTTCACCACTGTTGGGTTTTTTCGCATTTTGTACTCAGTTTTACATACGGTTGAAAATTGTGTTACTGTATGAACAAACAAGTAATATTGCATAAGAGCATCCTTAGTGGATGGATGAAAATTCATCCATCCACCCACTCTCTTTCCTCCACCTCATCTCCTTATACACCCTCATTTTTAAACACATTTCCACATCCATTCATTATATATCCATACTATTATTCAAGGGTCCCACTATCACTTTATTTATTTTTTAACACTTTACATTTTACACAATTATAATTATTTTTAACTAATATTATTAATCATTGATATTACAATAAATAAAGTAAATCATTATAAAATAATTGACAAGTAATTTTTTTTTAATTCAACTTAAGAAAAATGTCATTAAAAAAAACATCATTCAAACTAAAACATTTCAATAGATTAAAATCAAGAACATTTGAAAATTCACGAATACAATACTGAAATTAAACAATACAACAATCAAATTAAAATGGTAGTCCATCAATTGTTGTTGTAGCGTGCCCAAATATGCTCAACCAAATCGGCACGAAGTTGGTGATGCACTTCGCTGTTACTTAACTCGGAATTTCTTCGAAGAAAATCCTGAAATTCTACATTTGGACATTGGACGAATTCTGTTGGCTCATCACCTTCCTCGTTGTAAAAATTTCCAATCATTTCTCCCTCATCCTCAACGATCATGTTGTGTAAAATAATGCATGTTAACATAATATATTTTAGTTTTTTCTTATACCATGAACGAGCTGGACCTCTAACAATTGCCCATCGAGCTTGAAGAACCCCAAAAGCTCGTTCCACATCCTTCCTAGCAGCTTCTTGTCTTTCCTTAAAGAACTTTCTTTTTGGATCGTCTGGACAAGGAAAAGACTTCACAAAAGTAGCCCACGTTGGATATATACCATCTGTTAGGTAATACCCTTTCGTGTAGTGAGTTCCGTTGGCTATGAAATTTACCTCAGGTGCATTTCCTTGGAGCACATTGTTGAATAAAGGAGATTCATATAACACGTTGAGATCATTACGTGATCCCGCGACTCCAAAAAAAGTATGTCATATCCACAAGTCTTGGGACGCGACCGCTTCCATCACGATTGTAGGAGAACCATGTCCTTTTGTGAACTGACCTTTCCAGGCAACAGGACAATTTTTCCATTCCCAGTGCATACAATCAAGACTGCCCAACATTCCAGGAAAACCGTGTTTGTCTTCGTGTAATTGAAGAAGTCGTTGAATGTCAGCATCATTCGACTTTCTTAAGTATTGGTTGCCCCATATTTCAACCACATTTTGACAGAAATTGAAAAGACAATTGGTTGCAGTTGTTTCCCCCATCCGTAGGTACTCATCAAGATGATCGGTCGGGACTCCATAAGCGAGTTGACGAATAGCCGTCGTGCATGTTTGAAGTGGTGACAAACCTCTTCGATGAGATGCATCGAATCGAAGCTGAAAATATGAAGAGTGATTTTCAAGTGTATTTACTATACGAAGGAATAAGTCCCTTCGCATTCGGAATCGTCGTCGAAATATATAGTCTGGATACACGGACGCCTCGGTAAAATAATCTTGAACAAGTCTTTCGTGTCTGGCAACACGTTCCCGATTGATGTACCTTCGCCTGTTACACCTTCTTTGGAGGCACCTTCGTTCATATTCCTCCAATATAGCTTGACTTTCATGAAGTATTGCTGAGTATAAATCTAACTCGGGATTGTTGATTTCATCTTCGTGGTCGCTGGATGAGTTGGAACTGCTGGAATATTGAGCCATTTCGTGTATAAAAATTACATTGTGTATTTAGAAACAATGTTGATGATGAAATGAAGATGGCACCCACCACTTCAATATATAAGCCTTCTACCCCAACGACTAGTTTGCAACGGCTAGTTTACAATAATTTAAAGATTACAATAATTAAAGCTCACAACAATATTAAAAGATTACAATAATTAAAGCTCACAAGAATATTAAAAGATTACAATAATTAAAGCTCACAACAATATTAAAATATTACAGTAATTAAAGCTCACAACAATATTTAAAATTACATAATAGTAGACACTACACGACTTTAAGTAAATTAGATTGCCCCCTTCCATTTCGCTTTAATTTGTTGCTTGAGTAGGTCATGCATTTCGAGTTGCTCATCAGTCATGGTGCTTCTGTCCTTGAAAAAAGCCTCAAATTCCTTCAGTCACTGTCTTTCTCTCTTTGCTTCGATGTGTGCCTTTTTCAATTCAACTTCAGTTTTTTTAATGCTTGACAAATCATGTATACCTTTGACAATGCCATCCACCCTCGTATATAAATCATCATTGCCACCTTCGTTGTCATTATCTTTAGCTTTAGCTTTAGCCTTTCCTTTTGCTCTTTTTTTTGCGGCTTTTTGTCCAGTCGGACGTGTTTCGTCATTTAAGCCAAAATCAACATCTATTTCTTGAGTTGAAGATGTGTTGCTAGCACCCGATTCAGAGGTCTTTGACTTCTTCGTGGCAAAGTAGGCTTCATCTTGTTGTGGTTGAAACTCAGGATGATCTTTAACGATTGCCCACACATGAGCAAGATTAAAAGTAGCATTCCTGTTCTCATCTCGATACATTTTCATCGCCATTTTCCATATGTCCTCATCACTATGCCCACTTCTGTACGTACCACTGATGAGTATGTGATACCCATTGAATTTGTGCACAATAGACTTGATGTAATGCCAATGCGATCTCATGTTGGCCGGTGTGTATGCACAAATATTATTTTTTTGTATTTGTTGTAATACCAACCAATTCGATTCCAAAATGCATTGTTAGTCTGATCATTTCCTATAATCGGGTCATCAGAAATGTTACATACCGCTCTTGCTAGGTGTTCGTCCTCTTCAGTTGTCCAAGGAATTATTCGCCTCTTCGTGTCCTCACTTTCAATAGAAATGGGCGACTCACGATCAGATACTGGTGCTTTGCCTTTAGAAGATCTAGATTGTTGCTTCGTTGCTTTTGGAGTTGCATTTCCGAACACTTGTGGTTGTTTCCCGAATTGATTGCTTGTCTGTTGCCATGCATTTTTAGGCATGAGATTTTGAAAGTGAGGTCTGTTGGAAAAATTCGGAATATTCACCATATTGTTGGCGAAATTCGAAAAATTGCCCATATTTCCAAAAGGAAAATTTGGAGAAACTTGTGAAACAAATGGGTTAGGGTTGAATTGAGAACAAGAAAGATTTGGAGGAAATTGAGAATTTTGAGAGTAAGAAAAAATTGGAGGAAATTGAGAATTTTGGGGTGACTCGTCTTCTTCCGAACTTTGAGAATTCAATAAATTGCTAAAATTAAATTTTGTATTTTTATCCATATTGAATAAAAATTGGAGAATGAAGTAAAATTGAAGAGAAAGAAGAGAGAATATGATAATATTTGAGAGATAGAGAATGAAATAATATAGTCATACTATCTCATATTTATAGGAAAAAAATTATTTTTTAATACAAAATTTATCCGTTAAATGTGTCAGTAGCCGTTGAAGTAGAATATTTTTTTTTTGTACGTAGGCTATATTGCAACAACTTTGTTGTATCATTTCAGATATTTTTTTTTTAATTTACGCTACAAATAGTGATATATACTCAGATATATTTAAAAGCATGCAACAAATATATGGTTCCATTCCAAGTTCTTTTCCAAGTTTATTTCCAAGTTGGGGGCCCACATGTCCTACTCTCTCTCCAATTCAATGTAGTGTATGAATGATCTTCTCTCTCCATTTAAAGAAGAACCCACAATGGCTTTAAATGCATATATGCATTCATCCACTCATTGGATGGTCTTTAAACTCTCCACTACAGATGCTAAGCAGAAGTATGTTATTAGTTCATACTGTAACACTGTATTTTTCTTGTAGTAATACTCATTTGTTCGTGTAGATACACATGAATTACTTAATCATGTAATTTTTATTATCTTTTATATTCTTCCATTTTCATATAGTAACATATGGATAAAGAATTATGATGTTATGATTATATAATTATTTTCAGATTTTATGGTGTCTTTCAAGGTTTTTTTCTTCACGATACCTTTGTTTTTTTTTTCTTTGCGATTCTACAATGTTTCTAATATAGTAACACATACGTACTCTTAAAGTAACATACACTTGCCCTTGAAGTAACACAGGCTTGAGAGCGAAATTTTCTGTTTGCTTTTGCACGATTTATTTTGGAAAATCCATTTGACCCGACCATATCCTTAAAGGGTCTGCAAATTTTTTCCCTTTTATTGTACAAGAGACCATATCTATAATGTTAGATCACTTGGATAATGTATTCAAATTAAACATATCTTATAAAAAATGTGTTTTTTATTTTGTTACCTGCTACACCAGGTAACTATTGCGGTAAATCTCACATGACACCAATTTTTTGTAATGTATAGGATGACATTCGAATTGTCACGTTAGATTTATCGAAAGAGGTATCTGGTATAGCAGGTAATAGGATAAAAACACAAATTTTGTAATATATAGGATGAAATTCAATAGCTCAAAGTTAACAGGATGAAAACCAAAGATAAACAAAGTTAAATGATAAAAAAATGCATTTTTCCTAATTCTTATGTTCTAAGTTTTTTAATTTCTAATTAATATAGTGCATCCAGTATAATAAAAGTTAAGTGCAATAGAGTTATAACTTAGAATTCTTTTAAAAAAATATACTCAATCTTATGTATTTTTGGTGGTCTACAAACCAAATGTCATGTGAAATTTTACATCGTGATTTCTAACCTATATTTATTATCATTGTAAACTAAAAATTAAAATTTAAGAGTTTATAATTTATATATTTCATTTGTGGTTGACTTATTTTTAAGACGTAGTCAAATTTTTGATATGATACATATAAAATAAAAGATTTAATCCATATGAAGCTACAAATATATATATATATTAAATTAGGCTCTCAATTTTTTATTTTTTTGTAGCAGGCTCTCAATATTTTTACTATATGTGTTTTTTCTAAAGTGACATTCTTGAATGTATTTAGAAAAAAATATTTTGTCTTACTGAACACTTGTAGCAATTAATAGAATATTTTTTTATAGCATATATAATAAGCTCATTCAGTAATTATATTTGAAGCTATTTACATCAAAATGTTAAGATACTGGTCTTTAAAATTCTCTATATATAAGGAAGATTAATCTTTGTATTTAAATATTTTTCATTCTAAATGAAATTCAACTTATAATAATGCTTACTTATTATAATATTTGACATCTTTGTGTTTAGTAGACTCTATAGGAAGAATCGTATAAGAACAATTTATCATAATTTAATTGTTATTTTGTAATTAAATATTACATTCTACTTTTGACGAAATAGTGGTTTAGGGAACATGTGAAATGTGAGCACTTACTTTCATTATAGTGAGAGCTTTTTGTTTGACAATATTTTAGTGTTGAATGCTTTCATTATTATAGATAACTAGCATTGCTCCCGTGCGATGCACAAATTGAATATTATAAATTTTAAACGCGAGATTATATAATGAACGAATTATTAAAAAACAGTTTAAATTTATTTTATTTTATCCGTAAATCAATTAAGATGTAAAATTATATTGTATTATATGTGTGTATTATAATTACTAGTGATTCCTACCCGTGCTTCGCACGGATGGAATTGTTACAATTTTTAACTATGATAATACCTAATTTTTTATTATAAAACTTATATGCTACTTTCTTTTTAAAAAAATTATTAATTTCTTTTTATCACATCTCAAATATACTCCTGATGAAATTTGTGATATTCCCTATTTAATATTCAATAATTTTATTGTTAATTTTTTTATCAGAGAATTTTTTATTGATTTGAAAAACAACAGTACAATTATTTAGGTGTGAGATACACCTTAAAGTTTAAAAAAATACAGAATTCTGCTAACAAATTTCACTCCTAGCACTCAATTTCTTTCTAAAATTACAACCTCTTTAACATTAAAACTGGATTCCTCTCTCATTCAGCAGAAGTTCCTTCTTTTCGCCACTTCACATTTTGTTGATTCCATATCCAAGAGTGTCTCTAAAATTCTTTGAAAACATCCTCCATTATGAATTTCATTGTTAAATTATACACATGAATTTGTAATAAAAGGAAAATAATTCTTTAGTTATGATATAATTCAAATAATAAAACTCGATTCTTTTTTCTTTCTTTTTTAAATCACCCAATACTCATTATATGCTATTAAAAGATAAAAAAAAAACCCTAGATTTTCAATAAAAAAAAAAAAGATATGCATCCGAATAAATATAAATCTCACCAGATGAAGTTTAAAATTTAACATTATGTCATTTCATGAAAAGCTCATTGATTTGACTATTAGCTGGTTTTAAATTCTGTCAACATATCTTCAAAATATCAAATTAAATTTCAATTGAAATATTTGGAGGAAAATTTTAATTACTTATACATGGTCAGACAACAACTTTCATCTATGTTTAAATATTAAAAAGGTAATAAAAATTATAATATAATACAAAAAAATTATATTACATTAAATTAGGAAAAGAGTTGATTCTATATTAATTCATGAACTTTTGCCCCAATCTTAATTTAATTACGACTTTTAATAATCTTATGAAAATTCATCACCTCTTTAGTTATTTCAATCCAATACATTATTTTTATTTTCAACAAAAGTTATGTGACTCAAGAGGGTGTGATATTGCTTGGATTAAAAATTTGTCTACATGGATGAAATCATTTTAAGGGAGGCAAGAGAAGTATCCGACACGTGGTTGAAAAAATCATATCATAATTTAAAACCGTGTATCAAATTAAAACAAATAAAAGGTGATGAATTTTCATAAAAATATTGAAAGTCGTAATTAATTAAAATTGGGTCTAAAGGCCGTGAATTAATATAGAATTAACTAAAAACTAAATTATGTTTTGTCTAGATTTTTTGGTTGATTTTTTCTTTAAAGTTTTGAATTATCATTTTGCGAGTTCGAAAATATGGTATGTATGAACACCTTGCTTTGTTGGTTTCCCCATACTCAATTTTAAATTTCTCTGCTTAGTAAACACTTTTGTATAAAAATATTAATCATATTTTTCATTGCTGGATTAAAGAGGTGTGAGATTAAGTATGTTTGGTGGTTGTACTGAAATTGAACGATATTGGTGGATGAATATTTTTAGAGATATGGGTTTAAGTATTATATATTGGTTAAAACTATTATTTTAAAGTAGGTATATTTTACAAAAAAATACAAATGGGTTGGGCAAACTTAATAAAATAGTAGAGATAGATTTATTACCTATAAATTTTTGGCGAATCAGCAAGGACCAAATAATTTGAAGGACAAAAGTTGTGTTCTATAATATATTTATCTACAATAAATTTCATATTTAGCTTGATTAATATTCAATAATTTAAAATTTTGAGTTTTAATAATTTAAAAAAAAAAACCATTTTATTTATTAAAAAGTTAGTGTTATTTTTAAAACTTCCAGTAATCAACGGTAATATATACACAAATATTATTTAAGACAAATATAATAAAAATCAGTACATTTTAATAAAAATCACCAAATAGAAATCTCTATAATCCGTTACTGTAGTAGATTTTTTTTAATAGGGTAAATAGTACTCCCTCCGTACCAGAGGAACTTACACACTACCTTTATTTTCGTGTTTTAGCGAGCGAGTTGTTTATTAATATTTGAAATGATAAAGTAACTTTTAAGGTAGGGTATGATAGATCTATGTCTCCTCTATTTTAAAGTAACTTTAAAATTACTTTATCATTTTAAATATTAATAAAAAATCTCGCTTGCTAAAACACGTGAAAACAGTAACTGGGCAAGTTCCTCCGGGACGGAAGTAGTATTATACATTGTTGTAGAAGAATCACCAAAGTATCTCACTAAACAAAAACTTAAATGTATTTCACAGAAAGTTCAATGATTGCACCAACAACCACTGGTTCTAATTTTCTTTTAGGAAAAAAATGCACTTTTCTATACTTTAACTTTTGTTAACTTTGGTTTTCTTCCTCTTAACTATGTATTTTTAATTTCGTCTTATAACTTATAAAGTTTGGGTTTTTTGTCCCGAAACCTGCTATACCAGGTAACTCTTCCTATAATTTAGTCATATAACTTATATAAAGTGGTGTCATGTCAGGTTAACCTAAAGAATTACCTCATGTATCTGGTAACTGACTTGAAGCGACTACACTAGCTTCTACTAGTAGCTACCCCGCAAGAGTACGGGTTCACTGTAGTATGGGCAAGTATAGGGACCAAGTAGTATCGAACCCAAGGGATAGTGTATATGCGAATAGATCCCTGAAGATCTACGCGTCGTAGTTAATATGAGTGTAATGTTTTTTTTGGGTTTTTGAAAGATTAATTAAAAGACTAAAATAAACTAAGTAAACTAAAATAATAAAGCAGACGAATTAACTAAGGGTTGTTTTCTAATAAGAGATGGTGATGCTTAGGATAGGAATCCCTACGTATACTAACGGAGCGGGTACATAATCAAAGTAATCGTGACAAACAAGAATTAACCTAAGTAAAAGATCGTAGAATGAAAGCTCAAGATTTCTCACCCTAATACTTTATCCTAGCAATCGACTTCACAAATCCACTAACAAGTTAATAGATAGTGCTTAATTAATGAGACCCTAATTTAACTAAGGTGATGCGGTCGTCCTCCTTCGCTAAACCGGTAGATGAATTAACCTTTCCTAAACCCTCTCGTTAAGACTACTAATTGTTATTGAGTGATGCGGTCGTCCTCTCTCTAACACTTTCGTACTAAATTCAAAGGTAGAGTTAAGATTAATTATATGAATTCATTAACTAAGAGAATTAAAACTAACGTCACCAATTACCTTAATTACGTACCCACATCCTACTTCTACGAGTTCATCCTAACCTAAGCACGCAAGGGTTTTAGCCGGACATGGTTTTAACATAAATAAAAGCAACAGAAGAAACAACGAACATAAACATGATGAATTGAACGAAGAAAATAGGAAACATAAACTAGGGTTTTAGAAGAAAATAAATACGAAAAACTGAAATTAAATTAATTAAACGGAATCTAAAGTATTTAATGTAATAGAACTGAAGAAAAGAAACGAAGAAACAAAATTAAACGAAGAATTCGTAAGAAAAACCTCAACAATACGTAAATAAAGCTTGCTCGTCTCCTTCCTCTCCAAAAACTAAGTCTAAAATTATTTCTAAAAGTTGGGGTCATCATGTTTCGTGTTTGGAAGAGGTATATATAGGCACCGGGTCGAAACGGGAGTTAACGGGCCGAAAATACGAATCCGGAGGCAAAAGTATAGGGGCGCTCGAGCAAAACGCTCGAGCGGTCCCGCTCGAGCAGTGTAGCTCGAATGGTGCATTCGCTCGAGCGGTCGCGCTCGAGCTGCTCGAGCGCCGAATTGACACTGTTACTTTTGGGCGCTCGAGCGATTCGCTCGAGCGGTGGCGCTCGAGCTGCTCGAGCGCAAGAATGGTTCTGTATGTTTGCGCGCTCGAGTGATTCGCTCGAGCGGTGGCGCTCGAGCTATGCGCTCGAGTGATCTCTAACCCTTCCAAATGATACTTTTCCTCGTCCGCACTAATATCAATCGTATTTCTTCAATATCTTCTCATCCGGGCATCCGTTTGAGTCGATTCAAAGTCCTACGAACTCCTCTTTTCGCCCTCTATCCATCTATGAACATCAAAGAGACAAATTTATCAATGTATAGAAATAATGCTCATTTGACTCTAAATATTCATCGAAAACACTCAAAACATGAGTAAATCGGGCATCAAAACATAACAATTTCACGCCTAATCAACCCCCCCAAACTTACCATGTTGCTTGTCCTCAAGCAACGAAATAATAAGTCAAGTGAAATTGTTAGGAATGAATTAAGAATCAAATCATGCAAGTAATTGAACTCGAGTTTCAAAGATCAATCACCCGTATACTCACTCACTTTCTTTTATCGTACTCATGCAATAATATCAAGAAACACCAAGATCAAGCATGGACGTGCACTCAACGATGTGTTTCACTCCCTCACAAGTGTATAAAAGTGTTTAAGGGACTCACTCAATCAATCAATCACACATATTGGCAGCCATAGGCTTGTAAATGCTCTCAACTTCGACCATACTCTAGAAATCCATGCCGAATCAAAAAGGACTTTCAAAAGGTTGTAATGTAGGCTCTTTGGACAGGTGGGATAACAATATGGTAAAGTGACTCACGTGAATGGAGAATAGAAATTCAAAACTTCGGTAATTCGAGATTAAAAACGATCTACTTCAAACATATTCAATCACTACACTTTCGCTTTCAATTCTCTCAACACTTCAATTTTTTTTTTCTTTCTCTCTTTTTCACTTTTTCAATCACTTCATCATTTTTTCTTTTTTGCACAACACATGAGCTCATTTTTTTCTTCTTTTGCTCATTCTCAAATTTTTTTTTTTTTTGTTCTTTTTCCCACATCTCAAAACTTCATCACACCTTTTCTCATATTCACTCAACATACAACCTTCTCCTTTTTTCAACTCAATTCACTCCCTTCATATTCACACTTTCCTATTCTCCACTCAAATTGGGACAAAAAGGCTTAGGAATTGGAATAGTGTTCATATGTGCTAGCAAATAAAATAGGCTTTAGGCTCAAAGGGGCTAACAAGGGATCAATGTCATTGGTAAGGAAAATTCTGGCCAAGTGACTCAATTAAATCAAAGATGGCCTAAGATCACATTCGGCATATCAAACTAGACACAATCAAGAAGCAAGAGCACATGCAAGTTCTAGCATCCTCTAAGGTGACGATTCACTCACAAACGAAGAGATTAAATCATGCATTTAAATCTCGTAAGGCTCAAATCTCACGGCTTTCACATCCATGCTAGTCCTAGTGCATTCTCACAATCATCACACAAGTACTCAAAAGAAAAATTCACAAGCATACAAGTTCTTTCTCAAATCAACTCAAACTCAAACACTCACACAAAAGAATTTCTAACTCAGCCTCACAATTCACCCTACTCATCAAATCATACTCAAAGATAGCAATCAACAAGCATAAGGTGATTGATAGGCATAAAATGTTGAGTAACAAAACAAATTAATAATAGCCCAAGGAGCATCTCAAGGCACCAATAATCAATCAAACTCAACTCAAAGATAAGGGCGTGCATGCATGTGCAATGTAATCATAAAAAGAAACTCCACCCCCCCCAAACTTCGACCTTGCTAGAAGTCTAAGTTTGGGGTTGTGGGTTACCTCAACCGAATAATTAATTTTCTCTCAATAGCTTTGCACACTCCCTTGTCTCAAGTCGGTTCCTTTAATCTCCACTTCTTTGGTTCCTTTACTCCTTTAGAGACAAGCCTACAAAATAAAGCTCTCAAGTACGAGGTTAAACATACGACTCAAAACACCCTAATAATAGAAAAATACACTACAAATAAATGAAAGCAAATAAAATGGGTTGCCTCCCATTCAGCGCTATTTTTAAGGTCCTCATGCCGGACCTAGCTCAAAGGAGCTTATGGGACATCATACGCAAATTTACCTCCCTTACTCTCATAAGAGTGGTGTTTGAACTCCTTTCCTTGATGCCCCACCATCATGAGCCCTTTTGCTCTCTTCTCATCCCCAAGTGTTATGGGTCTCAACTCCTTCTTGCCTCTATCTGGAGGAGTCTTACCAAACAAGTTCTTGAGTTTGAACTTTTTCTTCTTATCTCCTCCTTTCCCTTCTAACTGGACCACGTCCACACTTTTCACCTCTTTATCCTTCAATTTCTTCACTTCATCCCTATCAAAATAATCAAGATCATAACGCTCATGGGTTAAATAATTGAGTGAAGGATTAACAAAATCATGAATATGAGAAAGTTTAGGGATAGAAGGTGTGTCTTCAACACGAGGATCAATGGCATCCATGCAATACAAGCTCTCATCCTCCTTCGGGTGCTTCATGGCTTCATATAGGGAGATCTTCACTTCTTGATCATCAACCTTCAACGTGATCTTCCCATTCGCCACGTCTAGCACCATCCCCGCCGTAGCTAAGAACGGTCTTCCCAAGATCAGGGGTACGTGCTCATCTTCCTCCATCTCTAGCACTACAAAGTCGGCTGGAAAGATGTGATCTCCAACTCTCACTAGGACGTCTTCAACAACACCTTGAGGTCGAGTAATAGACCGATCGGCAAGTTGAAGCGTCATCATTGTGGGTTGAAGTTCACCACCTTCCAACTTCTTGAAAAGCGACAGGGGCATGAGATTGATGCTTGCTCCAAGGTCGCACAACGCTCCCTTCTTGATCCCGTTCCCAATGTCACATAGGATGGTGAAGCTCCCGGGATCCTTCAGCTTTGGTGGAAGCACCTTGTGCACTAGTGCACTCACCTCGTGGTTCAGCTGCACCAACTTCGGCTCATCCACTCGCCGTCTTTTCGCGATCAAGTCCTTCAGAAACTTCGCATAGTGCGGCATCTGTTCCAAAGCATCATAAAAAGGAATATTAATATGCAATTGTTTAAAAACATCAAGGAACTTAGCGAATTTCTCATCAAGCTTCTTTTTCATGAAGCGTTGTGGATACGGGACGGGTATCACAGATTTGGGTACCCCCCACTCATCTCTTTCTGTTTCTTTCACTTTCTCCCTTGCTTCCTTTGCCTTTTTCCACTTAGGAACTCTCTCACTCTTCTCAATTCCTTCACTTTCAATCCCCTTCTCAACTTCATCTCCTTTAGGCTCAATCTCTTCTTGGGGCGTCTCAGAATCAGCAGGCATCTGAGGACCTTCGTAGTTGGTTCCACTTCTTAGCTGGATCGCCTTGCACTGCTCTTTCGAGTTCCCCTCCGGCATTCTATTCACGGACTTTGCAATCTGGCTCATCTGGAGCTCTAACGAAGTGAACCTTCGATTGTTCTCTTGTTGAGTTCTAGTCCACTCAACGTTCATCTTCTGGAGCTCTTGATCACGATGATCACCCTTCTTATGCAACTCCTTCACATCGTACTCCAAGGATGACAACCGCTTGCTCCCTTCCTCCACCTTTTGAAGAATCGCTCTCAACATCTCCTCGGTTGATGCACCGCCTTCTCCACCCGGAGGTTTAGACCCCGGATCAACACCTGCAGGAACAGTAACACCAGCTTTTGGATTAGCATAAGAAAAATTATCATTCCTCCTCCATGTGTTTTGAGGAGGCTGCTGGCTTCCTTGAACTCCTTGTGTGTTCCTCCATTGATTTTGAAGTGGCTGAGGGCCTGGAGGCACAAATGGTTGGCCATAAGAATGCCTTCCATACTGATTTCCACCTTGGTAGCCATTCTGATTGTAATATGGACCTCCCATGTAATTGGCTACCTCTTGCTGTCCACTGGGTTGATCTACTCTCTCATTCTCCCCTGCATGCTCTCCACCCAAATTCTTCCCCAACTCGAGGTTGTTGATCTTTTCCATCATGGCCATCAGCAGCCTTCTAGTTCCTTCTCCCTCTTCCACCTGATGCACTCTTTGCAAATCTGCGTCCACACCCCAAGCACCGGCATTCGTGACAATGTTGTCAACGATCTCCCTACACCTCTCTATGCCTTGGTTGAGGAATGCTCCACCCGCACAGGCGTCTAAATGGGCTTGACCATCCTTGCTGGCACCACTATAGAAGAACGCCATAATATCTCCCTCATTGTACCCGTGCTGCGGGCACTCTATCAGCATGTTTGAGTATCTCTCCCACGCTTGGCGTAAATCCTCTCCAGACTTCTGGCGAAAGGACGAGATCTTAATTCTAGCCTTGATCGTCCTAGATGGAGGGTAGAATCGCTCGAGGAACAGACGCTCGAGCTCGGCCCAAGTGGTAATACCTCCCCGCGGGAGCGTATTATCGTACCACTCCTTGGCTATTCCCGTCAATGAGAATGGGAACAGCCTAAGCCTCTTGGCATCTTCAGACATGCCATTGTAATTGAATGTTGAGGCTATCATGAGAAAGCTCCTCAAGTGTGTATGAGGATTCTCCTTCCCGATCACCCCTTTGAACTGATTCTCGGTCAGCAGCTTTAAAATCCCCGGTGATATCGAGAAGTTGTTCGCCTCAACAGGAGGCAAAGCCACTCCATCATAGTACCGCTGTGGCTGCGCTGCAAACCTCCCTCTAATCGCCATATTATGATCTACGTTCTGAGGAACGTATTGAGGATTAGCAGCTGGTACGGGTACTTGTTGGGGTGGTGGTTGGTAAATAGGTGGTTGGTTGTAGACTGGTGGTGGATGGTATGGGTATGGTGGGTAAGGATAAGGTGGATATGGGTAATGTTGGTATGCTGGGTTGTTAAAAGGGTTATTTGGGTTTTGTGGGTAAGCAGGGTTTTGGTTCTGGTTTTGGGGTTGTGTTTGTGCAGAGTTGATTGTGTCTTGTGGGTTCGGGTGTGGGCTCTCAGTTCCCCCTATGGGTATCTGCTGATTACTGCTATTTCCATTGGCACCCTCTGCCCGTTTCACAAGAGCAGTATACTCTGCAGCTATCTTGTCTAACTCCCCAAGTTCATCAGAAATTTTGTCTTTGTTTCCCGCGGCAGTAGCCATTCTTCTCAAGAAGGCTCGGTTCCTTCTGGCTATTGTCTCAGGATCTGCAGGTAATCTCTCTTCGCTCGTACTGCCTTGTGAGCGTGTTTTCATAAACCTGAAACACTAGCAGAAGGATCAAAACGCAACTGCCGACTAAAATAAAAAATAAAAATAAAGCAGAAAAGAAAGCACTCACTACTAACTACTAAGCTATCGACAAGTCCTATTCAAACATACAACGCCATCCCCGGCAACGGCGCCATTGACTTGAAGCGACTACACTAGCTTCTACTAGTAGCTACCCCGCAAGAGTACGGGTTCACTGTAGTATGGGCAAGTATAGGGACCAAGTAGTATCGAACCCAAGGGATAGTGTATATGCGAATAGATCCCTGAAGATCTACGCGTCGTAGTTAATATGAGTGTAATGTTTTTTTTGGGTTTTTGAAAGATTAATTAAAAGACTAAAATAAACTAAGTAAACTAAAATAATAAAGCAGACGAATTAACTAAGGGTTGTTTTCTAATAAGAGATGGTGATGCTTAGGATAGGAATCCCTACGTATACTAACGGAGCGGGTACATAATCAAAGTAATCGTGACAAACAAGAATTAACCTAAGTAAAAGATCGTAGAATGAAAGCTCAAGATTTCTCACCCTAATACTTTATCCTAGCAATCGACTTCACAAATCCACTAACAAGTTAATAGATAGTTGATTAGGCGTGAAATTGTTATGTTTTGATGCCCGATTTACTCATGTTTTGAGTGTTTTCGATGAATATTTAGAGTCAAATGAGCATTATTTCTATACATTGATAAATTTGTCTCTTTGATGTTCATAGGTGAATAGAGGGCGAAAAGAGGAGTTCGTAGGACTTTGAATCGACTCAAACGGATGCCCGGATGAGAAGATATTGAAGAAATACGATCGGTATTAGTGCGGACGAGGAAAAGTATCATTTGGAAGGGTTAGAGATCACTCGAGCGCATCACTCGAGCGCCACCGCTCGAGCGAATCGCTCGAGCGCGCAAACATACAGAACCATTCTTGCGCTCGAGCAGCTCGAGCGCCACCGCTCGAGCGAATCGCTCGAGCGCCCAAAAGTAACAGTGAAGATTCAGCGCTCGAGCAGCTCGAGCGCGACCGCTCGAGCGAATGCACCGCTCGAGCTACACTGCTCGAGCGGGACCGCTCGAGCGTTTTGCTCGAGCGCCCCTATACTTTTGCCTCCGGATTCGTATTTTCGGCCCGTTAACTCCCGTTTCGACCCGTGCCTATATATATCTCGTCCAAACACGTTTTGAGAGATCCCCAACCTTTAGAAATAATTTTAGACTTAGTTTTGGAGAGGAACGAGACGAGCAAGCTTTACTTTTACGTTGTTAAGGTTTTTCATACGAATTTTAGTTTCTTTTCAATTCTTAATTTCTTTTCATTAGTTCGTTACTTTGAACACGTTTAAATTTCGTTTGTATCAATTCAATTTCCGTTCTTCGTATCTATTTTCTTTTTAAAACCCTAGTTCATGTTTCTTATTTTCTTTATTCAATTCATCATGTTTATGTTCGTCGTTTCTTTTATTGCTTTTATTTTTGTTATAACCATGTCCGGCTAAAACCCTTGCATGCTTGGGTTAGGATGAACTCGTAGAAGTAGGATGTGGGTACGTAATTAAGGTAATTGGTGACGTTAGTTTTAATTCTCTTAATTAATGAATTCATATAATTAATCTTAACTCTACCTTTGAATTTCGTACGAAAGTGTTAGAGAGAGGACGACCGCATCACTCAATAACAATTAGTAGTCTTAACGAGAAGGTTTAGTAAAGGTTAATTCATCTACCGGTTTAGCGAAGGAGGACGACCGCATCACCTTAGTTAAATTAGGGTCTCATTAATTAAGCGCTATCTATTAACTTGTTAGTGGATTAGTGAAGCTGATTGCTAGGATAAAGTATTAGGGTGAGAAATCTTGAGCTTTCATTCTACGATCTTTTACTTAGGTTAATTCTTGTTTGTCACGATTACTTTGATTATGTACCTGCTCCGTTAGTATACGTAGGGATTCCTATCCTGAGCATCACCATCTCATATCTGAAAAACACCTTAGATACTTAGTTTAATTTTCCTTTTGCATTCGTAGAGTAATTTAGTTTAGATTATTTTCTCTTTTCAAAAAACCAAAAAACATTACACTCATATTAACTACGACGCGTAGATCTTCAGGGATCTATTCGCATATACACCATCCCTTGGGTTCGATAATACTTGGTCCCTATACTTGCCCATACTACAGTGAACCCGTACTCTTGCGGGGTAGCTACTAGTAGAAGCTAGTGTAGTTCACTTCAAGTCAATGGCGCCGTTGCCGGGGATGGCGTTGTATGTTTGAATAGGACTTGTAGATAGCTTAGTAGTTAGTAGTGAGTGCTTTCTTTTCTGTTTTATTTTTATTTTTTTATTTTAGTCGGCAGTTGCGTTTTGATCCTTCTGCTAGTGTTTCAGGTTTATGAAAACACGCTCACAAGGCAATACGAGCGAAGAGAGATTACCTGCAGATCCTGAGACAATAGCCAGAAGGAACCGAGCCTTCTTGAGACGAATGGCTACTGCCGCGGGAAACAAAGACAAAATTTCTGATGAACTTGGGGAGTTAGACAAGATAGCTGCAGAGTATACTGCTCTTGTGGAACGGGCAGAGGGTGCCAATGGAAATAGCAGTAATCAGCAGATACCCATAGGGGGAACTGAGAGCCCACACCCGAACCCACAGGACACAATCAACTCTGCACAAACACAACCCCAAAACCAGAACCAAAACCCTGCTTACCCACAAAACCCAAATAACCCTTTTAACAACCCAGTATACCAACATTACCCATACCCACCTTATCCTTACCCACCATACTCGTATCCTCCACCCCCAGTCTATAATCAACCACCTGTTTACCCACCACCACCCCAACAAGTACCAGTACCTGCTGCTAATCCTCAACATGTTCCTATGAACGTAGATCACAATATTGCTATTCGAGGGAGGTTTGCAGCGCAGCCACAGCGGTACTATGATGGAGTGGCTTTACCTCCTGTTGAGGCGAACAACTTCTCGATATCACCGGGGATTTTAAAGCTGCTGACCGAGAATCAGTTCAAAGGGGTGATCGGGAAGGAGAATCCTCACACACATTTGAGGAGCTTTCTCATGATAGCCTCAACATTCAACTATAATGGCATGTCTGAAGATGCCAAGAGGCTTAGGCTGTTCCCATTCTCACTGACGGGAATAGCCAAGGAGTGGTACGATAATACGCTCCCGCGGGGAGGTATTACCACTTGGGCAGAGCTCGAGCGTCTGTTCCTCGAGCGATTCTACCCTCCATCTAGGACGATCAAGGCTAGAATTGAGATCTCGTCCTTTCGCCAGAAGTCTGGAGAAGATTTACGCCAAGCGTGGGAGAGATACTCAAACATGCAGATAGAGTGCCCGCAGCACGGGTACAATGAGGGGGACATTATGGCATTCTTCTATAGTGGTGCCAACAAGACGGGGCAAGACCATTTAGACGCTTGTGCGGGCGGAGCATTCCTCAACCAAGGCATAGAGAGGTGTAGGGAGATCGTGGACAACATTGTCACGAATGCCGGTGCTTGGGGTGTGGATGCAGATTTTCAGAGAGTGCATCAGGTTGAAGAGGGAGAAGGAACTAGAAGGCTGCTGATGGCCATGATGGAGAAGATCAACAACCTCGAGTTGGGAAAGAGTTTGGGTGGAGAGCATGCAGTGGAGAATGAGAGAGTAGACCAGCCCAGTGGACAGCAAGAGGTAGCCAATTACATGGGAGGTCCATATTACAATCAGAATGGCTACCAAGGTGGAAATCAGTATGGAAGGCCTTCTTATGGCCAACCATTTGTGCCTCCAGGCCCTCAGCCACTTCAAAATCAATGGAGGAACACACAAGGAGTTCAAGGAAGCCAGCAGCCTCCTCAAAACACATGGAGGAAAAATGAAAATTTTTCTTATGCTAACCCAAAAGCTGGTGTTACTGTTCCTGCAGGTGTTGATCCGGGGTCTAAACCTCCTGGTGGAGAAGGCGGTGCATCAACCGAAGAGATGTTGAGAGTGATCCTTCAGAAGGTGGAGGAAGGGAGCAAGCGATTGTCATCCTTGGAGCACGATGTGAAGGAGTTGCACAAGAAGAGTGATCATCGTGATCAAGAGCTCCAGAAGATGAACGTTGAGTGGACTAGAACTCAACAAGAGAACAATCGAAGGTTCACTTCTTTAGAGCTCCAGATGAGCCAGATTGCAAAGTCAGTAAATAGAATGCCGGAGGGGAACCCGAAAGAGCATTGCAAGGCGATCCAGCTGAGAAGTGGAACCAACTACGAAGGTCCTCAGATGCCTGCTGATTCTGAGACGCCCCAAGAAGAGATTGAGCCTAAAGGAGATGAAGTTGAGAAGGGGATTGAAAGTGAAGGAATTGAGAAGAGTGAGAGAGTTCCTAAGTGGAAAAAGGCAAAGGAAGCAAGGGAGAAAGTGAAAGAAACAGAAAGAGATGAGTGGGGGGTACCCAAATCTGTGATACCCGTCCCGTATCCACAACGCTTCATGAAAAAGAAGCTTGATGAGAAATTCGCTAAGTTCCTTGATGTTTTTAAACAATTGCATATTAATATTCCTTTTTATGATGCTTTGGAACAGATGCCGCACTATGCGAAGTTTTTGAAGGACTTGATTGCAAAAAGACGGCGAGTGGATGAGCCGAAGTTGGTGCAGCTGAACCACGAGGTGAGTGCACTAGTGCACAAGGCGCTTCCACCAAAGGTGAAGGATCCCGGGAGCTTCACCATCCTATGTGACATTGGGAACGGGATCAAGAAGGGAGCGTTGTGCGACCTCGGGGCGAGCATTAATTTGATGCCACTGTCGCTTTTCAAGAAGTTGGAAGGGTGTGAACTTCAATCCACAATGATGACGCTTCAACTTGCCGATCGGTCTATTACTAGACCTCAAGGTGTGGTTGAAGACATCCTAGTGAGAGTTGGAGATCACATCTTTCCAGCCGACTTTGTAGTGTTAGAAATGGAGGAAGATGAGCACGTGCCCCTGATTTTGGGAAGACCGTTTTTAGCTACGGCGGGGATGGTGCTAGACGTGGCGAATGGGAAGATCACGTTGAAGGTTGATGATCAAGAAGTGAAGATCTCCCTATATGAAGCCATGAAGCACCCGAGGGAGGATGAGAGCTTGTATTGCATGGATGCAATTGATCCTAGTGTTGAAGACACACCTTCTATCCCTAATCCTTCTGATATTCATGATTTTGTTAGTCCTTCACCTGTTGAGTTAACCCATGAACATTATGTTCTTGATTATTTTGATAGGGATGAAGTGAAGAAGTTGAAGGATGAAGAGGTGAAGAAAGTGGACGTGGTCCAGTTAGACGGGAAAGGAGGAGTTAAGAAGAAAAAGTCCAAACTCAAGAAATTGTTTAGTAAGACTCCTCCAGATAGAGGCAAGAAGGAGTTGAGACCCATAACACTTGGGGATGAGAAGAGAGCAAAAGGGCTCATGATGGTGGGGCATCAAGGAAAGGAGTTCAAACACCACTCTTATGAGAGTAAGGGAGGTAAATTTGAGTATGATGTCCCATAAGCTCCTTTGAGCACGGTCCGGCATGAGGACCTTAAAAATAGCGCTGAATGGGAGGCAGCCCATTTTTATTTGCTTTCATTTATTTTTAGTGTCTTTTTATATTATTAGGGTGTTTAGAGTCGTATGTCTAACCTCGTACTCGAGAGCTTTATTTTGTAGGCTTGTCTCTAAAGGAGTAAAGGAACCAAAGAAGTGGAGATTGAAGGAACCAACTTGAGACAAGGGAGTGTGCAAAGCTATTGAGAGAAAATGAATTGTTTGGTTGAGGTAACCCACAACCCCAAACTTAGACCTCTAGCAAGGTCGAAGTTTGGGGGGGTGGAGTTTTTTTTTTCTTTTTTATATGTTTTCTTGTTACATTGCACCGGAGCACCCCTTATCTTTGAGTTGAGTTAGTTATTTGGTGCCTTGAGATGCTCCTTGGGCTATTATTGATTTGTTTTGTTACTCAACATTTTATGCCTATCAATCACCTTATGCTTGTTGATTGCTATCTTTGAGTATGATTTGATGAGTAGGGTGAATTGTGAGGCTGAGTTAGGAGTTTTCTTGTGTGAGTGTTTGAATTTGAGCTGATTTGAGAAAGAACTTGTATGCTTGTGAATTTTTCTTTTGAGTACTTGAGTGATGATTGTGAGAATTCACTAGGACTAGCATGGATGTGAAAGCCGTGAGATTTGAGCCTTACGAGATTTAAATGCATGATTTAATCTCTTCGTTTGTGAGTGGATCATCACCTTAGAGGATGCTAGAACTTGTGTGTGCTCTCTCTTCTTGATTGTTTCTAGTTTGATATGCCGAATGTGATCTTAGGCCATCTTTGATTTTATTGAGTTACTTAGCCAAAATTTTCCTTACCAATGACATTGATCCCTTGTTAGCCCCTTTGAGCCTAGAGCCTATTTTATTTGCTAGCACATATGAACACTATTCCAATTCCTAAGTCTTTTTGTCCAAATTTGAGTGGAGAATAGGAAAGTGTGAATGTGAAGGGAGTGAATTGAGTTGAAAAAGGAAAAGATTGTTTGTTGAGTGAATATGAGAAGAAAGGTGTGATGAAGTTTTGAGATGTGGGAAAAAGAACAAAAAATTTGAGAATGAGCAAAAGAAGAAAAAATGAGCTCATGTGTTGTGCGAAAAAGAAAAAAAAATGATGAAGTGATTGAAAAAGTGAAAAAGAGAGAAAGAAAAAAAAAAATTGAAAAAAATTGAAGTGTTGAGAGAATTGAAAGCGAAAGTGTAGTGATTGAATATGTTTGAAGTAGATCGTTTTTAATCTCGAATTACCGAAGTTTTGAATTTCTATTCTCCATTCACGTGAGTCACTTTACCATATTGTTATCCCACCTGTCCAAAGAGCCTACATTACAACCTTTTGAAAGTCCTTTTTGATTCGGCATTGATTTCTAGAGTATGGTCGAAGTTGAGAGCATTTACAAGCTTATGGCTGCCAATATGTGTGATTGATTGATTGAGTGAGTCCCTTAAACACTGTTATACACTTGTAAGGGAGTGAAACACATCGTTGAGTGCACATCCATGTTTGATCTTGGTGTTTCTTGTTGTTGTTGCATGAGTATGATGAAGGAAGGTGAGTTAGTATACGTGTGATTGATCTTTGAAGCTCGAGTTCAATTACTTGCATGATTTGATTCTTGACTCATTCCTAACAATTTCACTTGACTTATTATTTCGTTGCTTGAGGACAAGCAACATGGTAAGTTTGGGGGGGTTGATTAGGCGTGAAATTGTTATGTTTTGATGCCCGATTTACTCATGTTTTGAGTGTTTTCGATGAATATTTAGAGTCAAATGAGCATTATTTCTATACATTGATAAATTTGTCTCTTTGATGTTCATAGGTGAATAGAGGGCGAAAAGAGGAGTTCGTAGGACTTTGAATCGACTCAAACGGATGCCCGGATGAGAAGATATTGAAGAAATACGATCGGTATTAGTGCGGACGAGGAAAAGTATCATTTGGAAGGGTTAGAGATCACTCGAGCGCATCACTCGAGCGCCACCGCTCGAGCGAATCGCTCGAGCGCGCAAACATACAGAACCATTCTTGCGCTCGAGCAGCTCGAGCGCCACCGCTCGAGCGAATCGCTCGAGCGCCCAAAAGTAACAGTGAAGATTCAGCGCTCGAGCAGCTCGAGCGCGACCGCTCGAGCGAATGCACCGCTCGAGCTACACTGCTCGAGCGGGACCGCTCGAGCGTTTTGCTCGAGCGCCCCTATACTTTTGCCTCCGGATTCGTATTTTCGGCCCGTTAACTCCCGTTTCGACCCGTGCCTATATATATCTCGTCCAAACACGTTTTGAGAGATCCCCAACCTTTAGAAATAATTTTAGACTTAGTTTTGGAGAGGAACGAGACGAGCAAGCTTTACTTTTACGTTGTTAAGGTTTTTCATACGAATTTTAGTTTCTTTTCAATTCTTAATTTCTTTTCATTAGTTCGTTACTTTGAACACGTTTAAATTTCGTTTGTATCAATTCAATTTCCGTTCTTCGTATCTATTTTCTTTTTAAAACCCTAGTTCATGTTTCTTATTTTCTTTATTCAATTCATCATGTTTATGTTCGTCGTTTCTTTTATTGCTTTTATTTTTGTTATAACCATGTCCGGCTAAAACCCTTGCATGCTTGGGTTAGGATGAACTCGTAGAAGTAGGATGTGGGTACGTAATTAAGGTAATTGGTGACGTTAGTTTTAATTCTCTTAATTAATGAATTCATATAATTAATCTTAACTCTACCTTTGAATTTCGTACGAAAGTGTTAGAGAGAGGACGACCGCATCACTCAATAACAATTAGTAGTCTTAACGAGAAGGTTTAGTAAAGGTTAATTCATCTACCGGTTTAGCGAAGGAGGACGACCGCATCACCTTAGTTAAATTAGGGTCTCATTAATTAAGCGCTATCTATTAACTTGTTAGTGGATTAGTGAAGCTGATTGCTAGGATAAAGTATTAGGGTGAGAAATCTTGAGCTTTCATTCTACGATCTTTTACTTAGGTTAATTCTTGTTTGTCACGATTACTTTGATTATGTACCTGCTCCGTTAGTATACGTAGGGATTCCTATCCTGAGCATCACCATCTCATATCTGAAAAACACCTTAGATACTTAGTTTAATTTTCCTTTTGCATTCGTAGAGTAATTTAGTTTAGATTATTTTCTCTTTTCAAAAAACCAAAAAACATTACACTCATATTAACTACGACGCGTAGATCTTCAGGGATCTATTCGCATATACACCATCCCTTGGGTTCGATAATACTTGGTCCCTATACTTGCCCATACTACAGTGAACCCGTACTCTTGCGGGGTAGCTACTAGTAGAAGCTAGTGTAGTTCACTTCAAGTCAATAGTGCTTAATTAATGAGACCCTAATTTAACTAAGGTGATGCGGTCGTCCTCCTTCGCTAAACCGGTAGATGAATTAACCTTTCCTAAACCCTCTCGTTAAGACTACTAATTGTTATTGAGTGATGCGGTCGTCCTCTCTCTAACACTTTCGTACTAAATTCAAAGGTAGAGTTAAGATTAATTATATGAATTCATTAACTAAGAGAATTAAAACTAACGTCACCAATTACCTTAATTACGTACCCACATCCTACTTCTACGAGTTCATCCTAACCTAAGCACGCAAGGGTTTTAGCCGGACATGGTTTTAACATAAATAAAAGCAACAGAAGAAACAACGAACATAAACATGATGAATTGAACGAAGAAAATAGGAAACATAAACTAGGGTTTTAGAAGAAAATAAATACGAAAAACTGAAATTAAATTAATTAAACGGAATCTAAAGTATTTAACGTAATAGAACTGAAGAAAAGAAACGAAGAAACAAAATTAAACGAAGAATTCGTAAGAAAAACCTCAACAATACGTAAATAAAGCTTGCTCGTCTCCTTCCTCTCCAAAAACTAAGTCTAAAATTATTTCTAAAAGTTGGGGTCATCATGTTTCGTGTTTGGAAGAGGTATATATAGGCACCGGGTCGAAACGGGAGTTAACGGGCCGAAAATACGAATCCGGAGGCAAAAGTATAGGGGCGCTCGAGCAAAACGCTCGAGCGGTCCCGCTCGAGCAGTGTAGCTCGAATGGTGCATTCGCTCGAGCGCCGAATTGACACTGTTACTTTTGGGCGCTCGAGCGATTCGCTCGAGCGGTGGCGCTCGAGCTGCTCGAGCGCAAGAATGGTTCTGTATGTTTGCGCGCTCGAGTGATTCGCTCGAGCGGTGGCGCTCGAGCTATGCGCTCGAGTGATCTCTAACCCTTCCAAATGATACTTTTCCTCGTCCGCACTAATACCAATCGTATTTCTTCAATATCTTCTCATCCGGGCATCCGTTTGAGTCGATTCAAAGTCCTACGAACTCCTCTTTTCGCCCTCTATCCATCTATGAACATCAAAGAGACAAATTTATCAATGTATAGAAATAATGCTCATTTGACTCTAAATATTCATCGAAAACACTCAAAACATGAGTAAATCGGGCATCAAAACATAACAATTTCACGCCTAATCAGTAACATAATAAAAAATATAATTTTTCATAAGTTACAAGACAATATTTAAAATTTCAAAATTAGCAGGACGAAAACCAAATTCAACCAAAGTTAAAGGGGAAAAAAATGTATTTTCCCTCTCTTTTAATATTATCTTCAAAGTTCAAAATGATCAATTTGAATTTAACTGAAACATATGAACAATAATAATTTTCATCACTATTTAAATAGAAGGTAATAAATATTATACTCCACATATTTCAAAATAAGTGTTGTTTTAGATATTTTGTGACATATTAAGAATTAATTTTTTTTTACACATATATATCATTGTATATATCTCTAAAAGACCGTATAATGTTATATTTTAATAATCCTAAAAGGAATATCTAATGTTTTAAATTAAGATTCGGGGCGAATTAGGAAAAATGTGAAAATATCTAAAAAAAATGACTCTTATTTTGAAATAAAATTTGAACTTTAAAATGATACTTATTTTGAAAAGGAGGAAGTACTATATTAAATAGGGAAAAAACTATTAGTTGAAACAGTTGGAGGAAAACTTAAATTTCTTATACACGATCTAATGACATTTTTCACCACATCAAATAGAAAGTAATAAAAAATATATAATATAATACATAGAAAAAAGACTATTACATTAACATAAAAAAGTATTGGTTCGATTCACAATTTTTTACCGAGAAAAAATATTAACATAAAAAAGCATAATACATAAAAACAAATTACCCTGTTTTATTGGTTTCTTTCACAACCAATTCACATAAAATTAACAAATATTCATTCCAATTACCTTTCTTCGATACCGATCCCATTATACTTCATAAAAATATGTTATCATTTTTACGCAATACAACACTTCAAATAAATTTAAACCAAGATTTAGTGAGATGAAACATACGACGATTTGTGTCACCAATAAACCTATGTATTCAAAATAAATCGTGACAATTTTTCAGTTATGACATACATCAAAATCAGGCTTTTATCTTAAAAAAAAGGATTAAAAACATATTAAAATTTTGATTTTTATCAAAATGATCAATTTAACTTTTAGTCGAAATATTTGCATGAAAATTTGAATTATAAGTGCAATCTATCTATAATAAATATATAATACAACAATTGTTTCTATTAATAGTTTTGAGCGGGAGTCGTCGCTGGCCATTGATCTGATTTCCATAAATAATAATATACTTATCTATAAATAATTTTATATTAAATTTATTTAAGAATTAATAATTTCAATTTTTTATTTTTTATTTAAAAAATAAATTTTCTTATTTTTAAACATGTTGCACAATAATAAAGTCAATATTATTTTTAAAATTTTCAAAATATTAATTTTATATTAATAATGGTATCACAAACAAAATTAAAACAAATAATTTAACACAAATATAAAAAAAGTACCTCAACTCACCAAACTCAACTCTCCGTAACCAGATAGCTAATTATTTCTAAGCTTTAACATCCATATGAAATAAGAAATCTTCAGTACAGTATCAAAATGTTATATCGCCATTGAAAATCGAGAAATACAAATAAAAGAATTAACAAATTGGTCTAATCAAAAATATCAATATCAAACACTCAAGCATTTCAATAATTTATCTTACTCTATTGATTTCTAACACTCAATTCTCAATCCATCTACTTAATACACGCTCTTGTGTAAAAACGTCAATCATGCCTTTAATTAACCACTGAATTAGAGAGGTGAAAGAGTGGACATGTCTTGTGCTTATATTTAAATTGAATGTGCTAGATTTATGGGTAAGTATTTTAAGGGATATTGGTATAAGTATTATGTATTGTATACAATTATAATTTTACAATAGTTATATTTACTAAAAATAATAAAATGAAATGAGTGAACTTGTCTATTTTAAAACAATTATATAATACTCTCTCCGTCCATGAAAAATGGTCAATGATATGTTGGAGGGTATTATAATATATTGTGAGGTTCATTTACTTTTTTTATGATCACACAAATGCAGTCCCAATTTGCACAAAATTAATATAGAAAATATTAATCTTATAAATTAATTAGTATATATAGTGTGAAACTTGTTCTGTGTCTTATTTATTTTGTGTATTTTTATCAAATATTTTAAAATTAATAATATAATTTTTTTTCATCCGCGTAATACGCAGGGCTCAAGAGCTAGTTCTAAATTAATTAAGTATAAGTAAAATAAATTCATCATACTAAAGGAATAAAATTTCGTACAGGAGATGTTTACCAAATTTTAATATAAGGCATATAAAAAAACCAATTTAATGAATCAAAACCATTAATTTAGTGTGTAAATAATTGTATTATATATTAATAATAAATACAACTAAATTTAAGGAAGACTCAAATACAATTAGTAACAATTCCGTATAATTACAGATATTCTTATACGAATTAATTAGCCATTATTGTATATATAGAATGTAAAAAAGTCAAATTCATTATATTAGTTGGAATAATAAATATACATTAAATTATAATTGATAAATAACTTACAATTAAAATATCTAATCTTATATTGTCTATAGTTATATTCGTGTGTGTATATATATATATATATATATATGCAGATTTGCTACTTATAAATATATAAATATATATATATATGCAGGTTTGCTACTTATATATTTAGTAGTTTCTTTTATTAAATATATTAAATAAACAAATGTGTAAAATAGATACCTCTTTATTTTTAGTTAATCATGGTTTAATTGTTTAATTTTAAGAAATAATATTTTTTTAATAACTTTTCTTTAACTCCTCACAATAAAATTTGTTTTCTCATCTTATAATCAATGCAATATGCTCTTACTAAGCGTCAATCCTATCAGAATTAATATAAAGTTAGCAATTATATCTTTACATGTTTATCTTCTTTCTTCCACTTTCTTCTTTCCTTGCTAAATTGTAGGTCTTCTTCCACAAATCTGGGATCATTTGATTCCCTTTTCGAAAAATTAAAATAATTAGCATTACTATTCCTAATGTTGTGTCATTCCCAAAATTATCTCAATTGAATATAGAAAATATCCAAACACTATAATTAAGTTCGTATCCTCTGGCATTTAACAGTTATAAAGCTTTCAATTCAAGGATCCTCCTATAATTAAATTGTATGGTTAAATATATTAATCAACTTTAATTTAATAGGAAGAGATATGATGTATATTCTCAGGAAAAAAAAAGAAACGTGATATATTGGCTAGATATTCAATTATGTGTAGTATATGTTCCTTGCATTTGTTTTCTTGCTCCACTTTTATCTACTTCACGTAATATATTTCGCATGTATTCGCCAAGTTTAATTTTTTTATTTTTTATCATTGCTTTGATTTTTTTTTCTCTACTTTCCCTTTGTATTCTACAATTATAATTTTCACTACCATTTTTTTTCCTTATGCCAGTCATACATCTAGTATTCAAACAAATTTCAAACAACATTGATATAAATTGTACATTAAATTTCAACATAATGTAATAAATAATGATAAACATAATTGAAATATAAAGAAGTCAAACAGAATGAGAAAATAATTGATATAAAAATTAATAGAAGATGATGAAAAATCCAAAAATCTAAAAATAAAAAATAAAGGAGTCCTCAAACCTTCTAAAACTCTTAAAAAACTCTTGAAAGCCTCCCGATTAAACCTTCACAATTCTTCAGTTTTCTGGTGAATGCATTGCACAATCTACAAATCTTGCAGAGAATGCTAAAAAAATAAAAAAGATTAAACTATGATGTCTATATACATATTTGCAAAACAACATCAAATTTTACAATATAGATTTATTACACTATACATTCTATCTAAATCTTCTCAGAATGATATTCTAAAAAAAAAAAAAAAAAAAAAACTAATTCGAAACTCATAAGGATCGAGTGGAAAGATAAAGAAGTTGAGATAATGAAAATGAACCATGAAATGATCGGTATAAATAGCCTACAAAAAGAAACTATCCCTAAATTTAAGCAGTTTATCCAAAGGACCACATTTCATCAATAAAAAATAAACGGCCAATATTAAGTGGGATAAAATGATGAATTTAATGACAATTAGGTGTCAAACTTACCGTAATTAATTAAAAAAGAATGGACGGTGATGATCAGGTCAAGAAAAATAGATCAACGTATCAGAAATTCTCCCTCCAAAACTATTTTAGGAAAAATAGTTGCTATTATATATTTATGATTTAATTGTATACTAAATTCATAACAAATACTCCCTCCAATTCAAAATACATGTCATTTTAGGTATTCATATCATTTACAATTTAAATGACACTTTGCACTTTTCAAAGTTAATTAATTATATTTCTTTCAAATTTACCCCTAAAATTATTAAAAATAACTTGGATAATGATAGATTTCAAAGTGTTATATAGAATCTCAAAACTATTAATTAAGGGTATTGAAGGAACTCAATGATAGCCTTAATATGTGTGCATTAATTTAAAATGCCATCTATCTTGAATAAGAGGGAGTATTAAAATTCATAAAATTATTTTAATATTTAAAAAACCTATATAGTCTAAAAATATTACTTAAATTCGATCAATCATATAGTTAAAGTCAATAGAAAATACTTTATAATAAAATAAATATTTTAAATAATTTTTTTATATGTGCAATATATATGTTAAATTAAAAATGTTCAAAAGACAATTTAATTTGATATATAGTGAGTTGAAAATAGATTTAAAATTAAAAACTTAAAGGATTTTAAAATTATTGATGCAAAGTAAAAAAGAAATTGGTAAAATTAATTCACTCTCTTTAGTGGAGAGTGTGATTCACTATTTCACCATAAATCAAGTGTTCTTCACTTGCTCCAATAAATACAACTTTTTATATCTCCTCACTTCTACTTTTATATATATATATATATATACAGATATAATTTTTTTTATGTTCTAAGATTTTCAATTAATTATATATATATATATATATATATATATATATATTCTTAACTAATAGTATAGTGCATCTAGTATAATGAAACTAAGTTGAATAAAGTTATGACAAATAATACTTTTGAAAGATATACTTACTCCTATGAGTACGTGGTGGTCTGCAAATAAAATGACGTTTGGAATTTTACATCATGATTTTCAACCTATATTTATTATTGTGGAAAACTAATGTCTTACAACTAAGAGTTTATAATTTACCTCTTTCATATGTGGTTAACTTATTTTTAAGACGTGAGATTCTTGATACATACATTAAGTTAGTTTCTCGATTTCCAAGTACACAACGAAAGTTGTATATAATTTTTTTTTTCGAAATTTATAATTAGTATTTTTTAGTAAAGATAAATATTGTAGTTTATGATTATTTTATATAATTTATATAATATTGAAGCAAATAATACATAATTATATTATTGAGTATTTAGATTTCAATTAAAATCAATATTTCTTTATTTATAATATATTATAAAATTAAAATATATATTTTTATACTCCAAATAACTTTATTTACAATCCCGCGAAAATCGCGGGACTAGCACTAGCAATATGTTATATTAAATGTAATTATAGTATAAAGAATAACAGTCAATAATATATTGGATATAACTATAGTATAAGAAAAAACAGTTGTGTATATTGAATATAATTATGGTATAACGAATAACAACATAGTATACTGAATATAAATATGGTATACACAATTACACTACAGTATACTCAAATATGGTGTAGGATAAGTAGATCTATAAAATTGCAGTAGATGTCAAATCAACGCCGGTGAACAGTGATGCGTGAGTAGTAAAAAGTGAATCAGTCCAATCAAATTCATTTTAACTACAAAATGTGAAATATACTCCTTAGAAATTATAATTTCAAATACTAGTATTTAGCAACTACTCTTAATATAATGTACCTCTAGGTAACTACCCTTATTTAGAATGGGTTAATCCCAAAAAAATCGATCCATAATACATTTGATATTTATGTGCGAATTTGGTCCTTTTTTTTTTCCTTTTGCATTTTTCGTTTTATTCGTTAGTTTTTGGTAGGGAATTGTCCGTTGACTAAAATTGACTTTTATAAGTGATATTAAAAATTCATAAATTATAAAATCAAACATGAAAAAATATATATCGAATTTGAATTTATATAAAAAATAATTTTTAAACCAAATCAGAAAAATAAAAATATATAATCTATATATAATTTAAAAATAAAAATTCTCAAACCAAATAGTAATAATTTATGTAAAAATAGAAAATTATTAATAATATATAAAATATGGCAAAAATTTATGTGAGTTGGTTTCATGGTGAGACAGTTCACAAACTAAGCACATATTATATTATCACTCATTTTTTTCAAAGTGTTAATGTGTCATGCCCAAATTATTCTCTATCTCATCGTAAGGAGAGGTAGTTGTGACTTTGAACCTTTTGTACTCAAACACCATTTGGTCAGGGTGCACTGGCTTAACCTATTCATCCTTAGTGAATACTGAGTCAATAGTGCTGACACAATAAGGCCTCAATGTCTTTCACTCTCAAGTTTTTGTCTGTTTTACCATGGATAATCATTTGGACTTATAAATGTTATATTGAAGTAGATCAATTTCTTATATAAGTAATCCCTTATTCAGATTGCTGCACTATAATCCAGCTCCTCGTAGTTTTAGGAACCATTAAAATTCAAAGATTTAACCTTTACCATAAAAAAGTTTGAGTATCATCAGTTGATGTTATGCTATCAAAGGAATAGTCTGGTTATCAAGTGTTTCCAATAATCATTCATAACTTTGTCTTTCTTGAATCAAGATCTTGAGATCTCTGCTCAACATGGTTGGGTTACCACTACTCCAGATTTTATTTAATGGATTTATTTGTTCCTTCGGGAAGCATATTCATTTGATCTCGATATGACCCTTTTGCGAGCAAATCTGCTATATTGTTTTTTACTTCACATAATCAATTGATATTACACCAGTTGAGATTAAATGTATAACAAAATTATATTTTCGGTGAATGTATCCAAACATTCTATTAAACTTCACTCAAAGTTTGTCAATTACAATGTACCATCACCATCAGCACCACTTTGTTCCAATAACGAATGTCTTCAAGGAAGTTACATAGTCATTCAACTTCCTCACCAACTTTCCAAACCTTTAAATTTTGATTCCATTACAATACTTGTTTATTTCTTGAAATTCCACGATACTGCCATGCCTCAAATAATGAACATGTATCCATTTGTAGAAAATGAGTTTTACGTGCGAGATGTCCAAGTGTCGTTGCTATACGCCTCGTGTAATACCAGAAATCTCGTATAATGAAGCATAAAATTAAGGGCGTACTTCAAGTATCTTAAAATTCTTTTATGTGCCTCCAATGCTCTTCATTCGAATTACCGATGAATATATTCAATGTTCACTGAACATGCAAGCTCAATACATATACAATTTGTAATGTACATTCTTATGATCCTTGCATATTCCAACTGAAGCATTGAATCACCTCGATTCTTACTCAAATGCATATTAAGTTCCATGGATATTTTTAGCAGGTGGATCGTTAAATGTGTTCAACTTCTTTAACACTTTATCAACATAGTGAGATCGTGTCAACGTAATTCTATTTGACGTTCCCTCGATCTTGATTCTTTAGAATCACATCGACGAACCTCATGTCTTTCATGTTGAATTTTCAACTCAACGTCATCACAATTACTACCTATAATCAACATGTCATCTACGTATAGACACATGGTGGCAAATACTCTCAGTATATCTCACACTATAATTGTGAGATATACCGAGAGTATCTTTGTGATCTTTGTTATCTAAACAGACTATCACAGTAAAAAAAATTAAACATTTTTTTTCAAATAGTGATAGTGGATATGCATAACAATTATAAGATGAATATATAGCAGTGATATTTGAAAAAGAGATGTCATGTGAACTTCGCTTACATTAGACTTACTCTATTTTGAAATAGTGAATGAAGATTTGACACATGAATAATTTAATTACACATTAAAATTTTAAAATCAAACCACTCTACTAAATCTTGACTCGTGGATATCAATTAAATATGCCAATGATACCTAAATAAATTACGACAAACCATTTATTAAAATAAATTCTATATTAGTATATATGGGGATGAGGATACATTTAACAAAGATTCTTACATCAAATTAAAAATTAATCATAAAGTTTTACATAAATTATTATAGATGGAAGAATTTAATGCTATAATATACAATTCATAAATATTTGAAAAAAAAAATCCTAACAAAAATGGATTTTTTTTTTTTTGTGTAAGATTGTATTAGCACGAGATTATTATCATTTTTTAGACAAAGTATAAAGTGAAAATAGTTTATATATGAATTATTGAGGGGTATTAATTATTTTCACTAAAAAACATTAGTTGTTTTATTAAAGAGTATTAATTGTTTTCACTGAAAAGTCTTAGTTCATTTTCAATAAACAACTAATACTCTTCAGAGAAAACAATTAATACTCTTTAATGAAAACAACTAATACATTTTAATGGTTCATGCATGAACCAATTTCACACTATACATACTCCATTTTTAATAGAAATGTTATCAATTTTTTATGTAAATTTTGCTTTAAATGATACTCCCTCCGTCCAATATTAGCAGGCCTACTTTTTGGGCAGTTATTTTTTGTCGTAAGTTGGAGGGTATTATGAGGTATTGTGATGTTCATTTATCAATAAAATTATTGTTTATGGAAAATATAAGTATCATATTTTCCATAAACAATAATTTTATTGATAAATGAACATCACAATACCTCATAATACCCTCCAACTTATGACAAAAAATAACTGCCCAAAAAGTAGGCATACTAATATTGGACAGAGTGAGTACATTTTACATATAATTTTCAAAAGTGATACAAATTATTTAATGTAAAGTGTATCACTTTTGAAAAGTGATAATTCATATAAAGAGTGATAATATTTCTTTATTTAAAATGATATTCCACCCATCCACTAAAAGTATGACTACTTTCCTTATTTATTTGTCCACCAAGAGTGTGTACTTTTAATTATTTGTCAACAATTACTTTAACTTTATATTCATAAATAATTATTTTATCTACTTTTCTTAAAACTTGTGCACAAGAAATGGGGTACAGTTTTGGTGGACGGAAGAAATACAATTTACCTTAAAAAGTGACAATATTTTTATTGAAAAATGATGCCAATTTGATGATGATCAATGCTCTTACTCAATAAAAATAAATCCATCAATATATTAATTTTATTATTTCAATACTATTCTATTTAAATTTAAAATTGAAATTTAATAAATTTATTAACAATTTAACATAAAATTTATTATTTGTCAACCCCAGCGCACGGGTAAGTTTGACCTGATTTAAAGAGAGAATCCTCACAAATACCAAGGAGTGATGACGTGGCACAAAAATTAAATTCCGCCCAAATCCCCAATTTCGAACTCCAACCAGCCCGCGTATATTTTATGCGATTCAGTTTTTCGCTTCAAACCCTCCCTATAAATTCTCACCCACTCTTGCATTCTCTTCTTCATAAAACTGAACACGCGAATTTTCACTCACCATTTCATATCCTTTTTTACCTTCTAACTCGATCGAGGTGATTCAAGTGGATTTGTTGTTTCGTTTCAGTTGCTCTTTTTTTTAATGTATGATTGTTTAATTTAGATCCTTCCTTGCGTGTGTTTTGCCAGATGAAAGGAGGGAAATCGAAGGCTAATTCGGAGAAAGGTGACAACAGGTGTGCGAAATTCTCGTCCTGTTTATTATATTGGACCTTTTCTGTTTTGGAACCGTAGCTTGCTCTGCATTTGAATTTAGAATTATCAATTATCCTTTGTGTTAGTTGATGTTGGATTTTTCAATTGTTTTGCTTGGTTTTGATTATAAAAAATATTCCGTGTTATTTTTGGTTTTTTAATGTTTAATCTAATTCAGAGTTGAGATCCGCTGAATGTTTAAACGAATTCAGATTTGAGATTTTGAGATCTGCTGAATTTTTAGCCTAAGATCCGCTGAATGTTTATTAAACGTTAAGTTTATTGCTGCGATGAATTTTTAAATAATGTAATTTTTTTAATCTCCATCTCGGTCCATTACACTGAGTAATTCTATTTTTATCTATTTTTCCTATGATAGATGTTATGCGAAATGCTTAATTTTCAAACATTTTTATTGTCATCCTTTGCAGCTATTGTTTGTCTATCACGAATGCATTAGTTTGTATTTGAATTTATGTCGTGCATCTGTTCATAATTCATTCATCCTTGATTTTACTTGTTACAATTAATCAGTTTTAAGTAAATTTTGATTGGATTATCAGGCTTGCTATGAAGAAGCTTTCTAAGAAGGAGAAGAAAGCAGCAAAGGATCCGAATAAGCCAAAGAGGCCACTAAGTGCTTTCTTCGTTTTCATGTATGTTTGTTTGTTATCTTCTAGGCATCTCCTTTTTTCGTACGAACCTTTTGTTATCAGTCTGTTTCCATAATTGAGACTTCTAACCTTTAGCATGATGTTGTTTATGCTTTCAGGGAAGACTTTAGGAAGAAATTCAAGGAAGAGAACCCTAACAACAAATCTGTAGCTTCGGTGGGTGGCTGATCATTCTTTTCGTATCTCGTCTGACTAATGTTTTAGTTCTCTTTTATGATGTCTAATATAGTGAATTGAGATAAAAATAGGTTGGTAAAGCTGGTGGTGCTAAGTGGAAGGCAATGAGTGTTGAGGTAATTTTAGTAAGATTGGTTTGATCATTTACTCGGGTTTTCATTCGTATATAACTGCAATGTTTTTTTACGATGCAAAATTAGGAAAAAGCTCCATTTGTTGCGAAGGCAGAAAAGCGAAAGGAGGAATACGAGAAGAAAATGGAAGAATACGCCAAAGATTTGGTAACAATTTTGTTACTAGCTGCCATATATACCATCTTGTTATGTTATGTTATAAACATCGCCTCTCTATTTCTATGACTTTAATTTTGAAACGGGCTTTTATCTATGGTAATAGGCTCGTGGTGCTGGTGAAGGCGATGAATCTGATAAGTCCAAATCGGAGGTCAATGATGGCGAAGTAGAAGAAGCAAGCGGAGAGGTTAGTGTTTGTTGGATTTTAATCTATGGTTACTTAAACAATTTCAACCTTGTTATTTATAACTACAATTTATTTTGAATATGTAGGAAGAAGATGATGACTAGATGATGTGGGAGATAGTGAGATCTTTTGACAGAGATGGTGAAATATTAGTATGTGAAATTGAGATGTATCTTTGTAGCTTCACGTTCGTAGGCCATTTAGGTACTCCATTAATGAAGGATTGTGAAAATCATTTCGAATTCTTTTTAGGTCATATACAGATGATGCCTTTATAGGCTCGGTTTGTTTTTTGTTAACTTTTGAGTCAATACTTCCTTCACTATAAGTTATTTTTTGATGTTCCATTAAGTTTCTTATTTTTCAAAAAATAAATATAACAATCTACATATTAGTAAACAAATAATTTTTTAACTACCTTTTACTCTTTCACAAATTTTATATATTTTACACAAAAGTCAACATGTATCCACTATTTTTAATAAACAAAAAAAAAAAAAAAAAAAAAAATTACAGTACAACGAAGAGAGTATTAAAATAAAGAAAAAATCTAATTTGAATGGAAACGAGTAAGGTCTTCTGAGGGACAACTTCAGTTGGCTTCAGGTCAACCTCTTTCAAATAGACAACATGGATTCTGGCAATGCAGTTGGACTCTCATGTCGATCCAAATGAATCATCCTTTCCACGCGGGTAAATCTTTCCTTGCTTTGGGTTTAGAACAGCCTCCTCCACTGCTTCTCCTTTAGGGATGTTGGCCAACAATAATCTCCTTGATGTTCTTTGCTTTTTAGAAAAGCTTACCTGTGAGGAGAGCTCTTCAGTTGACTTCCTCTTGGTGGACTGAGCCACTCTGCTGCTTTTGTCAACTTGAGCTTGTACTCTTGCCTTCCTCAGGTCGGATTGAACTTCAGCTTCCTTGCCTTTGATGGCTAACTCCTTTTTCTTCTCCCTCAGTTAAGCTTCCTTGGAGGCCTTCTTCAGAGTACCTTTGATTTGTTGGGCTTTGCAGAAATCATCTGTTTCCAAGATGATTTCCATGTTGCCAGCCCCCTTCAGTTGAATGAAATTCTTGTACTCTTCCCCATTTTCGGCATCAATCAAAATATATGTCACTGTCTTGTTCAGTTGCATCTGGGAGCCTTCAATTGCCTTCAGCTGAGTCAGACAATACTCAGTGTCACCTTCAAGTCTGTGCAAGACAATCCCAACATTTTGACCAAACTTTACAAATTGGTCAAGCTTTTGATTAATTAGCACACCAGTTTTCTTTTGAGTGGGGAAGTCCTTCACAACCTCCTTTAGCACCAACTTCACCTCTTCCTTCAATACACCTTCTCTTTTCTTCATCTCCTCCTCCTTTTTCTTCCAGAAGTCCTCCACTTTCTCCATCATTGAAGTGGAAAGAGTTTCCACATAAGATTTTAGCTCAGTGGAGATGGACACCACAGACTTCTCAAGGAAGGTGTTCCTTGCTTCTTATTCTCTCTTCTCCATCTCAGACAAGGTCTTGATCACCAGCTGACCTTGGTTTTCTACAGCATTGCATATCATCTGATGAGAGTCCTCCACCTTGAGTGATAAACTTAGAAAAGAAGCCACTGTCTCCTCCATCATCTAATCTACATGGCCAGAGAGGACCATGCTTGCAGTGACTTGTTCTTCCATTTGCTCCTCAAGGCTTCTCAGTTGGAGCTAGGGCTTTAAATGAATCAAACAATTTTGGTTCGATTTGGTATTTGTATTCGAAATTAGGTATTCGTATTTGAAATTTTATAATTCGAATTCGAGTACAAATAATTTTTTTGATTCGATTAGTTATCAAATACAAATACAAACACTATGATATTCGATTCGATATTCGTAAACATTCGATTAAATATTCGATTAAATATATAATTACATAATTATATAATAATAGTAATAATAAATAATTATTTATAAATTTAAGTCCATTATAATTATTTTAAGGATATTAACCTTTATAACTCCATCCAACAAGTGGGCTTTTAGGCAATTCTTAATTAAATATTTTAATTAAAAAAATATTTAATGTAATTTAATTATTAAAAATCTTAACAATTAAAAAATAATTACAGATCAACACTCTTAATTTGATTATTAAAGTGTTTTTCCATAAATTTGATAATTAATACTTTTTCATTTACTTGATTATGTTATTCAAAATTTTAAATTTATAGCTTGTTTGTAAATTCAAACAATGACAATTTTGAAATGAATATTTGAATATTGGCAATGTGAATAATATTCACGATAACTATTACCGTGAACAACAAATTACTAATATCTGACGAAGTGGTATAACTCAAGTGGTTAAAATCCCACTACCTATGATACAAAGGTCATGGGTTCGAGTCATAATTTTGTCGATAAAAAATACTAATACATTATGTTGAAACAACTAATACATTTAGTGAGAATAACTAATATCACTTCAACTAATACCTTTAAAAAAACCACTGTATACCCTTTGGAGCTGATAACTTTAGAGCAATTCACTGATACTTTTAGTTTAATTTACTAATATCCTTCAAACAAGTTTCATTGAGAAAAATTGTTCACATAATACCTTCCCTTGAATATTATTTGTTAGGAACATGGTTGAGAAAAAAATCGACTTGAATATTCGACTCAAGTATTCGTATATTTTCTAATAATTGGATATGAGTTTCAAATCAAATATAAATCACATTTACTATTCGAAAAATATTCGATTTGAATTCGATATTTGAAATAATTTTACAAATACGAATTCAAACACGGTGGTATTCGACTCGATTCGATTCGTTTACCTACCTAGTTGGAGCTCAATTGCAGGTAGTCTGACGGCCTCCACTGTGGATAGATTATTCTTCAGTGGGCTTAGGCTTGGTTCATTCTTAGCCTACAGTGGAGTAGTAGTTCCTGCTCAAATTAAGCGGTTAGCACCAATGTTTTTAAATCCGGACTGGCCATCGAACCGGATAAGAAATTATATATATATATATATAATTATATTTGTATTCCCTACGTCTTAGTTTTCTCATTTGACATTTTTCTTGACTTTCAATGTTAGACTTGATTTATAATATATAAAATTTTAAAAATATAAAATATTTTTTTGATGATGAAGAATTACTCAATTTAAGTGCATGAAAAAAAATAAAGCAGTGAAATGGGAAAATAAAACTTGGATAGAGGGAGTACAAACTTGTAAAAATAAATTAAGAATGGTTGAAACTATACAATTTAAAAAAAAAAAACTTGAATTAATTAGTTATATACTTCATAAATCCAACACATTACAACTAAAACGAATCTTATAGTTTTTTTATACCATTTACCAATTATTATGTAAAAGCCCAAATATAAATTCACTAACAAAAGCCCATTATTAAAAAAAATATAATATAGGTATTAACCCTAATCTAATATAAAAAAACCCACGCCTCCTAATTTGTCTCGCCCCTCTCTCCATTCTCTCACGTAATACTCGCAGAAACCACAAATCTGTGATTCTTTTATGGAATTGGAATGAAGTAATACTGTGCAATCCTAAATTCAACTAACAGTCGGTTTCAGCCCCAGTCATCTATCTTCTTTCCCGATCTATTCCTTATGCGGTCCTTTGATTTTCTTCTTTTTATCTGTAAGTCTTCCTTTAGTTTTTCTTTTTCTTGTTTTTTTAATAAGATCCGGTTTTTTTGGGTCGCTGATTATCCGGTTCAACCCAGTTTTCGATTGGTTCATGACGGTTTTATATGAAACCATTTTAGGTTGAGAATCGGACCGGTGCCGTGTCCCGGTTCCGGTTAAACCGGTTGAACCGGCCGGTCCGATCCGATTTTCAAAATATTGGTTAGCACAGATAGGTTCCCCCTCTTTCTTACCAGCTCCTCCTAACTCCATTGACTCCCTTTCAGGCTCATCCACCTCCATTTGGATTCCCCCAGTCTCTCATTCCTCACCCTTGTTCTCTTCACTCTCATTTTCAACTATTTTCTTTTCAGTCAATTCATCATTTACAGTAATGATTTCTCTTATCTATCTACTTCTTACATCTACTATTTCCACATCACCCTCATTTTCTTTTTCACCAATCTGATTTTCAACTCCTTCAATATCTGTCACCTCAGTAGACTCCATAGTCTCCACTAAGGGCCGTTGTGGAGTGGTCTCAGTAGGGTTCTCCGCCTTCTCTATTGTACCACTCTTAGGCAAACTTGGAGCCTCAACATCCCTTGTCTGTGCCTCAGGGTCAATTGACCCTTCCTTGGCAGATGCCTCATTGGCTGACTTGTCCTCTGCTTGCACGAACAAGTCACCTTCACCAGCTTCTTGGCCTGAGCCAACAATTTCATAAGCTTCCCATTCTCCTATTCCTTCCTCCTTCTTCTTCTTTATCTTCGATAAGACAAGATTGCTAAATACTTTTTCATCACAGAGGTATCTGGTCTTAGAAAGACCGGTGATCATGAACACCTCAAACTCCTCCTTCCTCCAGAACAGCTCATCCTTTCCTCTAATAGCTAACATTATATCTCCCAAGGTTTGGTCCTTGAGTTGGGCAATTGGCTTGACCCTCTGAAACATGGACTTCAGATCAGGGTACTCATCCAACTCAGGGTATTTAAATTCAAGAGAGTAGAGTACCCCATCCTTCAAAGTATCAAAGAAGGAGTACTCTTCCTCATCTGAGGGTTCATCAGTAGGGTTGGTGTTTATGGGTTCATTTGAAGTGGGTTGGGGGGTAGTTTGAGTTTCACTTTCAGGCTGTTGAGAACCTTCAAAGAGGGGGTTTGAGAGTTCAGGCTGGCTTCTCTCCTTCTAGCCTGAGGGACTTGTAACACATCCTGTGGAGATTGAAGACTGAACTCTCCTCTTATTTTTGGCGGGATCCTAAAGCCCCTGAAAAGATGTTTTGCCTTAGTTGTCAGGCTAGTCTTGGTTAGATTAGTACTTAGTTATTTTACAATTCACAGGAACTCAATGAGAGGAGTACTCATTGATGATAATCAAGACTGGAGCCTGAAGACTCAGAGCAAAATCCTAAACTTACGACAGTCTCTCTAAGCTGACTGAGTAAGTGTCAGTGATGAAGAGTATGACCCTGAGGTCATTACTAACTCAGTCCTGAAGGGAACAGGATGATACTGAGTAATGGGAAAAGACTTGGAGTAAGGCCAAGCAATGCAAAAGGAATGTCAGCGTCAGAACAAGACCGTTGTGCTTGAGACAAAAAAAAACTTAATAAGACAAGCCTGAAGCCCAGGAATGAGTTCTGACATTCTCACCTACCTGATGACGTGGACCAATCCAAGAAGGACACGCACGTACGGACCTGATATGAAGACTGAGTTCAGACTGCACTTTTCAATGGGTAAGCATTAAATGGAGCATTAAATGCAATTACCAAATCCATGCAAGGACGGTTGATGCATGGGAGAAATGTCCATTGGACAAACCCTACGCAAATGACTAGAAGACTATCTCTTCCAACGGATAGTTTTCAAATCCATCTATATATACAGAAGGCCTTGAACCCATTTAAGGTTACAGGAAATTTTCAAGAAAAAAATTACTTAAACTCTCAAGCATTCAAGCACTCAGCGCTAGAAAGAAGCACTAAAAAAACCTTAAATTTCCCAAGTGTTTGTTAGCAAAGAGAGTCATTCCGTATTCCACTGAGTGAACCTAGTTATATCATAAGCTTAGAGTGGTTATCCATCCTTAGCATAGCCTTGTATTGTAAGGATAATCACAATCTTAGTTGGAAACAAACTGAAAACAAAATCCTCTTGTTAGGTTTGTTGGTTGAAGTTAGTTAGTGAGTTAGGAAGGAGTTTGTAAGGGTCAGCGAGTTAGCTGATCTGGGTGTACCTTGGCATGTTAAAAACAAGCTAATCCTTAGTGGATTATCCTATTCAATCAGGACCGTGGACGTAGGAGCTTGAGTCTCTGAACCACGTTAAACTCCTTGTGTTCTTTATTACTTTGATATTGTTCTTATTGCTTATTCATTAAGTCATTCATTGCATCGGTTTTATCAGGTTTGAATCAATCAGCCTGATCATTAACTTGAACACTGCCCTACTAATCACTACTTCAGAATTGAGTAATCAAGTTTTCAGAAAACAAACATTAACAAGACTATAAACTTTCAGGGCTCACGCATTTCCGCACTGAACTCAAGTTGATAGTTTACCAACTGACCAACACTCTGTGCAGTTAGTAGGTGTGTTATCAACCCTGAGTTCTTCACCACTCTGAGCTAAGGGGACTCAGTCAGTTTGAAAGTAAGAAAAATTTGGATACGTGTATCCCCCCCCATACACGTATCTCTTAGTCTTGTACCGGGACCAACAAGTGGTATCAGAGCAGTGGTTCAAAAGACCACTGACTTTAAATACTAATAGTTTCAGATGCGAAACTGTTGGTGGTCACTGAACAGATCTGAGTTTGCTTTTCACAAAACTTGCATCATCATGACTTCGAGGAGACTTGAAGCTTCATTGTCTGAATTCTCTGTTTCTAACTTTGTCTACTGGAAGTTCAGACTTGAGGCACATCTAGATGCCATCCATGACCAGATGCCGCGTGTTATCAAGGAAGGACCCATCAAGATCACCATTCCTAATATCAGAGGACTGGGGTATGAGCATCTTGACATTGACGTACAGGTTCCTAAGGAGAGGAAGGATATGACCAATGATGAGATCAAAATGGTGGGACTGGACATGTAGCCAAAAACATCATCTTGTATACAGTGCCTTTCGAGGAGTCAGTGAGGCTGATGAACTTAAAGACGGCTAAGGAGGTCTGCGATAAGCTGACAAGGATGTGCGAAGGGTCAGAAAAGATAAAGGAAAACAAGAAAAATATTGTCATTCAGAAGTTCAAAGCATTCGAGATGCTGCCTGATGAGACGATAGATCAGATGGAGTCAAGATTCATCAAGTTGATGAATGAATTGGTGATGTTGGATAAGGATGTTCCAAAGAGAGATGTTGCTTCTAAGATCCTGAATGCCCTTCCTGAGAGATGGGATAACAGTGTAATTATGCTAAAGAACACTCAGGATATGAGTAACATAACTTCTGCTTTACTTTTTTCAAAGCTTAAAGCACTGGAATATGATCTCAACAAGAGAAAGAAGAAAGTTCAGCAAGAAGAAGAGGAGAAAGAAAAAGCTCCTGAGAAAAGTGTGGCGTTCAAAGCCAAGTCAGAACCTATCGAGTCTTCATCAAAGTCACTGATGGAGATGAGTAAGGAAGAGCTTGCTGAGGAGTATAGCCTGATGGCCAAACGCTGTGAAAAGCTTAATTCCAGGTTTGGTCGTTATAAGAAATATTATCAGGATACTCATGATAGGAAACCTGAAGGAATCCACCAAAGCTCACGGAGATATGAGGAAAGATGGAACACTGACCAGAGAAGAGATCGTGGCGATAAAAAAAGATATTCAGACCCGAAGCCCGATCGAAGAGATGAACAGAAACGTACTCGTGATGACAGACACTCAGGCAAGACCGAAAGCTCATCAAGACCAAGGGAACCTGACTCAAGAAGGAACCCTGAGCCAAGAAAGGAGAGACGAGATGAGCAAGCTGCATGTTACAACTGTAACAAGAATGGGCACTACCAGTATGACTGCCCAGAGCTGAGTGCAAGGGAAAGAGAAGACAAGAAGGCCAAGAGAGACCAGAGGTACGCTGACCGAAGAGCCATGCTTGCTGAGGAAGCTACTGACTCGGATGGTCCTGAGGAGAGGTCGCCTAAACTCTTTTCTAATGATGAGTACGATGACGTGTGTCTTATGGCTAGAGAAGAGCCTGAGGTAACGTCTAACTCTATTTGTGGTTCATACACTGGTCAAAATCCTGAGCCCATCTCAGAGTCAGCTAGAGAAATGAACCTTCAGATCTGCCTGGATCAATTGATGGTTGATTTCTCCAGGCTGCAGGAAACTAATGTCTTTTTGGTAGAGGAGAACCAGAAATTGAGTACTGAGGTTCAAAACCTAAATGACCAACTCACTCAGTCAAATCTGAAAGAGTCAGCTCAAATTGTGAGACTAACTCAGGTAATTGACATGATCAATGCTGAGCGTCTTCCAAGAGAGAAGATTCTGAAAGAACTGGCTGATGAAGAGCTGGTCAGGAAGGAAGAGTTGAAGGTACTCAAGAGTAAGTTTAATGACCCCTTTGCCAGACATGAAATCCTGAAAAAGAGTGAGGACTCTCTTAAGCAGAAGGTTACAACAATGAATAAATCCTCAGTGGCTAGAGAGGAAATAAATAACAGCCAGATGCTTGGGAATGAGAAAAAGGGACTTGGATATGTTCCTAAGAAATTCTCACAGGGTCAATCTCATGTTGCTTTAGGGAGCAACACTGAGAGGGTTTTTTTTCCAGGCAGGCCAGAATACAAAGAAGGTTGTATTCCAGGCATGCCAGACTGACAAGGGCAAAGAAACTGTTGACACAGTCAGGGTTGCCCCCAAGGTTGCTAAGCCAAAACCCAAGGGAAAGACAAAGCAACCAAATGAGGCCCCTGAGAGCTCAGGCCAGAGAAAACCTCAGCCAAAGCAGAGGAAAACTCAGGCCAAGAGTCATCAGACTAGTCAACGTAGGGGGAACAGAAAACAGGGACCTTATCAAGAACAAGCCCAAAGACCTGTTGCACTAAGGTTTAGGAAGAACAGGAAGCCAGCACAAAAGGCACCCACTCAGGCCCCTGTGAAGCCTAAGCCTAGCACTCATACACCATCTTCTTCTCAGGCTAAGAGGAAGAAAGTCATATATGTTGATGTTTCAGGGAGATAGATTTACCACTCTGAGGCAATCAGGGTAGTGAAGCAAGTCTGGATCCTGAAGGGTACAACTGACACGATAGGACCCAACACCCAATGGGTACCTAAAGCCTGATTTGTTTGTAGTCGGCTGTGGATCACAACAAGATGAGAGGAGACTCAACCAAGGCTGTTTGGTACCTAGACAGTGGTTGCTCAAGGCATATGACTGGAATGAAGAGTCTTCTCCAAGAATTCTAAGCTAAAGATGGTCCACAGGTAACCTTTGGTGATAACTCAAAAGGTTTTACTAAAGGTTTTGGTGTCTTGGTAATATGTACGGCCAGAGTGGAGAATGTGTCCTTTGTGGAAGGACTGAAGCATAACCTGTTATCAGTAAGCCAGTTTTGTGACAAATGTTTCAGTGTTGAGTTCTCATCGAATATATGTTCAGTCAAGGACAAATCAACATAAGTGCTTCTATCAGGTATTAGGAAAGGTAATTTTTATCTCGCTAATTGGAGCAGTACTATTCCCAATACTTGTTTTGTTGCTAAAAGCTCCTTAGAGCTCAGTTGGTTATGGGACAAAAGATTAAGCCATCTGAACTTTAAGATTCTTAACAAAATTTCAAGACATTCACTTGTTGAAGGTCTACCTAATGAAGTTTTTAGCAAGGATCATGTGTGCAAAGCTTGTCAGGAAGGGAAGCAGGTCAGAGCATCATTCAAGGAGAAAGATTCCTTCTCCACTGACAGAGTTCTTCAGCTTTTGCACATGGACTTATTCGGCCCTGTAATACCTGTGAGTATGAATGGTAGGAAATACATCCTTGTAGTTATTGATGATTATTCTAGATATACTTGGGTTATTTTCTTGTTGAATAAAAATGAAACACAGGTGAAGCTTCCAGAGTTGCTCAGGAGACTCAGCAATGAGAAGAATCAGTCCATTACTAAGATCAGATCTGATAAAGGCACTGAGTTTATAAATTCATATATTTCTGATTTCTGTAATGAACTTGGTATTGCTCATGAGACTTCTGCAGCTAGAACCCCACAACAAAATGGTATCGCTGAAAGGAGGAAGAGGATACTGAAGGAAGCTGCCAGGACCATGCTGGTTGAGTCAGGATTGCCCAAGAAGTTTTGGGCTGAGGCAATCAACACTGCATGCTATACTCAGAACAGGTCCATGCTGAACAAACAACATGCACAGACCCCATATGAAACATGGAACAAGAGGAAGCCTCGCATTTCTTATTTCCATATTTTTTGTTGCAAGTGCTTCATTCTCAACAATGGGAAGACCCAGTTGAAAGTCTTTGATAGCAAATTGGATGAAGGAATATTCTTAGGATATTCTGAAATCAGTAAAGCCTTCAGGGTTTATAACTGTAGGACCCTTGTTGTGGAAGAATCACCACATGTTGATGAATCTGTCACTGAGTCTAGGATAAGATTGTTGAATCCTGACACTGAGGAGGTCACAAGGAGAGTGACAAGGCTGAGCTTAAAGAATCAACCTAATCCAAAGGTCAAAACTGTGCCAATTCCAATATGGGATGATGACGACGATCAGGAACATGACTCAAGAGCCACTCCTAAGCCCAATGCATCAGGGACAGTTGAGCCTCAGACTGAGGAACAGGCTCAACCTGAGGTATGTACCATCTATGAAGATGCAGTCGCAGCTGAGACAGTTCCTGAGTCACCTCATCAAGGGAGAATCGATGTCCCTGACATTGAGTTGGTAAATCCCTTTGGTATAGACTCGTGATCATCCCCTTTTGTTCAATATCCTGAATTCTATGAACCTATAGACACTAACATTGTAGGTACTTCAGGAACAACTCCAGGCAAGAGAACATGGCTAGAAAGTCATCCCATTAACCAGGTCATTGGTGATCCAACTGAGGGAGTCAGGACCAGACGGTTCCATGGTGAGAGTGCACTGTATTATTGGTTTCTCTCTGAGCAAGAGCCTTATAACATTAAAGAAGCTCTCGCTGACTCGAACTGGATCATAGGCATGCAAAAGGAGTTGAATCAGTTCACAAGGAATCAGGTTTGGGAACTGGTAGATAGACCTAGGCATCAAGGTGTTATTGGTACCAAGTGGGTCTTCAAGAACAAGAAGGATGAGAATGGTGTTGTAGTAAGGAACAAGACAAGATTGGTTGCAAATGGGTATTGTCAGTCTGAAGGGATAGACTATGATGAGACCTTTGCTCCAGTGGCTAGGTTGGAAGCTATCAGGTTGTTCCTTGCATATGCAACATATAAGAAGTTTAAGGTGTATCAAATGGACGTCAAGAGTGTCTTCCTAAATGGTGTACTCAATGAAATGGTATATATTGAACAAGCTCCCCGGTTTGAGGTTGGAGATAGAGTATATCATTTGAAGAAAGCACTCTATGGACTTAAGCAAGCTCCTAGAGCTTGGTATGATACCCTCTCTCAATTCCTGACTGACCACAGATTCAGGAAGGGAACCGTGGATAGGACCTTGTTCAGGATCACTGAAGGTGATGACATTCTCTTGGTCCAGATTTACGTGGATGACATAATATTTGGATTACCAAATCATCAGCTCTTTGAGAAATTCTCTTAGTTGATGACTGGTAAATTTGAGATGTCAATGATGGGAGAGATGAACCACTTTTTAGGATTGCAGGTCAAGCAAACTGATCAAGGGATTTTCATTAATCAGGCCAAGTGTACAAGAGACTTGAATCAGAATTTTGGACTTCAGAATAGCAATCCAGCCAGGATCCCAGTGAACACAAATTGGAAGATGGATCCCGACACTGAATGAGCCTCAATAAATCAGATTGAGTACCGAGGACTGATTGGATCATTGTTGTACCTGACTGCAAGTAGGCTTGACATTACTTTTGCAGTTGGTGTGTGTGCTAGGTATCAATCTAACCCCAAGAGAAGTTATTTGGAGGCTTCTAAGAGGATACTCAAGTATTTGAAAATGACAGTTAATATGGGACTATGGCATCCTTCAGATGACAACCAAGAACTGACTGGTTATTCAGATGCAGATTATGGAGGTTGTAGGATTGATAGGAAATCCGCCTCAGGGACATGTCAGTTTTTTGGGAGTAAGTTGATCTCGTGGTTTAGTTAGAAACATAATTCAGTGGCGACATCCACAACCGAGGCTGAGTATATGGCTGCAGGTAGTTGTTGTGCTCAGATTTTATGGTTGAGGCAACAATAGAGAGACTACCAAGTATTTGCTAATGAGGTCCCAATCTATTGTGACAACAATAGTGCTATAGCAATCACTCAGAACTCAGTGCTTCACACAAGGTGCAAGCATGTGGATATTAGGCATCACTTTATTCGAGATCATGTGGAGAAGAAGGACATTAGGATGAAGAAAATTCACACTGACAGGCAAAGGGCTGACATCTTGACCAAGCCTTTGGCTGAAGCAAGATTTATGGAACTGTCAGTGGAGTTAGGACTCTTAGATCCGGGAGAGCAGTCAGTATAGGATCTAGGGGGAACTCAGACCAGACTCGACTCAGTGAGGTATCAGGGTGCTACAATATCTCACTGACAGGTATGGGTTTAATCCTGACTTTTGTGAACTTGAAGCGTCTCACTGAGTTACTTTTCATATTTAAACCCATGCGTGTTGGAGCATTTAATGCATGCAGTTACTTTTTTATATACATGTCCGTTTTATACGAAATATGACTGACTGGGGAAATGATTGATGTTGAGATTGATCCTGGCCCTTAATTTCAAAATCTTTCAAATTCAGGATTAATCTCAACCCCACGTCTGAGTAACTGTTCATTTCATATCAATCAAGAATGTTATTTGAGAAATTTACGCAAACATAAACGCACTAAGCACACTGAACTTTCTCTCATTCAAATTTTCATCTTGCAAATTTCTCAAACCCTAATTCTCTAAATGACATTCATTGATACCACTTGGTCTACAGACAAACTTGAGGATGTTGTCAAGAGCAAGTTGGTAAACATTGAACACATCTTGTCCTTGGATGGACCCAGCTAATTGGTCGTAGAAATTCTTCCAGTCTTCAAATGGATTACTGACGCCAAGATGGAGAAGTTCGTCACGATGAAACCAACCTATGTTCTTCCAAAGGCAGTGGTGGAGGCGTACCTGAACTTATTCCTTCGCAAAGGTGAATTATTCACGAAGGTAACTGTCTTGGTGCCTGCTAGGGAGAAGAACCAAGATGGTGAGGAGCTCTACAATGTGGAGACCCGGATGATCGACCTGAGGAAGGCTGTGAAGGAGGTGTACGGACTTCCATGCTCTGGAATCAATCCCAGGACCTACAAAGAGAATAAGAAGGGTGAGCTCCTTAAGGATTGGACGAAATCTGGGTCGCTGGAGTTCAGGTCGAGGCAACATAAGGAGACACATGAGTACCGTGCCATGGTGGATATCATCACTAAGATGATTATGGGCACAACTGTGTCTCACGAGCAGCTGAGCCTGCCAAAGCTGAGAATAATAGGGGCTTTGGTAGAAGGCATTGAGGCTAACTGGGAGGAGATCTTTCTTGATCAAATATGTCATGCTGCTCAGGATAAGCTGAAGAAGGATGAGGAAAGGAAACACATCTCAGTTGGAGCTATCCTTCCGTTTGGCACGAGAATGTCGATCCTGATAGCTCACGCATGTCAGGGCTGCACTTTCAACTAAGAGGATGATCTTTTCTCCAAGAAGGTGATGTTCTCCACAGCAGCTGACACCTATGCCATCCTTGGCATTCCTGACCCCAATGGTCCCCCCAAGGGTCAGAAGAAGAAACCAGCTTCAAAGGGCAAGAAGGTGGTGCCTGCCCCGCTGGAGAAGGTGGAGAGTCTCCTGGAGAAGGGGAAGGAGACTGAAGAAGAGATAGCAGCTGAGAAGGAGGCGGAGAAGGGGAGAGAGGAGAAGGCTTTGGAGGAGAAGAAAGCCAAGCTGAAGGTAGTGCTGAAGAGTCAGGCCACAGCTAAGAGTGTAGGGAAAGGGACTGAGAAGGTCTCCAAGAAGGCCGTTTCTGAGGCTGAGGAGACTGACGATGATGTCAAATCAGGCGGAGAGGAATTGGTGGACAGACCTTTGAAGAGGCTGCGGAAAGGGCCTAAGAGATCTCCAGCTAAGAAGCTAAGGGAGATCAGTTCAATTGGGGAGGAGTCAAGCTCTCCAAGGGCTTCTGACTTGGAGCAGGTTAGGGAAACGATTGATACTGCAGAGCTGCTGCAGCCTGAGTCCAATCCCACTGAACCCCAACCCTCAACCTTACCCATCACTGAGCCTACCCCAATCCACCCTGATCAAACCGCACCCATCACTGAGCCTACTCCAACCCACCCTAACCAAACCTCTCAACCCACTGAACCTACCCTACCCTAAAAAATTCCTGACCTCACCCCTCCCCAAAATGAGTTAGAGCCCATTACTACACCCATCACTGAGCCTGACCATAACCCAGAGCCAAACACTTCCACGCCCAACACTGAAGACTTCCCGTCTTACCCTAACCCCAAAGACTGCCCCAAAACCACTACCGCATGAGACTCAGCCGATGAGTTTCTTGACATGGCGGAGGAGGAGGAGCTGGATGCCAGGTTGATGGGTGGCATGTACGAGAATACTCTCAGGGGGAACGCCTGTGAGTGGGCATCAAAGTGTTGGCCCAGCTTGCACAGATACAGGGAGCTATGCTCCAATGTTATTAAACTCAAAGTCTGGCTCGACTTCAAGCAGTCCAATATGCAGAAGCAGCATATGCTTGTCGATGCCAGAGGCTGGGAACACTAGGAGAAGGAGGAAGCTAGACTATGCTCTTATTTTCAGATCACCAGTTGGCTGTAGTTGCTAAACTTCGAGAATTAAAGAAACTGGTAGATGGACTGAAGGCTGGCATGCAGGAGGACTTTGAGGATGAGCCCAAGGATGATGATACTCAGGGCGGAGTAGATGAGAAGAAAGTGGAGAAAACTGCGAAGGAGATATATGCAGTGGTCTCTGAGCCTCGTGCTCAGGGGGAAGGTGATTCAGGGACTGCGTCTAAGGGTGGAGCAGTTGATGAGACCAACAAGGTTGGTTCATCTGCCAATGACACATCAGCCTGTGAAGGGATTCCCTGCCTTGAGGCAAATGAGAATGATGTGGAGGCACCAAAGGAGACTCATAGTTCTGAGGGTATCTTACTCGAAGTTCGAGATGGCTCAGCTGTGCCTGAGTAGGCGGCTGTGACCACTCAACAACAGCCTTCAATGCACCCTAAAGAGGGGACTGATGCTGCATAGGCTGACAAGGGAAAACAGCCAATGATGGAGGAGGAAGAGGCTGATGATGAAATGGTCAACACTGACATCCGGAGAGGCAACTTTACCATCGAGGTAAAGCAAGAAAAGACAATACAGAACTTGGCGGAGCTCAGGGAAGAGATCCAGAGGATCAGGGATGAAAAGGAAGAAGCAGCCAAGGCTCTTGATTAGGCGTGAAATTGTCATGATTCGTCGCTCGAAATGCCCTTATTTTGATTGATTTATATAAGTATTTAGAGTCATTTGAGTATCATTTTCATAAACTAATGAATTTAATTCTTTGATGCTTATAGATGGAAAGAGGGCGAAAAGAGGAGTTCGTAGGACTTTGAATCGACTTAAATAGATGCCCGGATGAGAAGATATGGAAGAAATACGAGAAGTATTAGTTCGAGCGAGCAAAAGTGTCACTGGAGTATTCAAGCTGGAGGAGCTCGAGTACTGACTACTCAAGCACTCGAGTAGAGCACTCGAGCCATGCCTGGTCGAGTAGCTACTACTCGAGGACTCGAGTAGTGCACTCGAGCTAAGGCCGATCGAGTAGAACTACTCGAGCTAAGGAGATCGAGTACTTTTTGGGGTTTTGTAAGTTTTGACTACTCGAGTGAAACTTGCTCGAGTACTTTCTACTTGAGCACTACTCGAGCTTTACGAGAATTTTGACCCATGCAAGGTCCGATTCAACCTGTTGTCTATTTATACCCCTTCTGAACACATTTTTAGAGACCACCACATACCACTTGATACGAGATTACTTTGAGAGTTGGTTTTAGGAGAAGAAGGAACGAGCAAACTCTAGATTTACGTTTTCGAGGTTTTCTTTACGAATTCATAGTACAATTTTGCTTTTTAGTTTTGTTTCTTCAGACTTTTGTTCGTTAATACTTTGAGACTTTATTTTCTTAATTTAAATTCAGTTCTTCGCTTTAGTTTCTTTAAACCCCAGTTTATGTTTGATAATTTATTCATCATAATCGTTATGTTCATGTTCGTTACTTCTTCAATTGTTCTTGTTTACGTGAAAACCATGTCTAGCTAAAACCCTTGTATGCTTAGGGTAGGATGAACTCGTAGAAGTAGGTTGTGGGTATGTAATTAGGGTAATTCGTGACGTTAGGTTTTAATTCTCTTAATTAATGAATTCTTAAAATCAATCTTGACTTTATTCTTGAATTTTGTTCGAAAAGGGTTTGAGAAAGGACGACCGTATCACACGTTAACAACGAGTAGACTTAATGAGAGGGTTTAGAAAGGGTTAATTAATCTACCAGTTTATCTAAGGAGGACGACCACATCACCTTAGTTTAAATTAGGGTCTCGTTAATTAAGCACTATCTATTAACTTGTTCGTAGATTAGTGAAGTCAATTGTTAGGATAAAGTATTAGGGTTTTAAATCTTGAGATTTCGTCTTGCAATATTTTACTTAGGTTATTTCTTGCGCGTCACGATTATCTTGATTATGAACCTGCTCCATTAGTATACGTAGGGATTCCTATCCTGAGCATCACCATAACTCTTTTGAATACAAACCTTAGTTAATTCGTCTCCTTCAGTATTTTAGTTTAATCAGTTTAGTAGTTATAATTAATTCTTCAAAAAAAATCCAAAAACATACACTCATATTAGCTACGACGTGTAGATCTTCAGGGATCTATTCGCATACACACATTCCCTTGGGTTCGATAATACTTGGTCATTATACTTACTCATACCACTGTGATCCCGTACGCTTGCGGCGAATCGACTAGTAAAAGTTGGTATATTCGCTTCAAGTCAATGGCGCCGTTGCCGGGGATGGCGTTGTATGTCTTTTGAATAGGACTTGTCGATAGCTTAGTAGTTAGTAGTGAGTGATTTACTTTTCTATTTTATTTCGTACGTATTCGGCTGTTGCATTTTTATTCTTTTGTTAGTGTTTCAGGTTTATGAAAACACGCTCACAAGGCAATACGAGCGAAGAGAGATTACCGTTGGATCCTGAGACAATAGCAAAAAGAAACCGAGTCTTCTTAAGAAGGATAAACGCTGCCGGTGGAGGGAATGAACCAATGGACATTACTAATAAGTTGGACGATGTCGAGAATGAGTTTAATCAGACATTGAACCGGGCTGACGGCACTAAAGGCAATTCCAGTAAGAACCAAGATCCGTCAGGGGACAGTCAAAGCCAGAACCCGGGTACACAACATGTGAACAATCCAGCTCATAATCTTGTCCAACATCCTCAGAACAACCCTGCTTACCCACATCCTAACTTACCACAAAACAACTTGTCTTATCCCTACCCATACCCACCTTATCCATATCCACCTTACCCGTATCCTCCACCTCCTGTTTACAACTAACCACCAGCTTATCAACCACCACTACCCCAACAAGTACCCGTACTATATGCTAATCCTCAACACGTTCCTCAGAACGCAGATCAGAACATGGCTATTAGAGGAAGGTTCGCGGCACAACCACAGAGGTACTATGATGGAGTGGCATTGCCCCCTGTAGAGGCAAATAACTTCTCGATTTCCCCAGGAATTCTTAAGCTACTTACCAAGAATCAATTCAAGGGGGAGGTTGGGAAGGAGAATCCTCATACTCATCTGAGGAATTTCCTGATGATCGCATCCATATTTAATTATAATAGCATATCTGAAGATGCCAAGAGGCTCAGGCTGTTCTCATTCTCTTTGACGGGAATAGCCAAGGAGTGGTACGATAACATGACTTGAATAAAAAATACCAGCTTCTACTAGTGGCTTCCCCCCAAGAGTACGGGTTCACTGTAGTATGGGCGAGTATATGGACCAAGTAGTATCGAACCCAAGGGATGGAGTGTGTATGCGAACAGATCCCTGAAGATCTACGCGTCGTAGTTAATATGAGTGTAATATTTTTGGGTTTTTGAAAGATTAATTAAAAGACTGAATTAAACTAAGTAAACTAAAATACTAAAGAAATCAAATTAACTAAGGGTTGTGTTCTAATGAGAGATGGTGATGCTCAGGATAGGAATCCCTACGTATACTAACGGAGCAGGTACATAATTAAAATAACTGTGACGCGCAAGAAATAACCTAAGTATAAGAATGCAAGGTGAAAGCTCAAGATTCTAAACCCTAATACTTTACCCTAACACTCGACTTCACTAATCAACTAACAAGTTAATAGATTGTGCTTAATTAATAAGACCCTAATTTAACTAAGGTGATGCGGTAGTCCTCCTTCGCTAAACCGGTAGATGAATTAACCTTTCCTAAACCTTCTCGTTAAGACTACTAATTGTTATTGAGTGATGCGGTCGTCCTCTCTCTAACACTTTCGTACTAAATTCAAAGGTAGAGTGAAGATTAATTATAAGAATTCATTAACTAAGAGAATTAAAACTAACGTCACAAGTTACCCTAATTATGTACCCACATCCTACTTCTACGAGTTCATCCTACCCTAAGCATACAAGGGTTTTAGCCGGACATGGCTTTAACAAACATAAAAGTAATAGAAGAAACAACGAACATAAACATAATGAATTGAACAAAGAAAATAAGAAACATGAACTAGGGTTTTAAAAGAAATAAATATTCAGAACGGAAATTTAATTAACTAAAACTAAGTTTCAAGCGTCCAAAGAAATCAAACTAACGAAAAGAACTAATAAACGAAAAGAAACTTAGAATTCGTATGCGAAACCTCAACAAAACGTAAATAAAGCTTGCTCCTCTCCTTCCTCTCCAAAAACTAAGTCTAAAGTGATTTCTAAAGTTCGGGGATCCTTCAAAACGTGTTTGGAAGAGGTATATATAGGCAACGGGTCGAAACGGGATCTCATGGGCCAAAATTCCATCGAGCTCGAGTAGAGGACGAGTAAAAGTACTCGAGCAATGCAAGCTCGAGTGTCAAATTTGTACAGAACGTGAAAAGTACTCGAGCCCCTTAGCTCGAGTAGCTCTACTCGACCGGTCATTGATCGAGTAGTCTACTCGAGTGCCTGCGGACTTACTACTCGACCGGCTTCTGCTCGAGTGCACTACTCGAGTGCCTGAGTATTGGCTACTCGACCGAAGCTAGCTCGAGTGCACTACTCGAGTGCCTGAGTAGTGTTTACTCGAGCTCCTTCATCTTGAGAACTTCAATGACACTTTTGCTCGCTCGAACTAATACTTCTCGTATTTCTTCCATATCTTCTCATCCGGGTATCCGTTTGAGTCGATTCGAAGTCCTACGAACTCCTATTTTTGCCCTCTATCCACCTATAAGCATCAAAGACACAAATTTGTTAGTTTGAGAAAATAATACTCAAATGACTCTAAATACTTATATAAATCCATCAAAACAAGGACATTTTGAGCGACGAATCATGACATTTTCACGCCTAATCATAACACGCTCCCACGGGGAGGTGTAAACATATGGGCCGAGCTCGAGCGTCTGTTCCTCGAGCGATTCTACCCTCCATCTAGAACCATTAATGCGAGGATAGAGATCTCTTCCTTCTGCCAAAAGCCAGGAGAGGATTTACGTCAGGTGTGGGAGTGATACTCGAATATGTTGATTGAGTACCCACAGCACGGGTACAATGAGGGAGATATCATGGCATTCTTCTATAGTGGAGCCAGCAAGGCTGGTCAAGCCCATCTCGATGCATGTGCCAGTGGAGCTTTCTGAACCAAGGGATTGCGAGATGTAGAGAAATCGTAGATAACATTATCACGAATGCCGGGAAATGGAATGAGGATCCGGAATTTCAGAGAGCGTGCAAGTTGGAGGAGAATGAGGGTACGAGGAAGCTGTTGATGGCAATGATGGAGAAGATCAGCAACCTTGAGATGGGGCAGAATCTGGTTGGAGGGAATGTAGCAGTGAGTGAAAAAGTGGACCCACCCATGAGTCAGCAAGAAGAGACCAACTATATGGGAAGACCTAATTATCCACAAGGGGGGTATCCACAAGGTGGCAATCAGTTTGGAAGGCCTTCTTATGGCCAACCATTTGTACCTCCAGGTCCTCAACCGCCTCAAAATCAATGGAGGAACACACAAGTATATCAAGGAGGACATCAGCCTCCTCAAAACACATGGAGGAAAAATGAGAATTTTTCATATGCTAATCCGAAGGCTGGTATTACAGTACCTCCAGGTGTTGACCCAGGTTCTAAACCTCCGGGTGGAGAAGGCGGTGCCTCAACTAAGGAGATGTTAAGAGCTATCCTTCAGAAGGTGGAGGAAGGTAGCAAGAGATTGTCCTCTTTGGAGTACGATGTGAAGAAGTTGCATAAGAAAGGCGATCAGTGCGATCAAGAACTCCAGAAGAGAGATATAGAGCTGAATCGAATTCAGTAAGAGAACAATAGGCGGTTCACTTCGATAGATTTTCAGATGAGCCAGATCGTAAAATCATTGGGAAGAGAGCCGGGTAAATATCCGTCCATGCCGGAGGGAGACCTGAAAGAACATTGCAAGGCGATCCAGCTTAGAAGTGGAACCAACTATGATGGTTCTCAGATGCCTGCTGATTCTGAGACGCCCCAAGGAGAGATTGAGATGGAGGGACGAGAACATAAGAAAGATAGAGGTGAGACAGTTGAGAAAGGGGTCGAGGGTGAAGGTATTCAGAAGAGTAAAGATGGGGATGAGTCCCATGAGAGCAAAGAGCCTAAAGAGGAAGGCATTAAGAAGATTGAGAGAGTTCCTAAGTGGAAGAAGGCAAAGGTAGCAAGGGAGAAATTTTAAGAGACCGAGCGTGATGAATGGGGGGTACCCAAATCGGTGATACCCGTCCCGTATCCACAGCGCTTCATGAAGAAAAAGCTTGATGAGAAATTTGCTAAATTTCTTGATGTTTTTAAGAAATTATATATTAATATTCCTTTTTATGATGCTTTGGAACAGATGCCTAATTATGCCAAGTTCCTGAAGGACTTGATCGCAAAGAGAAGGAGAGTTGATGAGCCCAAGTTGGTGCAGCTGAACCATGAGGTGAGTGCATTAGTGCACAAAGCGCTTCCACCGAAGTTGAAGGATCCCAGGAGTTTCACGATCTTGTGTGATATCGAGAGTGGAGTTAAGAAGGGAGCGTTGTGCGATCTTGGAGCGAGCTTCAATCTTATGCCCTTGTCATTATTCAAGAAGTTGGAGGGTGGAGAACTTCAGCTGATAATGATGACGCTTCAACTTGCCGACCGGTCTATTACTCGACCTCAAGGTGTAGTTGAAGACGTCCTCGTGAAAGTTGGGGATCATATTTTTCCAGCCGACTTTGTAGTGCTCGACATGGAAGAAGATGAGCGAATGCCTTTAATCTTGGGAAGACCGTTTTTGGCAACAGCCGGGATGGTGCTAGATGTGGCAAATGGGAAGATCACATTGAAAATTGATGATCAAGAGGTGAAGATTTCCCTGTATGAAGTCATGAAGCACCCGAAGGAGGATGAGAGCTGTTATTGCATGGATGCCATTGATCCTTGTGTTGAAGACACACCTCCTAACTCTAACCTTTCTTGTATTAATGATTTTGATGATCCTTCACTTGATGATTTAACCCATGAGCATTATGATCTAGATTATTTTGATAGAGATAAAGTGAAGAAGTTGAGGGATGGAGAGATGAAAAGTGTGGACGTGGTCCAGTTGGAGAAGAAATGAGGAGTTAAGAAGAAAAAGTCAAAACTCAAGAAAGTGCTTAGTGAGACTCCTCCAGATAAAGGTGAGAAGGATTTGAGACCCCTAACACTTGGGGATGAGAAGGAAGCAAAGGAACTCATGATGAAGGGACATCAAGAAAAGGAATGCAACCACCACTCTTATGAGAGTAAGGGAGGTAATTTTGAGTATCATGTCCCATAAGCTCCTTTGAGCTCGGTCCGACATTAGGACCTTAAAAATAGCACTGAATGGGAGGCAACCCATTTTTATTTGCTTTTGAGTGTTTTATGTTATTTGAGTGTTGTCTTGAATCGTAAGTTTTAACCTCGTACTCGAGAGTTTATTTTGTAGGGTTGTCTCGAAGGAGTAAAGGTATCATGGAGATATTCAGATTGAAGGAACCACTAGAGACCAAGGAGTGTGCTACGTTGTTAAGAGAAACTGAATTATTTGGATGAGGTAACCCACAACCCCAAACTTAGACCTCTTCACAAGGTCGAAGTTTGGGGGGTGGAGTTTTTATGTTGTATGGTTACATTGCACAGACGCACGCCCTATCTTTGAGTTGAGTTTGGTTATTTGGTATTTTGAGATGCTTCTTGAGCTGTTATTGTGTTGATGTGCTACATATTTCATGCCTATCAATCATCTTATGCTTGTTGATTGCTATCTTTTAGTATGATTTGATGAGTAGGGTGAGTTGTGAGGTTGAGTTAGGAATTCTTTTGTGTGAGTGTTTGAGTTAGAGTGGATTTGAGAGAGAACTAGTATGCTTGCGAATTTTCTTTTTGAGTGCTTGTGTGATGAGTGTGAGAATTCACTAGGACTAGCATGGATGTGAAAGTCGTGAGATTTGAGCCTTTTGAGATTAAGATGCATGAATTTATCTCTTCGTTTGTGAGTGGATCGTCACCTTAGAGGATGCTAGAACTTGTGTGTGCTCTTGCTTCTTGATTGTGTCTAGTTTGATATGCCGAATGTGATCTTAGGCCATCTTTGTTTTGATTGAGTCACTTAGCCTAAATTTTCCTTACCATTGACATTTGTCCCTTGTTAGCCCCTTTGAGCTTTAAGCCTATTTCATTTGCTAGCACATTTAAACACTATTCCAAGTTCCTAAGCCTTTTTGTCCCAATTTGAGTGGAGAATATGAAAAGTGTGAATGTGAAGGGATTGAATTGAGTTGAAAAAGGAAAATGTGATTGCTTGAGTGAGTATGAGAAGAAGGTGTGATGAAGTTTTGAGTTGTGGGAAAGAACAAAAAAAGTTGAGAATGAGCAAAAGAAAAATGAGCTCATGTGTTTGTGAAAAAAAAAGAGAAGAAAAAAAAAGTGATTGACAAAAGTGAAAAAAGTGAGAAAGAAAAAAAAAATTGAAGTGTAGAGAGTGTTGGAATTGAAAGTGTGCTTATTGAATATATTGAAATAGTCTGTTCCTAATCCCGAAGTACCGAAGTGCTATTTTCTATTCTCCAGTCACTTAAGTCACTTACCTATATTGTTATCCCACTTGTCCAAAGAGCCTACATTACAACCTTGAGAAAAGTCCTTTTTGATTCGGCATTGATTTCTAGAGTATGGTCGGAGTTGAGAGTGCTTACAAGCCTATGGCTGCCGATATGGGTGATTGATTGTTTGAGTGAGTCCCTTTATCATTGATATACACTTGTGAGGGAGTGAAACACATCGTTGAGTGCACATCCGTGTTTGATTTTGGTGATTCTTGCTGTTGTTGCATGAGTATGATGAGGGAAGGTGAGTGAGTATACTTGTGATTGATCTTTGAAGCCCGAGTTCATTCGCTTACATGATTTGATTCTTTGAAACATTCCTAACAATTTCACTTGACTTATTATTTCATTGCTTGAGGACAAGCAATATGGTAAGTTTGGGGGGGTTGATTAGGCTTGAAATTGTCATGATTCGTCGCTCGAAATGCCCTTGTTTTGATTGATTTATATAAGTATATAGAGTCATTTGAGTATCATTTTCATAAACTAATAAATTTGTTTCTTTGATGCTTATAGATGGAAAGAAGGCGAAAAGAGGAGTTCGTAGGACTTTGAATCGACTCAAACGGATGCCCGGATGAGAAGATATGGAAGAAATACGAGAAGTATTAGTTCGAGCGAGCAAAAGTGTCACTGGAGTACTCAAGCTGGAGGAGCTCGAGTACTGACTACTCAAGCACTCGAGTAGAGCACTCGAGCCATGCCTGGTCGAATAGAACTACTCGAGCTAAGGAGCTCGAGTACTTTCTGGGTTCTGTAAGTTTTGACTCCTCGAGTGAAACTTGCTCGAGTACTTTCTACTCGAGCACTACTCGAGCTTTACGAGAATTTTGGCCCATGCAAGGTCCGATTCGACCCGTTGCCTATTTATACCCCTTCCGAACACATTTTTAGAGACCACCACATACCACTTGATACGAGATTACTTTGAGAGTTAGTTTTGGAGAAGAAGGAATGAGCAAGCTCTAGATTTTATGTTTTCGAGGTTTTCTTTATGAATTCATAGTACGATTTTGCTTTTTAGTTTCGTTTCTTCAGACCTTTGTTCGTTAATACTTTGAGACTTCGTTTTCTTAATTTAAATTCAGTTCTTCGCTTTAGTTTCTTGAAACCCTAGTTTATGTTTGATAATTTATTCGTCATAATCGTTATGTTCATTTTCGTTACTTCTTCAATTGTTCTTGTTTACGTGAAAACCATGTCTAGCTAAAACCCTTGTATGCTTAGGGTAGGATGAACTCGTAGAAGTAGGTTGTGGGTATGTAATTAGGGTAATTCGTGACGTTTGGTTTTAATTCTCTTAATTAATGAATTCTTAAAATCAATCTTGACTTTATTCTTAAATTTTGTTCGAAAAGGGTTAGAGAAAGGACAACCGTATCACTATTTAACAATGAGTAGACTTAATGAGAGGGTTTAGAAAGGGTTAATTAATCTACCGGTTTATCTAAGGAGGACGACCGCATCACCTTAGTTTAAATTAGAGCCTCGTTAATTAAGCACTTTCGATTAACTTGTTCATAGATTAGTGAAGTCGATTGTTAGGATAAAGTATTAGGGTTTTAAATCTTGAACTTTCGTTTTGCAATCTTTTACTTAGGTTATTTCTTGCATGTCACGATTATCTTGATTATGAACCTGCTCCGTTAGTATACGTAGGAATTCCTATCCCGAGCATCACCATAACTCATTTGAATACAAACCTTAGTTAATTCGTCTTCTTCAATATTTTTGTTTAATCAGTTTAGTAGTTATAATTAATTTTTCCAAAAAAATCCAAAAACATACACTCATATTAGCTACGACGCGTAGATCTTCAGGGATCTATTCGCATACACACCTTCCCTTGGGTTCGATAATACTTGGTCATTATACTTACTCATACCACTATGATCCCGTACACTTGCGGGGAATCGACTAGTAAAAGTTGGTATATTCGCTTCAAGTCAGCTCTCCGCAGGAATATCTGGTGGACCAAGTCAGCCTACAACACTCTCGCCAACAAAGAGCTTATCGCGCTGAAGAAGACTATGGTTGGCACTGCTAAGTCAGTGAGGTAGGAGAGGAGGAAGATGAAGAAGCAGTTCAAGCAGACCCTGACCCTACTCGAAGAGAAACATGAGCAAATATTGACGAAGGCAGTGGAGCATCTAGCGAGTCAGGCTGGGGAGCTTTTCACTCAGGCCCTAAATGACTCAGTGGCCAAGCTGGCACTGGAGTCAGGGAAGATTGCTCAAATCTCTGAGAGTGTCACTCAGGGATTGGCCAAGGCTGCTCAGGAGTCTGCTCGAATTGTTTCAGAAGCCAACCGGATTAGCGAAGAGACTGGGAAAGTGGAGGCCAGGATCACACGGGTTGAGGAGAAACTCCACACCAACATGGAGATTTTTGGAAAGAAGGTGGAGGCCACCATAGCTAGTGTTTCATTCACCAGATCTGGAATTGTGAATGGAGTGGACATGTTGAAGGAAGGTGTGCTGGATGTTCAGTCCTTAACATCTTTCATCGTCAACAACGGGCAGGAGGTTCTCACGGAGGCTCTGCCTCAGGCCTAGGATGATGCCAAAAGGGGAAAGAAAAGAAAAAAAGATCCCACCTTGAGGCATCGGAGGCTCAATATACTCCAAGGAAGTCAGCAAGGTTGGCTGCAGTGGCAAAGGCTAATGATCCTTCAGAAGAACAAGTCCAAGCTCAACTTCCATCCATCCCTGAAGGAAGCTCAGAGCGCTTACCTCTTAGCACGAGGAAGAATCCGATTTCCATAGACACCAATGAAGTGACATCCTTGTGCGAAGAAGCTTGGGGTCTACCCCATGAGAAGAGTGAGGCTCAGCGCAGGACATAAATTGCTGAAAAGGAGAAAATACACATCCTTGAGAAGAAAGTTGAAAAGCTTTCAGAGCTTACTGTACTTCAACAAATGGAGCTGGATGATGGGATTATGAGCATGCTAAGGAGGAAGAAGGTGAAGCCTGAGCCGAGGAAGTATAGAAAGAGGCCAACAACTAGGAAATTAACAATCCTTCAAGTCAGAAAGCCGTAGGTGACACTGAGGGAAACTCTTGTCGATGAGTTCATCTCAGAGACTTTAAAAGAGTTTTGAGTTGATGCAAGGGATGAGTTCGTCAGACTCTGGTACATAGTGAAGAAATGGGGTGACACTGAAGACATCAATGCCCACTTCACTGACTACATGATGGACAACCACCCTGAACTCATTCAGAAGATCTTAGAGGAAGCTGACGCAACCAATGTCCAAGTAAAGGCTCCTGAGTTCATTACTCGACCACCACTTCTAATCCCTGGAACAAACAAGCATGATACAAAGGCAATTATGACTGAAGTGTTGAAGGGTATGTGAACCAACCTAAGAGAGTAGATGAGTTGAAGGTCAGAGTCTATGTTGGTTATGGACTCGAGCCTGAAATGAGATTAGTATAGGTGTTCACAACCTCCTGTAATAGATTAAGTCATTGTACTCAATTCTCATATTATCAATGAAATTTATTACTTTGCCCACAGACAAAAACTCATTGTCTTTTTGGCTGTTATTTAAATTCTGTACATTATCAAGAATTGTTCTAACACTGACTTATCTTATAGATAAGACTTTGTCTTTCCTCTAAGTATTTTGAGGATCTTTACAGTGTTTTGACATCATCAAAAAAGGGAAAATTGTTGGGACAATATCAGTTTTGATTAGATCCTAAAGCCCCTGAAAATATATATTGCCTTAGTTGTCAGGCTAGTCTTGGTTAGATTAGTACTTAGTTATTTTACAATTCATAGGAACTCAATGAGAGGAGTACTCATTGATGACAATCAAGACTGGAGCCTGAAGACTCAGAGCACCATCTTGAACTTACGACAGTCTCTCTAAGCTGGCTGAGTAAGTGTCAGTAATGAAGAGTATGACCCTGAGGTCATTACTAACTCAGTCCTGAAGGGAACATGATGATACTGAGTAATGGAAAAAGACTTGGAGTAGGGCCAAGCAATGCAAAAGGAATGTCTCACCTGAAGCCCAGGAATGAGTTATGATATTCTCACCAACCTGATGACATGGATCAATCCAGGAAGGACAAGCATGTACATACCTGACATGAAGACCGAGTTCAGACTGCACTTTTCAACGGGCAAGCATTAAATGCAATTACCAAACTCATGTAAGGACGGCTGATGCATGGGATATATGTCCATTGAACAAACCCTACGTAGATGACTAGAAGGCTATCTTTTCCAACGGATAGTTTTCAAATCCATCTATATATACAGAAGGCCTTGAACCCACTCAAGGTTACGGAAAATTACCAAACCAGAAATTACTCAAACTCTCAAGCATGCAAGCACTCAGCGTTAGAAAGAAGCACTCGAAAAACCTTAAATTTCTCAAGTGTTTCTTAGCAAAGAGAGTCATTCTGTATTCCACTGAGCGAACCTAGTTATATCATAAATCTAGAGTGATTATCTATCCTTAGCATAGCCTTGTCTTGTAAGGATAATCACAATCTTAGTTGGAAACAAACTGAAACCAAAATCCTCTTGTTAGGTTTGTTGGTTGAAGTTAGTTAGTGAGTTAGGAAGGAGTCAGTGAGTTAGCTGATCTGGGTGCACCTTGGCATGTTAAAAATAAGCTAATCCTTAGTGGATTATCCTGTTCAATCAGGACCGTGGACGTAGAAGCTTGAGTCTCTAAGCCACGTTAAACTCCTTGTGTTCTTTACTGCTTTGATATTGTTCTTATTGCTTATTCATTAAGTCATTCATTGCATCGATTTTATCAGGTTTGAATCAATCAGCCTGATCATTAACTTGAACACTGCCCTACTAATCACTACTTCAGAATTGAGTAATCAAGTTTTCAGAAAGGAAACATTAACAAGACTATAAACTTTCAGGGCTCATGCATTTCCGCACTAAACTCAAGTTGATAGTTTACCAACTAACCAACACTCTATGCAGTTAGTAGGTGTGTTATCAACCATGAGTTCTTCACCACTCTGAGCTAAGGGGACTCAGTCAGTTTGAAAGTTAGAAAATTTTGTATACGTGTATTCCCCCACATACACGTATCTCTTAGTCTTATACCGGGACCAACAGCCCCTGCAGAGCCAGTTCGTGAAATCCTGGTATTTGAACCAACTGGGCCGGTTGGTGGCTGCTCAGATGGAAGACCTCCAATTTCTAAGAGGAAAAGCAAGGCGGAGTTAAGGGCGGTAGCACAGGTGAAGAAAGTCGGAATAAACCCATCAACCATGCCAACGATTGACTTAACCTTCTCCGAAAAAGATTTGGATGGTGTCTTAACTCCACCCAATGACTCTTTAGTCATCTGTGCAAACATCACGAGGACACGGGTACACCGCCTACTCATCGACACGGGTGCCTACACGAACATTCTGTTCAAGAACACGTTCGATCAGCTAGGAGATTATGCAGGATATATGGAAGATTGTAATCATTGTTAGATTTAGTATCCTAGAGACAATCCTTTGTGAGGACATGATACTAAGATGATATTCAGTTTATGGTTTAATATTATTATTTGGTTTAATATTAAATGTATGACTTTACACTTATCTGAATATTATATTTGATTGTTTGCATTATTCATATCTGTGTTTCCTTGAATCGATACTGTCATTGAGTGAGTGAGAACGCAGATGACCGAAGTATGATTCTCAAATAGCCCCGATCAAGGATCATCAAGAATGAGATTTTGATGATGCAAATGAAGATTGGTGTGCGATCTGCATTATACTCTATGGTGAGAGTGTAGTAAGATCTCACTTACTACGAGATACTAGGTATCTCATAATGGATGCACAAATACCTTAGAGGGTATTGGTATACCCATCTGAGAAACCGTTTGATGTAATTCTACATAATGTGTCTACGGGTGTCTCGGTTAGTAGGAGCGATGTGATACTCCTCATACTTGGGGTCAATACGCACGACATGTGCGGAGTGATGAACTTTGACCATGACCGATGCTTTCACCCTCCAAGGGTAGATATGGCATAGATTGGGTTCATCATGAAGTTCATGTGCGTGGTAGTTGAGCAAAGAATATGATTCATTCATCAATGTGGATTTAAGAGAGAATACTCGTCTTCTCATCATAATTGGATCTAAGACATCGGCCGATGACTTGGACTTTGTGGCCAAGTGCGATGCAAGCGATCAATTAGTGATTTGAGATAATATGATTAAGTTATTTGAATAGACACTTCATCATGTTTAAGGTTTAATCAAGTATTCGTGAATGAAAGGAAGATATCACAATAGCCTACAGTATTACAGGTAGTTGCAGATTTCCTTGCAACGTACCTCGTATATTGAGAATGTCTGATTTATTGTCTAGGGTTCAATTAAGACTGTTAGTTTGACTAATCGCTCGATATATGAGGGCCTATGGGTCACACAATAAGCAATGGCAGTTCGCCGATTATAGTTGGTTAATTAAGTATTATATTGAATATAATATTTAATTTATGGAGAATATAATAATAATTATATTTGAAATTAATTTTTATTATTACTCCCTCCGTCCCACAACACATTGCGTGGCTACTATTCCTCTCGTGTTTTTGCGAATGAATTTTTTATTAGTATTTAAAATGATAAAGTAATTTTAAAATTACTTTATAATAGAGAAAAGATAGATCCATCATACTCTACCTTAACAATTATTTTATCATTTCAAATACTAATAAACAACTCGCTCGCTAAAACACGAAAATAAAGTGAACTCCGCAATGTCTTCCGGGACGGAGGTAGTATTATTTAATTAAATTATATTTAATTAAATATGAAATCCCAAATAATAATATTTGGAATATTATTATACAAGAATAATATATATGGTAAATATATTATTCGTAGGAACATATCTATGGAGATATAATCTGTAGAGATTATATTATGCGTATCTAGCATATTATCTTGCTTAGAAATTAAGCTAAGATAATCCCTATAAATATGTATCATATGGGAATTCAGAAATACACACAAGAAATATAATTTCTCCATAAAATCTCGTGTTCGAGTTTTCCTAGCAAGTTCGTCTAGAGATTCAAAGCTGACACCTCGGTGCAAATCGGTGAATAGTTGTTGCGTGGATACCGTAGTAGAGGTTTCCACGTACGAAGCACTGTAAGATTTCTTATTTAAGATATCTCGTATTTAATTATGCAATTAAATTGTTCGTTATTGGAGAACATTTATTTCCGCTGCACATGTTTACGTGTTTATGTGCTTATAAATTCCAACAATCATAGGATCCTAGGGTTCAGAGATGCTGTAACAATTCCCATAGGAATAATTAAATTATTAGTCGAACATGTATCGGTCGAGAACCCAGAGAGGAGGCTGACTAGGATGGTAGAATTTCTAGTGGTAGATCAGTAGTCCACCTACAATGGGTTTCTCGGCCGTCCCCTTTTGAATGAATTTAAAGTAGCTGTTTCAACGTACTACTATTGTGTCAAATTTCCAACACAGTTGATTTGGAGATCCAAAGATGATATCATCCACATAGATTTGCAAAAGTAAGATATCCTCTCCATAGATAATCTTGAAGAATGTCATGTCCACTCTTCCCTTGATGAAGCCATGATCGAACAAGAATTGTGACAAAGTATCATACCAAGCTCTTGGTGCTTACTTCAGTCCATATAGAGCTTTCCTTAACCTATACACCTTGTTGTTTTCTTCAAAACTTGAGGCTACGCCACATAGGCTTCTTCATTAAGTACTCCATTGAGAAATGCATTTTTGACATCCATCTGATAGACTTTGAACTTCTATTGAGCTGCATAAGCAAGAAATAGTCTGATGGCCTCCAATCTTGCCACTGGTGCGAATGTTTCATCATGGTCAAAGCCTTCCACTTGAGAGTAGCCTTTTGCAACTAGCCTGGCCTTGTTTATGATGATAATATCATTTTCGTCCTTCATGTTCTTGAACACCCACTTGGTTCGTATCACATTGCCATGCACCAATTCCCAGACTTGGTTTCTTGTAAACTGATTAAGTTCTTCTTGCATGGAAATGATCCAGTTTGAATCTTGAAGTGCCTCTTCAATTATCTTTTGTTCCTGATTAGATAAGAAACAACAAAACAAAGCATCTTCTCCGTGAAAACTTCTAGTTTTGACTCCTGAGGATGGATCACCTAGTATTTGATCAGTATGATGATCTGAGAGCCAATGTCTCCTAGGATGATTACCTTCAGTAGAGATTAACTCTTCTGAAGTTGAGTCACTAGTTATTGGAACAAAATCGAATTCAGGAAATAATACAAAGGGTTGAAGGCCTGAGACATCACTCAAGGTATTCTCATTCTCAATGTTAATAACATTAGTTCCTCCTTGAATGATGGGCTCAGTTAATGGCCCAACTGTGACCATATCATCATTGATATTTGTTACCTATTGAACTGGGACGATGTTCATTAGTTCAATTGGTTGGTCAGGTGGGCTTTCAGGTGACCTGACTGGAGATACAGTAGCCTGAGTTTCTTGAGTGTGTTGATGGTCAGTGAAGTTATCCCAAGTTGGTATATATGCATCAACACATATTTCAGGATACCTATTTTCTTTGATACTCAGTCGAGTTAGTCTTTTGGTAATCACATTATCAGTCTCCTTTTTCCTGTGCTCAAAAGTAGACTCATCAAAGACCACATGGGGTGTTTCTTCCACAATAAGAGTTCTAAAGTTGTAAACTCTGAAAGTTCTACTGATTTGAGAATATAGAAGAATATTCCTTCATTGGCTTTACTGTCAAAAGCTTTTAGTTGAGTTTTCCCATTTTTGTGAATGAAACACTTGCAACCAAATACATGAAAGTAAGATACCTGGGGTTTTCTCCCATTTCATAACTCATATGGTGTTTTGCCTTGTAGTTTGGTTACCATTGATCTGTTTTGAGTATGACATGTTGTATTAATAGCCTCAACCTAGAACCTCTTAGGAACTTGAGCTTCTGCAAGCATTGTTCTAGCTGCTTTCTTGAGAGTCATATTCCTTCTTTCAGCTACTCCATTTTGTTGAGGAGTCTTCGCAGCTGATGTCTAATGGACAATGCCTAGTTCTTTGCAGAAATCAGATATTATGGAATTTATAAATTCAGTGCATTTATCTGACCTGTTCTTCACAATGTTCAGGCTCTTTTCATTGCTAACTCTCTTTAGAAAGTGTTTCCGTCTTGCTTGCTAGATATAACATCCATGTGTACCTGGAGAAATCATCAACAACAACAAGAGTATATTTTCTTCCATTGATACTTACAGGGGTTACTGGACCAAACAAGTCCATATGTAACAGTTGAAGTACTCTGTCAGTTGAGGTAGTCACTTTGCCCTGGAAAGAGGCTTTAATCTGTTTTCCCTCTTGACAGACTTTGCAGATGTGATCTTTGTTATAAACTTCATTTGGCATTCCTTCAACTAAGGAATGTATTGCAATCCTATTCATGATTTTGAAGTTTATGTGACTTAGTCTCTTGTGCCATAGCCAATTCAGGTCATTTGAGCTATTGGCAATGAGACATGTATTAGGGGAGCAAGACTTCCAATGTGCAGGAAAAATATTTCTCTTCCTTGACCCAGTTAGTAATACCTGTTGTGTAGAAATATTCTTAACAAAATACAGATTACTTAAAAATTCAACACTGTATCCTCTGTCATAGAATTGACTTATAGATAGAAGATTATGTCTAAGTCCACTGACGTAGGATACATTTGTTATCTGTACTGAGCCAATTACCAGTGTTCCATATCCTTTGGTGCCTCCTTGAGAGTTATCACCAAATGTGACTTGCGGACCTTCCTTTTCAACATAATCCTTCAGGAGTTTTTTTATTCCAGTCATGTGCCTTGAGCATCCACTGTCAAGATACCAGACTGAAGAGGTGTAGTCAGCTCCTTTGTTGAGGTCACTCTCAAGCACAATCAAGTCTTAAGGTACCCATTTGGTGTTGGGTCCGATTAGTTGTACCTTTCAGAATCCAAATTTGCCTCGCAATTCTAATTACTTTAGAATGACCAATTTATCTTCCATAAACATCTACATACAAAGTGTTAGGATAAATGTTGTATAGTTTTGATGAGTTAAAACAAACCAGAAGATGTAATAGGACCATCTGGACCTATTAGCCAGATGATGAACTAGAATAGGACTTAGTCTAGGGGGAATTGCCAGACCAGAAGACCTCACCAGAAGAGTCACCAGAAGACCTCACCAGAAGAGTCACCAGAGGACTTCACCAGAGACTCCACCAGAGGACTTCACCAGAGGACTCCACCAGAGAACTCCACCAGAGGACTCCACCAGAGGACTTCACCAGATGAGACTGACCAGAGGCAGAGAACTTTCCCCAGACCAGACGAGTCCGGACCAGACGAGTCTGGTGAAATAAAAGATGCTCAGAATCATCTCCTGACTCTGATGAGCATTCTGTTTCTTAACCAGATCTGGACCAGAAGACATCAAGGTTGCCTGGTGTCTAGTCTTGCCTTCTCTGGAGAGAATCAGAGTTAGGCATTGGAAGCTATTGACCGTTGGTGATTTAAATCAAGTCAACAAGATCAGGATTGGAAAGTCTTGAAGTCAATCAATCCAAGGTTGAAGGCTCATACTCTTATTCTGCTCAAACTCTTAAGAAGTTGTTGGATCTCAACCTGTTCATCTTTAAGAGAAGGTTGAAGGCTTTAGATCAAGTTAGATCTAAAGAGTTTGTAAGAAGGAACTGGTACTTCACAATTCCAGTAAGAAAGTTGGTTGTTGGTTGGTTAGTGAGACCCCTTTGATCAAGGGAGAGTGGACGTAGGATTTTCAAATCCGAACCACTATACATCCGGTCTTATTTACTGTTTTCTGTATTTACTTTCTTGCTTATTTATTGTGCTCTTGTGAAAAGAACTTTGCTAAAGATATTTACTTTAAAGCTTCCGCAATTTATCAATCTAGTGGGACCAACAAGTGGTATCAGAGCAGTGTGTCCAAAGACCACTGCTTTGTAAAGCTTTTTGGTGGTCACCGGGCAGATCTATTGCTCTTTATTGTGTTTTGGTTAAATTTTTGTTAAATCTCTTTAGTAAAAATATCTTCAAAATCTTCTTACAAGAGCCGTAAGTTACCATAATTCTCTTTCGATGATTACAGCCACTGAAGCTTCATCATGAGTAATCATCTTGGAGCTATTCATCACCGCATGTTGGATGTGGTAGAGAGTGGCCCAATTAAATTTTACTGGACTCCTATTGATAGTGGTAGGTCAGAGTCCAGAGAAGAAACAAGTGAAACTGCCCAGAAAGCTGCTGAGGACAGAGTTCCCAGACAGAGAATCCTCAAGAAGAAAGATGAGCTTGACAATGATGAAAGGAAACTCTATTTGGATCAGGTGGCAAGAATTGAAATCATCAACACACTCACTAAGGAGGTGATAGAGAAAGTCAGAACCTGTGCCACTGCCAAGGAGATGTGGGATAAACTTGCCTTGCTCTGTGAAGGAACAGAGAAGATCAAGGATAACAAACTTCAAGCTGTTCAACACTCGTTTGACACCTTCAAAATAAAACCAGACGAGACCATTGACCAGCTGGATATGCGTCTCACAAATCTCCTCAACAAGGCTAGTACCTTAGGTAAGACCTACTCTGAAAAGGAAATAAATACTAAAATATTACGTTCACTAACCAGCAGGTGGAGAATCAAAGTGACTGTGATTAAAGATAGCAAGGATCTCAACACTCTGGATCATCATCTTCTGTTATCTGATCTTAAAGCCTACGAATATGATCTTCAAGAGGAGAATCAAACAGAAGAGGTTTTCTCTTCTGGTCAGAAAGGAGTTGCCTTCTCCTCTACCATCAAGACAGATGACAAACCAAAGGAGTCTCCTGTAGATGACTTGAGTCTCAAGGAACAAGTAGCACTCCTAACCCGTAAACTTGATAAAATGAGTTCAAAATATGGCAGGTACAAAAACCACTGGAAGGAATCTACCAGAGACAGTAAGAGTTCCTTCAAAGCTGCAGATAAAGAGAGAAAATCTGGAGACTCAAGGGAGACCAGATTCAGAACTCCAGAGAGGAGAAGAGATAGCAGCTCTGGGAGATCAGATTACCAGAGGAGGGATGACAGTTCTAGCAAATCTGACTACCAGAGAATAGATAGTAGTCCAGCCAGAACAAAGTACAACCAGAGGAGGAGAGATCCAAGCCCAAGTCCCAGAGGAGATAACACCTGTTACACCTGCAACAAGCCTGGTCACTACAGCTATGATTGTCCTCAATTGACTCCCAGAGAAAGAGAAGAGAAAAGACTCAAGAGAGATAGGAGATATGCTGACAAGAGAGCACTACTGGCAGAAGCAGAGGATGAAGATACTAGTTCCAGTTCTTCTTCTTCTTCTTCTTCTGATTTCGAATCAGATGATGACATATGTCTTATGGCAGACATTACTGAGGTAAATGAAACTACCCTATGCTTACCTAATTCCAAATATACTGAATCATCTCATTCATCTGGTAACTCCAGAGAGTCTGATATGCAACAAATGCTATCAGATCTCCAAAATTGTGTTCAACTATGTCAAAAACTTGAGAAGGAAAATGGTAGGCTCAGAGCTGAAGTTCAATCCCTCTCTCATGAGCAAAAATCCACCAGAGAACTCATGAAAGATCATTCCAAAGAATTCTCTGAACTTCAGGATAAGATCACAGAAAGAGATACTCTGGTAGATCAACTCATGAAAGAAAAGAACTCTCAGAAAGATGAGTTCAATGAACTTAGAGCCAAATACCAGACTCTTATCAAGGGGAAACAAGTTGAGCAAACCATAGAAGAGATACCCATGCCCAGAGAAACTCCTAAGATACCATCTGTTGTATCTATTATATCAGAGTCTTCTCAGCTCATTAATGATAAGAGTGGTTTAGGATATTCTGGAGTTACTACCAAAACTCATAAATACCTTTACAACAAAGATAAGTCTATAAGATCTGGTAAATTGGTAGAAATCTGGGATGAAAAAGACTCAACTGGTAATGGTTACAAAGTGGTTTACAATCCTGATTGGAAAAGAAACCACTCAGTTAATCACATAGAATATGGTCCAGAAGAGTTGACTGTCCTGGAAGAGAGAATCCTTGAAGATAAACGTCAACAAGGGGAACTATTGAAGGATGATGGATTTGTTAACAATAAATCTCAAAGAGTAGAACTTACTCAGATTGGAGGACCCCAGAGGAATCCTCAAAGGGAACCTAACCAGATTAGGGGACCTCAAAGGAGACACTCAAGAAGGGGGAATCCCAATCAGAATAGGAACTACCAGAGATGGAACAATGTTCAACAGAACCAGGTACCCCAGAGACGGTTTTCTCAGAGGAATCAATCCCAGAACAGATACACTCAAAGTAACTATAACCACCAGAAAAGGTCTACCTTTCAGAACCAGAGGAGGTCTTCCAAACCCATCTATAGAAAACCAACTGATCTGGGCAGTTATGACACCAGAGATGGTTCTTCTAGGATGTACCCTTACAACCAGACCTTTAAAACCATGTCTTTGAGGCAGGCCATTCCAAAGGCTAGATTTGAGTAAAGATACACCAGACCTGTCTATAGGAAAGGTGTTCTGATCAGACCAATAGCTCAATATGTCATTGTAAGAGGACATGTGCTGGTAGATAGATTTGGAAGGAAGATAAGATCTCCTCATCCAGCAAGGGATGATCTTTATCTTTGGATTCCTACAAAACCTGCAACTAACCAATCAGGACCCAGCTCTAGTAGGGGACCTAATTGATTTCTCTGCAGGATGATAAGAGCCCATTGGAGAAAAGACTGTCAAGCAAACATATGTGGTACATTGATAATGGATGTTCCAAGCACATGCCATTCTAGAAAGATCATCTCCAGGATTTCAAGCCAATGAATGGGCCAAGAGTGATGTTTGGTGACAACAACTATAGAGTCACCAGAGGTGTTGGAAAGTTGACTTTTAATGGAGTATCTGTAGATGAAGTCTACTACGTTGAAGGACTCAAGCATAATCTGCTTTCAGTATCCCAATTTTGTGACAGGGGATACTCAGTGAAGTTCTCTAGTGATTTATGCACTGTCATTTCTTCTGATTATAATGACATTTTGCTTATAGGCTTGAGGAAGGGTAACATTTATCTTGCAGATTTTAGCAGTTGCCCAAGAAATGCTTGCCAGGTTGCTAAAGGATCTGCAGAAGATAGCTGGTTATGGCACAAGAGATTGAGCCACCTTAACTTCAAAACACTGAATAAGATTGCCAGAAAAGGTCTTATTCGAGGTCTTCCTACTGAAGTGTTTAAGAAGGATCAGGTTTATGGTTCATGCCAGAAGGGTAAACAACCCAAGACCTCTTTTAAGGATGTCCAGAGCACAACCACAACCAGAGTACTTCAACTACTTCACATGGACCTATTTAGACCAGTTTCTCCTCTTAGTTTTAGTGGAAGGAAGTACACCTTGGTGATAGTAGATGACTTTTCAAGATACACTTGGGTAGTGTTCTTGTTTAAGAAAAATGAAACTATCACTAAGCTGCCAGAATTCTTCAAGCAGATTCAGAATGAGCAGAACCAGAGCATAGTCAGGATCAGAAGTGACAAAGGGATAGAGTTTCTGAATTCACACATTGCAGAATATTGCAAAGAACATGGGATTTTTCATGAGACATCTGCTGCCAGAACACCCCAACAAAATGGAGTAGCAGAAAGAAGGAATAGAACCCTTAAGGAAGCTGCAAGACTCTTCTAGCAGAGTACACCACACTAAAAGGTTTTGGGCAGAAGCCATCAATACAGCCTGTTATACCCAGAACAGATGCCTAATTGCCCAGAGACATAGCAAGACTCCATATGAGGTATGGAAAGGTAAAACCCCATCTGTTTCATATTTTCATGTTTTTGGTTGCAAGTGTTTCATTCATGACAATGGGAAATCAAAATTAAAAACTTTTGATGCTAAAGTAGCAGATGGAATATTTTTAGGATATTCCACCACTAGTAAAGCTTTCAGAGTTTTTAATAAGAATTCACTTTGTGTGGAGGAAACACCCCATGTTATTTTTTATGAATCTGCTGTTGAGTGCAAGGTGGAATTAAAGTCTTCTGGAGAAACCCAGAATCAGACTACTCCCAGAGTAATCAAGGTCAATCCACCTATTCTTGATTCAGACTCGGATTCAGATTCAGATGTTGACCCATCTTCTGGTTCTCTGAAGGAGAAGTCTTCACAAGGAGCAGAACCAGAGGAGGTTGGAACTTCTGTAGGGGGAAGCCCTTCTTCAGTTGGTGATATTCACCAAGGTACTGCTGAGGATGATCAATCCGGTAAGACCACGGGAAGGAGGACCCTGGTTGATCACCCCAATGACCTGATAATTGGAGATCCAACTAAGGGTGTCCAGACTAAGAGAACTCTTAACTTAGCTACCTTATTCAGTTGCTATGCATCCTTGATTGAGCCCAAGAACATCAAGGAAGCACTAAAAGATTCAAATTGGATTGTTGCTATGCAAGAGGAGTTGAATAAATTCACCAGACAGGATGTTTGGGAGCTGGTAGACAGACCAAGACATCAAAAGGTGATAGGCACTAAGTGGGTTTTCAAGAATAAGAAAGATGAAAATGATGTCATTACTAGGAACAAGGCAAGGCTAGTGGCTCAGGGCTATTCTCAGTCTGAAGGAATAGACTATGATGAGACATTTGCTCCTGTTGCCAGACTAGAAGCCATCAGATTGTTCTTAGCATATGCTGCTCACATGAAGTTCAAAGTATACCAGATGGATGTGAAATCTGTCTTTCTTAATGGGATTCTCATTGAGGAAGTGTATGTGGAACAACCTCCTGGTTTTGAACAAGGTGACAAGTTGTTTAAGCTTAAGAAAGCTCTTTATGGGCTGAAGCAGGCACCCAGAGCATGGTATGACACTCTATCTCAGTTTCTTCTGGATAATGGTTTTACTAAGGGTAAGATTGATAGGACCTTGTTTAGGAAAGAAGAAGGAGAGGACATCCTTCTGGTCCAAATATATGTTGATGAAATTATATTTGGATCCCCTAACAAGAAGCTGTGTGAGAAGTTTGGTGAACTCATGCAGAGCCAGTTTGAGATGTCTATGATGGGTGAAATGAATTATTTCTTAGGTCTGCAGGTAAAGCAAACAGAGAAGGGAATTTTTATCAATCAGGCAACGTACATCAGAAACATGTTAGAGAAATTTGGAATAGGATCTAGCAAGGCAGCCAAGATTCCTATGATGACAAATTTCAATATGGATCCAGATGAGTCTGGAGAGAGTGTGGACCAGACTCAGTACAGAGCACTCATTGGTTCTCTTATGTATCTGACTGCAAGAAGACCAGATATAACCTTTGTTGTAGGTGTGTGTACCAGATTTCAAGCTAATCCTAAGAAAAGTCATTTGGAAGCAGCTAGGAAGATATTGAAATATCTTAAGGGTACAGTGAATTTGGGGTTATGGTATCCTGCAGATGACAACTTAGAGTTAAGTGGTTATTCGGATTCAGATTATGGTGGGTTCAGAATAGATAGGAAGTCTACGAGTGGTACATGTCAGTTCTTAGGGAACAAATTGGTATCTTGGTTTTCTAAGAAGCAGACTTCAGTTGCTACATCAACAACATAAGCAGAGTACATGGTTGCAGGAAGCTATTGTTCACAACTACTCTGGATTAGTCAATAGCTTAGGGACTACCAGATTAGAGTCAAGGATATTCCAATATTCTGTGATAGTAATAGTGCAATAGCAATCACCCAGAATCTAGTTCTTCACACCAGGTGCAAACATGTTGATATAAGGCATCACTTTATCAGAGATCATGTTGAGAAGGGAGATATAAGGAAGGAAAAGATTGTAACGGAGAAGCAGAGAACATATATTTTGACTAAGCCTTTGGCTGAGTCCAGATTCAGAGAGTTAGCATTTGAGTTAGGCTTATTGGATCCAGAGACAGATTTGTTTTAGGGGGAACATCAGAGAAGTATCCTTTGTTTCATTCTATTACTTAATATATATATATTTGTTAGGATAAAAATTGTTAGTTTTGATGAGTTAAAACAAACCAGAAGATGTAATAGGACCATCTGGACCTGTTAGCCAGATGATGATCTAGATTAGGACTTAGTCTAGGGGGAACTGCCAGACCAGAAGACTTCACCAGAAGAGTCACCAGAGGAATTCACCAGAGGACTCCACCAGAAGACTTCACCAGATGAGATCAGACCAGAGGCAGAGGACCTTCCCCAGACCAGATGAGTCCGGACCAGACGAGTCTGGTGGAACAAAAGATGCTCAGTTTGATCCCCTTACTCTACTGAGTATTCTGGTTGTTCACCAGATAAGGACCAGAAGACACCGAGGTTGCCTTGTGTCTGGTCCTGCCTTCTCTGGAGAGAATCAGAGTTAGGCAGAGGAAGCTATTGACCGTTGGTGATTCAAATCAAGTCAACAAGATCAGGATTGGAAAGTATTTGAAGATAATCAATCCAAGGATCCCACCAACCCAATCAATCAGTTAGGGAATTGATTGATTGAGGCTTCCTTATATAGAGGATCTGATTGGATTAGCCCTCCAACGGCTAGCCATAATCCCCTCTATATATACAAGAGTGCAGTTCAAGAAAAAGCTCTAGAGACTCTACACGCGCACATAGCATACCAAGCTTTTTGATCACTACGCATTTGCACTCACTTTGTTCTTAATTACTCATCCAACTCGTAAGGAGTTTATATACTCAACCTGTTCATCTTGTTAGACAAGGTTGGAGTAAGTTTGTCTTTAGATCGAAGTTAGATCTAAAGAGATTGTAAGAAGGTGCTGGTACTTCGGAAATTCCAGTTAGTAGTGAGTTTGTTGGTTGGATAGTGAGACCCCTTTGATCAAGGGAGAGTGGACGTAGGATATTCAGATCCGAACCACTATAAATACGGTGTTATTTATTGCTTTCTTTAATACCTGTTGTTTATTATTTGTGCTCTTAGAAAAGATTTTTGCTAAAGACATTTTGGCTTTAAAAGCTTCCGCAATTAATCTATCTAGTGGGACCAACAAGTGGTATCAGAGCAGTGTGTCCAACGACCACTGCTTTGTAAAGCTTTTAGTGGTCACCGGGCAGATCCATTGCTGTTAAAGTGCTTTTGTTAAAGTTCTTATTATTTCCCAAATTTTATTTAAAATGTCTGCAAAATCTTCTTATAAGAGTCGCAAATTGCCAGAGTTCTCATTTGAGGACTATAGCCACTGGAGCTTCATGATGAGTAATCATCTGGGAGCTATCCACCACCGCATGTTAGATGTGGTAGAGAGTGGCCCCATTAAATTTTACTGGACTCCTATTGATAGTGGCAGGTCAGAGTCCAGAGAAGAAACTAGCGACGCTGCAGAGGATAGAGTTCCCAGACAACGAATCCTCAAAAAGAAAGAAGAACTTGACAACGATGAGAGAAAGCTACATAACCTGGACCAGGTGGCAAGAACCGAGATTATCAACACTCTCACCAAGGAGGTAATAGAGAAGGTCAGAACCTGTGTCACTGCGAAGAAGATGTGGGACAAACTTGCAATTCTCTGCGAGGGAACAGAGAAGATTAAAGATAACAAGCTCCAGGCTGTTCAACACTCGTTTGATACGTTCAAAATGAAACCAGACGAGACCATAGACCAGCTGGACATGCGCCTCACAAACCTTCTAAACAAGGCTAGTGCCTTAGGTAAGACCTACTCTGAAAAGGAAATTAATAGTAAAATTTTGCGTTCACTAAAAAGCAGGTGGAGAATCAAAGTTAATGTGATCAAGGACAACAAGGATCTCAATACTCTGGATCATCATCTTCTGTTGTCTGATCTCAAAGCTTACGAAAATGATCTTCAAGAGGAGGATCGAACAGAAGAGGTTTCCTCTTCTGGCCAGAAAGGAGTTGCATTCTCTTCAACTCTCAAGCCTGATGTCAAGCCAAAGGAGTCTACTGCAGATGACTTGAGCCTCAAGGAGCAGGTAGCACTTCTAACTCGTAAATTAGATAAAATGAGTTCAAAGTATGGCAGGTACAAAAGGCATTGGAAGGAGTCTACCAGAGACAGGAAGAGTTCTTTCAAGCCTGCAGAGAAGGAGAAGACATCTGGAGACTCAAGGGAGACCAGATTCAGAACTCCAGAGAGGAGGAGAGATGCCAACCCTGGCAGCTCTGGGAGATCAGATTATCAGAGGAGGGATGGTAGCTCTGGCAGACCTGACTACCAGAGGAGAGAGAGTAGTCCAGCCAGATCAGACTACAACCAGAGGAGGAGAGAGCCAAGTCCTAGTCCCAGAGGAGACAATGCCTGCTACACATGCAACAAGACTGGTCACTACAGTTATGATTGTCCTCAGCTTACTCCTAGGGAAAGAGAAGAGAAAAGAATCAAGAGAGATAGGAGATATGCAGATAAGAGAGCATTGCTGGCAGAAGCAGAGGAGGAGGATACTAGTTCCAGTTCTTCTTCTTCTGACTTTGGATCAGATGATGATGTGTGTCTCATGGCAGACATCACTGAGGTAAATGAAACTACTCTAGTTCTATCAAATTCCAAATGTACTGAATCCTCTAATTCATCTGGTAACTCCAGAGAGTCTGATATGCAACAAATGCTATCAGATCTCCAAAATTGTGTCCAACTTTGTCAAAAACTTGAGAAAGAGAATGGTAGGCTCAGAGCTGAAGTTCAATCTCTCTCTCTCATGAGCACAAATCCACCAGAGAACTCATGAAAGATCATTCCAAAGAAGTCTCTGAACTTCAGGATAAGATCACAGAAAGAGATACTCTGGTAGATCAACTCATGAAAGAAAGGACCTCTCAAGAAGATGAGATCAATGAACTCAGAGCCAAATACCAGACTCTTATCAAGGGAAAACAAGTTGCTCACAACATAGAGGAGATACCTATGCCCAGAGAAGCTCCTAAGATACCATCTGTTGTATCTATCATATCAGAGTCTTCTCAGCGCATTTGTGATAAGAGTGGTTTAGGATATTCTGGAATTACCACTAAAACTCATAAATACCTTTATAATAAAGACAAGTCTGTAAGAGCTGGTAAATTGGTAGAAATCTGGAATGATAAAGACTTAACTGGTAATGGTTACAAGGTGGTTCACAATCCTGATTGGAAAAGGAATCACTCTGTTAATCACATAACAAATGGTCCAGAAGATTTGACTGTTCTGGATGAGAAGATGCTAGAGAATAAGTCTCAAAAAGGGGATCATTAAAGATTGATGGTTCTGTGAACAATGAGTCCCAAGGAGTAGAAATTACTCAAATTGGAGGACCCCAGAGAAATCCTCAAAGGGAACCTAAACAGATTAGGGGACCTCAAAGGAAACACTCAAGGAAGGGGAATACCAATTAGAGTAACAACTACCAGAGAAGGAACAATGTTCAACAGAACCAGGTACCCCAGAGACAATTTTCTCAGAGGAATCAATTCCAGAATAGGTATACTCAAAGGAACTATAATCACCAGAGCAAGTCTAATTATCAGAACCAGAGGAGGTCTTCTAGACCCATCTATAGAAAACCAACTGATCTGGGTAGTTATGACACCAGAGATGGTTCTTCTAGGATGTACCCTTACAACCAGACCTTTAAGACCATGTCTTTGAGGCAGGCCATTCCAAAGGCCAGATTTGAGAAAAGGTACACCAGACCTATTTATAGGAAAGGTGTCCTTATCAAACCAGTAGCTCAATATGTCATTGTCAGAGGACATGTGCTGGTAGATAGATTTGGAAGGAAGATAAGATCTCCTCATTCTTCAAGGGATGATCTTTATCTATGGATTCCTACAAAACCTGCAACTAACCAATCAGGACCCAGCACTAGTAGGGGACCTAATTGATTTCTCTGCAGGTAGATAAGAGTCCATTGGAGAAAGGATTTTCAAGAAACCATGTCTGGTACATTGATAGTGGATATTCCAAGCACATGACCTTTCAGAAAGATAATCTCCAAGATTTCAAGCCATTGAATGGACCAAGAGTGATGTTTGGTGACAACAACTATGGAGTCACCAGAGGAGTTGGAAAGTTGACCTTCAATGGAGTATCTGTAGATGAAGTCTACTACGTAGAAGGACTCAAGCATAATCTGCTTTCAGTATCCCAATTCTGTGACAAGGGATACTCAGTGAAGTTTTCTAGTGATTCATGCACTGTTTTCTCTTCTGATTATAATGATATTTTGCTAATAGGCTTGAGGAAGGGTAACATTTATCTTGCAGATTTTAACAGTTGCCCAAGAAATGCTTGCCTAGTTGCAAAAGGATCTGCAGAGAATAGCTGGATTTGGCACAAGAGATTGTGTCATCTTAACTTCAAAACACTGAATAAGATTGCCAGAAAAGGTCTCATTCGAGGTCTTCCTAATGAAGTGTTTAAGAAGGATCAGGTTTGTGGTTCATGCCAGAAGGGTAAACAACCCAAGACTTCCTTTAAGGATGTCCAGAGCACAACCACAACCAGAGTGCTTCAACTACTTCACATGGACCTGTTTGGACCTGTTTCTCCTCTTAGTTTCAGTGGAAGGAAGTACACCTTAGTGATAGTAGATGACTTTTCAAGATACACTTGGGTAGTGTTCTTGTTTAAGAAAAATGAAACTATGACTAAGCTGCCAGAGTTTTTCAAGCAGATTCAGAATGAGCAGAACTAGAGCATAGTCAGAATCAGAAGTGACAAAGGAACAGAGTTTTTGAATTCACACATTGCAGATTACTGCAAGGATCATGGGATTTTTCATGAGACATCTGCTGCCAGAACACCCCAACAAAATGGAGTAGCAGAAAGGAGGAATAAGACCCTCAAAGAAGCTGCAAGAACACTTCTGGCAGAATACAGCACTCCACAGAGATTTTGGGCAGAGGCCATCAATACAGCTTGCTATACTCAGAACAGATGTTTGATTGCCCAGAGACATAATAAGACTCCATATGAGGTATGGAAAGGTAAAACCCCATCTGTTTCATATTTTCATGTTTTTGGATGTAAGTGTTTCATCCATGATAATGGGAAATCTAAATTAAGAACCTTTGATGCTAAAGTGGCTGATGGAATATTTTTAGGATATTCCAACACCAGTAAAGCTTTTAGAGTTTTTAATAAGAATTCACTTTGTGTGGAGGAAACACCTCATGTTGTTTTTGATGAATCTACTTTTGAGTTCAAGGTGGAATCTAAGTCTTCTGATGAGACCCAGAATCAGACTACACCCAGAGTTATCAAAGTCAATCCACCTGTTCTTGATTCAGATTCAGATTCAGATGATGACCCATCTCCTGGTTCTCTGAAGCAGCAGCCTTCACAAGGAGCAAAACCAGAAGAGGTTGGAACTCCTGTAGGGGGAAGCTCTTCTGCAGGTGGTGATAATCACCAAGGTACTGCAGAAGATGATCAATCAGGCAAGACCACGGGAAGGAGGACCCTGGTTGATCACCCCAATGACCTAATCCTTGGAGATCCAACTAAGGGTGTCCAGACTAGGAGAACTCTTAACTTAGCTGCCTTATTCAGTTGCTATGTGTCCTTGATTGAGCCTAAGAACATCAAGGAGGCACTGAAAGATTCAAATTGGATTGTTGCTATGCAGGAGGAGTTGAATCAATTCACCAGACAGGATGTTTGGGAGCTGGTAGACAGACCAAGACATCAAAAGGTGATAGGCACTAAGTGGGTTTTCAAGAATAAGAAAGATGAGAATGATGTCATTACTAGGAACAAGGCAAGGCTAGTGGCTCAGGGCTATTCTCAGTCTGAAGGAATAGACTATGATGAGACATTTGCTCCTGTTGCCAGACTAGAAGCCATCAGATTGTTCTTAGCATATGCTACTCACATGAAGTTCAAAGTATACCAGATGGATGTGAAATCTGCCTTTCTTAATGGGATTCTCATTGAGGAAGTGTATGTGGAACAACCTCCTGGTTTTGAACAAGGTGACAAGGTGTTCAAGCTTAAGAAAGCTCTTTATGGGCTGAAGCAGGCACCCAAAGCATGGTATGACACTCTATCTCAATTTCTTCTGGACAATGGTTTTACTAAGGGTAAGATTGATAGGACCTTGTTTAGGAAAGAAGAAGGAAAGGACATCCTTCTGGTCCAAATATATGTTGATGACATTATATTTGGATCCCCTAACAAGAAGATGTGTGAGAAGTTTGGTGAACTCATGCAGAGTCAGTTTGAGATGTCCATGATGGGTGAGATGAATTACTTTTTAGGTTTGCAGGTTAAGCAACCAGAGAAGGGAATCTTCATTAATCAGGCAAAGTACACCAGAAACATGTTAGAGAAATTTGGAGTAGGATCTAGCAAAGCAGCCAAGATCCCTATGATGACAAATTTCAACATGGATCCAGATGAGTCTGGAGAGTGTGTGGACCAGACTCAGTACAGAGCACTTATTGGTTCTCTTCTGTACCTGACTGCAAGCAGACCAGATATTACCTTTGCTGTTGGAGTTTGTGCCAGATTTCAAGCTAATCCCAAGAAAAGTCACTTGGAAGCAGCAAGGAAGATTTTGAAATATCTTAAGGGAACAATGAACTTAGGCTTATGGTATCCTGCATATGACAATTTAGAATTGAGTGGTTATTCAGATTCAGACTATGGTGGATGCAGAATAGATAGGAAATCTACAAGTGGAACATGCCAATTTCTAGGGAATAAATTGGTATCCTGGTTTTCTAAGAAGCAGACTTCAGTTGCTACATCAACAACAGAAGCAGAGTACATGGCTGCAGGGAGCTGTTGTTCTCAACTACTTTGGATTAGTCAACAGCTTAGGGATTACCAGATTAGAGCCAAGGATATTCCTATATTCTGTGATAGTAATAGTGCCATTGCAATTACCCAGAATCCAGTTCTTCATACCAGGTGTAAACATGTTGATATAAGGCATCATTTTATCAGAGATCATGTTGAGAAGGGAGATATAAGGATGGAAAAGATTGCAACAGAGAAGCAGAGAGCAGATATCTTAACCAAGCCTTTGGCTGAGACCAGATTCAGAGAGTTAGCCTTTGAATTAGGATTGTTGGATCCAGAGACAGATTTGTTTTAGGGGGAACATCAGAGAAGTATCCTTTATTTCTACTTTATTGCATATTCTTTATTTCGTTTAAAACTAACATACCTGCAGATTAGACATATCAGAGAAGGTACCAGATAAGGTATGCACCAGGTGACACTTGTCCCAGATGAGGTGCTGAGTCAAATGTCCATAATCTTCTCTGACCAGGACCAGATGAGTTTCATCAGAGGGCCTAGGCAAATCATTTCGCTTTTTCTCTTGACTGCCACAAAACCCCTTTATGCCCCGTCCCAATGACTATGCCAACGCACCAGATTAAATCTGTATCTTGCCTTTCTTTGTGGCCATCGGATTTAATCACTGTGCAAAATGTCAATCAATTCAAATATTGATTTTGTTCCCTAATTTAATTTTGGTATTACACTCGTTCACACTTCATTTATTACTCGAGCCACGCGTATTACCCTATTTAAATCTAATTTTCTTACAATCTGTCTTTTCACGATTTCATACTTTCAAACCCTAACCTCTCTCTGCAAAGTTCTTTCCTTCTCTCTCTCTCTCTCTCTCTCTCTCTCTTACAGATATGGCTCCCCCGTGTAATTTTGACCATGAATTGATGATGAAGAAACTCAAAACGGAGATGGTGGTTAACTTCTACACCACCAAGAACTCATCTGCTCTTGCTATTTTGGAACTATTGAGGAGATCCGGAGTTGAGAAGTTGATCTCCACCATTCCCAGAGATTTTCGTACTCTTGACGGTTATGCGGCCCAGTTTTTGGTTCGCATGAAGATCAATGAAGACCATATTTCTTCAAAGATTGACAGGGAAGATTTGGTGTTTTCCAAGCATGATTTATGTGCCCTGTTTGGAAACATTTCGGCGGAAGGAGTGGATCCTTTAACCTACAAGGAGGATGATATTGTGGGTTCCTTCAAACTGTTTGCTCGTTCCTCTTGCCAGAATATCACGAAGGGATTTCTGGATAAGCATCTGAGGCAAAAGTACAAGGTACTTTTTGACATAGTTGTTAAAGTGTTGATGTGTGAAAATCACAGCACAGATGCGATCTTTAATGGAAGAATGTGTGTGATGAGAGCCTTGTATGACGGCGTCCAATGCAATTGGGCAGAATTCTTTTGGGGCGTCTTAAGGAAGAATAAGACGAAGGTTAACAAGGAAGCTTGTCCTTCCATTCCAGGGGAGATGCAGTTTTATTTCACTGCTAATGTTTCGTTGGGTACGAAACTTACCTTGATTTTGGACTCCCTGCTTCCAGAGAAGAGATGGAAGGAGTCTTGGTGCAAAGGATTTCACAAGTCTAAGGTGCTTTTCTCAAAGGATGGTCCCCTTCATGGCCATCCTGATTCTGATGGAGAAGAAGCCATCCCTGCCCCTCCTCTTCAGGTAGTACCCTCACCTGCAAAGGGGCAGAAGCAGCAGCCAAGGCAGAAGGCCCTGAAGAAAGCTGCTGGTGCAACTGGTTCCTCAACCATTGCCTTTTCTGGTTCCTCGGAGGAGGACCAGATTCCCCTTCTTAACATTCTTAAGAAGAAGGGTGGTGATGATGATGAAGCTGTTAAGGCTGGGGCAGCCAAGCGGAAGAGGCCGGTGGAGGCCAAGAAGAAATCTGCCAAGAAGCCAAGGACTGGCAGAAGAGCTCCGAAGAAAACCCTTCTGGTGGATGAGCCATCAGAGGAAGAAGAGGAAGAGGAGGTTGAACCTCTTAAGAGGAAGCCCAGGGCCAAGAGGGCTATTCTACAGGATCCTGGCTCTGGATCTGATCTTGGTGAGGCCCTGGAGAGAGCTATTGATGAAGCTTCCCAGATTATGGAGGATTCTCCAGAGCTTGTTGTGCCTGCTGGTGTTGACCCAGCAGAGGTAAACCCTTTCTTACCCTCCTCTACTTCCATTGATCTTGTCTCTCCCTCTACCTCCCCACCAGATACTCAAACACATCCCATCTCATCTGCTCCTGGTGTTCCTTCATTCTCACCAGAGCAGACTCTCCCAGACACTCCTACATTCTCTACCTCAACCATTCCTCAAACACCTTATTCCCCATCTTCCCATATACCTCTAACCACAAACCCCTCTCCCCCACCTTCTGTACCAGAGGTACCCTCAACCTCTTCTGGTGCAGAAATCCCCCCTCCAAACACTTCCACCCCCCAGATACCTCCTACACCTTCTGTACCAGATGTTCCATCATCTTCTGGTGCAGAGCAACCCATTCCTACACCCTCTACTTCCCAAAATCCTAACCCTCCCCAAACCCATACAGACCAGGACCCAACCATTTCTATGGCTCTGGGATTCGTTGGCCCTCCCCCTTCTCCTACCTGTTTAACTAGCGATGATAGTGAAGATGAGGAAGCTTCACTTGAGCCTGCAGACTTAGCACCTTCCTCCTCTGCCTCTGGGCCCAAACCCTTCACTTTCTCATCTGTAGAAATGGGTCCCATTAGGCAGAGTATGAGTGTAAGTGCTCAGCTCTGGCTAAGAGAGCATTTCCCAGTTCTTCTGGAGCACTTACCACTTCTGGCAGACCTTACTGATGCCAAGGTCTGGAGCAAGGCCAGACTTGAAGATGTGGAGGACCTATTGATGTTGCTTGAGGAAATGGGTCCCTCCAACTTCACTGCTTGGGAGATTGAGCTAAAGCAGAGGCTGAATATTCAAAACCCAGCAGAACTGGAGACTCCTGGTGCTGCTAAAGTCTTGATTCGCACCATGCTCATCCAGAGAGGAGTAATGCTCACTCTAGAGGGCCCCTCTTACAAGTTTGGTCCTCATTTTGTCTTTCCTCCAGAGCTATATTCAGATGAGGAAGACTTTGAGATGTCTCCTGCTGTGCTCCAGAAGATGAAAGCCTTCTTCAATGAGCAAATCATGCAGATTGGGCACTTTTCAAAAGCTATTCAACATATGGCCCCTGCTATGATAGAGCACCAGATCAAGCATGAAAGAAGAATCTTTCTGAAGCAGTTAAAGTCTTCTCTGGCAGAGGTAAAAGCTTCTTTTAAGGCTAATGGCTTATTTGTCAAGCTGGATGTCATGCATAGCCAGAAGCAGCTACAAGAGCACGTGCTGGAGCAGTTGAGACCTGTCTCTGTGCTCAAAGTGGAGATGGCCAGCCAGATGATTCAAACTGCAAAGCTGAAAGACTCCCTCCAGGAGATGTTGGAGAAGCAAGAGAGACTTGTTGCAGAGTCTAAAGCTTACCTGGAGGAGGCCAAGTAGCCGCGTGATCTTCACTCTTCCTCCAACACTGCCTTGCCTGATCTTATAAGGCAGGTAGTGGAGCCCCTCCTTGATGAAGTTAAAAAGGGGGAAGAGAAAGCCAGAACTGATCTGGCGAAGACCACAAATGAAACTCTCTTTAGCCATGGAGCTCGTCTGGACCTGCTGGAGAATACATTGGCCCAGGCTGAGTTGCGGAAGAAGAAAAAGGAAGAGCTCAAATCCCTTTCCATGGCTAAGCAGCTTGCTGCAGAAGAGGAGTCCGAAGCAGAGCAAGATCCAATTTCCATCTCTGGACCTGCAAAGAGGAAGATAAGGAAAGTTAAGAAGAGCTTCCTTGAATCTGTGGTTGAAGAAGCAGAGAAGAGATTCAAGGAAGAGTCGTCTGAAGAGAGGCAAGCAAGGATAAGGAAAAACATAGATGAAGAGCAGAGGCTCCGATATGTTAGAAGGCAAAATAAGAAGAGCAGAGAAGCTGGCATCACTCCTGGTGCTAGTGGATCCAGCCAGAAGAGAAAAGGGCCTGTTGAAGTTATGAACATCCTCCCTCTCAGGACAGAAGGGTCCTTTGACTCAACTGTTCCTGTGCCTTTGATAGAAAAATGGAGAGAAGCCAAGACTCTCTGGTTCATTCAACATTACATCCAGAGACCTCCACCAGAGGATGATGCTCTCATCAACAGGACTTTTCATTCTTGGATGCAGGCATATGATGCAGATCTGTACAAGCAGTTGATAGATTCAACTATTGAATTCAACCTGGAAGTCACTGCTCCTGAGTTCCATTTTCTCAACACTCCAATGGCAGGAGACCAGGTTGATTGGGTTGAGCTGAAGAAACTGTACAAGACCAAGGTGTTGGCAAACTTCACCCCATTATCTTCTGCAGAGTTGAAGGCCATTCAAGACAGGTTTCTTGACTGGTTTCTGATGCCCAAAGACAACAGAAGATATGCTTAGAATAGGACCATAAATGCATTGTAATCTGTATTCTTCTTTGTCCTTATTATTAATGAAAATCTCATATCTTCTCTGTTCTAAAGACAACCTCTTGTTGTCTTAATTGTTTGCCTGATAAGATCTATTCTAAGGTCTTATCCTTTATATGTTTTCCTACTTAAAGTATTCTTTGTGATCAGTTCTGGTAGTGTTTTAACTCCATCAAAAAGGGGGAAATTGTTAGGATAAAAATTGTTAGTTTTGATGAGTTAAAACAAACCAGAAGATGTAATAGGACCATCTGGACCTGTTAGCCAGATGATGATCTAGATTAGGACTTAGTCTAGGGGGAACTGCCAGACCAGAAGACTTCACCAGAAGAGTCACCAGAAGACCCCACCAGAGGACTTCACCAGAGGACTCCACCAGAAGACTTCACCAGATGAGATCAGACCAGAGGTAGAGGACCTTCCCCAGACTAGACGAGTCCGGACCAGACGAGTCTGGTGGAATAAAAGATGCTCAGTTTGATCCCCTTACTCTACTGAGTATTCTGGTTGTTCACCAGATAAGGACCAGAAGACACCGAGGTTGCCTGGTGTCTGGTCCTGCCTTCTCTGGAGAGAATCAGAGTTAGGCAGAGGAAGCTATTGATCGTTGGTGATTCAAATCAAGTCAACAAGATCAGGATTGGAAAGTATTTGAAGATAATCAATCCAAGGATCCCACCAACCCAATCAATCAGTTAGGGAATTGATTGATTGAGGCTTCCTTATATAGAGGATCTGATTGGATTAGCCCTCCAACGGCTAGCCCTAATCCCCTCTATATATACAAGAGTGCAGTTCAAGAAAAAGCTCTAGAGACTCTACACGCGCACATAACATACCAAGCTTTTTGATCACTAGCATTTGCACTCACTTTGTTCTTAATTACTCATCCAACTCGTAAGGAGTTTATATACTCAACCTGTTCATCTTGTTAGACAAGGTTGGAATAAGTTTGTCTTTAGATCGAAGTTAGATCTAAAGAGATTGTAAGAAGGTGCTGGTACTTCGGAAATTCCAGTTAGTAGTGAGTTTGTTGGTTGGATAGTGAGACCCCTTTGATCAAGGGAGACTGGACGTAGGATATTCAGATCCGAACCACTATAAACACGGTGTTATTTATTGCTTTCTTTAATACATGTTGTTTATTATTTGTGCTCTTAGAAAAGATTTTCGCTAAAGACATTTTGGCTTTAAAAGCTTCCGCAATTAATCTATCTAGTGGGACCAACAATATTTTAAACTAACATGCCTACAGGCTAGATATATCAGGGAAGTTACATCTCCAGATGTGATTCACACCAGATGAGGCTTGTACCGGATGAGGTACTGAATAAGATTCCAGAAAAGTCCGGAGTCTTCTCTGACCAGAACCAGATGGGTTTCATCAGATGAGATGTAGCACCAGACTAGCTGTGGTGTCATCTGGTTACAATATCTGGTGACAGGTATGCTTTTACTTCTCTGGCCTCTGATCGTTGGGATACACTTTTCAAATTACTTAATACACCCAAAACGTTTCAACTTCAGAGTGTATTTAAGACTAGGGTATAGGGCCTAGGCAATCATTTCGCTTTTTTTCTTGACTACCACAAAACCCCCTCGAACCCCGTCCCAATGACCACGCCTACGCACCAGATTAAATCTGTATTTCACCTTTTAATCTTGGCCATCAGATTTAATTAAAGTGCAATATGTCAATCAATTCGAAAATTAATTTTGTTCCCTAAATTAAATTTGGCAATTACACGCGTTCACACTTTATTAATTGTTCAAGCCACGCGTCTTGCCTATTTAAATCAAACCTTGCTTCAATTTGTCTTTTTACGTTTCCTTACTTTCAAAGCCCTAATTTCTCTCTGCAAGTTTTCTTTCTCTCTCTCTCACACACAGAAATGGCACCCAAGTGCAACTTCGATCCAGAGTATGTTTGCAAGAAATTGAAGTCGGAAATGGTGGTGGATATCTATTCCACCAAGAATCCAGCAGCACTGGAGATTTTGGAGTTGCTCAGGCAATCAGGAGTGGAGGAGTTGATTTCCAAAATACCCAAGGATTTGCGCAAGGTGGATGGGTACGCTGCCCAGTTTTTAGTCAGAATGAAGATCCCTGATGACCACATTTCCTCCAAGATTGATAAGGAGGATGTCGTTTTTTCGAAGACCGATTTCTGCAGTTTGTTTGGTAACATTTCCTCGGAGGGTGTGGACCCCTTGAAGTATAAAGAAGGAGAAACGTTGGAGTCATTCAAGCTTTTTGCCAGATCCTCATATCAGAATTTGACAAAAGGCTTTCTTGACAAACATTTGAGGCAAAAATACAAGGTTTTGTTCGATATTGTGGTGAAGATCCTGATGTGCGAAAGTCATAGCACATATTCCATCTTCACAGGCAGGCTCTGTGTTATGAGGGCAATTTTTTACGGCGCCAAGTGCAATTGGGCCGAGTTCTTCTGGGGAGTTCTGAGGAAGAACAAGCTGAAGGTGCAGAAGGAGGAGTGTCCCAGTTTGCCAGGGGAGTTGCAGTACTTCTTCAATGCCAATGTTTCTCTTGGCACAAAGCTTACCCTGATATTGGACTCCATCTTTCCAGAGAAGAAGTGGAGAGATTCCTGGTGCAAGGGCTTTCACAAGTCCAAGATCCTATTTTCTAAAGATGGCCCTCTCCATGGCCATGTTGATTCTGATGGAGAGCAAGCCATCCCTGCCCCTCCTCTTCAAGCAGTTCCCTCACCTGCATAGGGGCAGAAGCAGCAGAAGCTGCAAAATAAGAAGACTGCTGAAGCTACTGGTTCTTCAACCATAGCTTTCTCTGGTTCCTCAGAGGAGGACCAGATTCCCCTTCTTGATGTGTTGAAGAAGAAGGGTGATGGTGAGAAGGCTGCCAAGTCAGTGGGAGCAGCTAAAAGGAAGAGGCCAGAGGAGGCCAAGAAGGTATCTGCTAAAAAGCCCAGAACAAGCAGAAGGAGCAAGAAAACACTTCTGGTGGATGAGCCATCAGAAGAAGAATAGACAGAGGAGGTTGAGTCTCTTAAGAAGAAATCCAGGGCCAGGAGGGCCATATTTCAGGGGTCAGACTCTGGCTCTGACATAGGGGATGCCTTGGAGCAGGCAATAGAAGAGGCTTCTCTACTTTTGGGAGATGCTCCAGAGATATCTGTTCCAGCTGGTGTTGACCCAGCTGAGGTAATTCCTTCCATCCCTTCCCCTGTTAATCTTGTTACCCCCTCTACTTCTCCACCAGAAAACCCTCCCCAAAACCCATCTTCTGCTTCTGGTGTCCCCATCTCTGCACCAGAGCAGACCCTACCTGATACCCCCATATACACTCCCTCCACCATACCTCCCCAAACACCTTCTCCCCCACCTTCCCAAACACCTCTTAACATTAATCCCTCTCTCCCAGCCCCTGTACCAGAGGTGCCTTCCACCTCTGGTGCAGAACAAACCATACAAAATTCCATCCCAGCCTCTGTACCAGAGATACCATCTTCCTCTGGTGCAGAACAGTCCCTTCCCACAACTTCTACCTCACAAAATCCCACCCCTCCCCAAAATCATTCAGCCCAAAACCCATCTATCTCCATGGCCTTGGGACCTCTTGCCCCTCCCCACTCTCCCACGTGTCTGACCAGCGATGATAGTGAAGATGAGGATGCTTCACTGGAGCCGGAGGTCTTAGCACCATCCTCCTCTGCCTCTGGGCCCAGACCCTTTACTTTTTCATCTGTAGAAATGGGTCCCATCAGGCAGAGCATGAGTGTAAGTGCTCAACTCTGGCTAAGAGAACACTTTCCAATTCTTTTGGAGCACTTACCACTATTGACAGATCTGACTGATGCCAAAGTCTGGAACAAGGCCAGATTAGAGGATGTGGAGGACTTGATGATGCTATTAGAAGAAATGTCTCCTTCCACATTCACTGCCTGAGAGATAGAGCTCAAGAAGAAGCTAAACATCCAGAATCCAGCTAAGCTAGAGACCCCGTAAGAAGCGAAGGTGTTGATTCGCACTCTGATCATCCAGAGAGGAGTTATGATCTCTCCTGAGGGCCCCTCCTACAAATTTGGCCCTAACTTCTCTTTCCCTCCAGAGCTCTACTCTGATGAGGAGGATTTTGATGTAACTCCTACCGTGCTGCAAAAGATGAAGACCTTCTTCAATGAGCAGATCATGCAGATTGGGCATTTTTCCAAGGCGATTCAACATATGGCCCCTGCTATGATTGAGCACCAGATCCGGCAGGAGATGAAGATTTTCTTGAAGCAGATAAAGTCCACCTTTGCAGCTGCCAAAGCCTCTTTCAAAGCCAATGGACTTTTTGTTAAGCTGGATGTGATGCACAGCCAGAAGCAGCTCTAGGAGCATGTGCTGGAGCAGTTGAGTACAGTTTCTATTTTGAAGGTTGAGATGGCTTCCCAGATGTTGCAGACTGCTAAGCTTAAGGACTCCCTCCAGGAGATGTTAGAAAAGCAGGAGAGGCTAGTTGCGGAGTCAAAAGCTTATCTGGAGGAAGCCAAGCACCTGCGTGATCTTCACTCTTCCTCCAACACTGCCTTGCCTGATCTCATTAGGCAGGTGGTGGAGCCCCTTATTGATGAAGTTAAAAAGGGGAAAGAGAAGGCCAAAACTGATCTGGCGAAGACCACAAATGAGACTCTCTTCAGCCATGGTGCTCGTCTGGACCTGCTGGAGAACACTTTGGCCCAGGCCGAGCTGCAAAAGAAGAACAAGGAAGAGTTAAAATCTCTTACCATCGCAAAACAGCTTGTGGCAGAAGAGGAGTCTTCAGAAGCAGAGCATGATCCTATGGCCGTTTCTGGACCTGCCAAGAGGAAGATAAGAAAAGTAAAGAAGAGCTTCCTTGAATCTGTTGTTGAAGAGGCAGAGAAGAGATTCAAGGAAGAGACGCCTGAAGAGAGCCAAGCCAGAATAAGGAAGAACATAGATGAAGAGTAGAGGCTCAGATATGTTAGGAGGCAGAACAAGAAGTCCAGAGAAGCTGGCATCTCTTCTGGTGCTAGTGGATCCAGCCAGAGAAGGAAAGCGCCTGTAGAAGTGATGGAGATTTTGCTACTCAGAACAGAAGGGTCCTTTGACTCTACTGTGCCTGTTCCCCTCATTGAGAAGTGGAGAGAAGCCAAGACTTTGTGGTTCATCCAACACTACATCCAAAGGCCTCCACCAGAGGATGATGCTCTCATCAACAGGACGTTCCATTCTTGGAAGAAGGCTTATGACGCAGGTCTGTACAAGCAGCTGATGGACTCCACCATTGAGTTCAACCTGGAGGTCACTGCCCCTGAATTTCATTATCTCAACACTCCAATGATAGGGGACCAGGTTGATTGGGCTGAACTGAAGAAGCTATACAAGACCAAGGTGTTGGCAAATTTCACTCCAACATCTTCTGCAGAGTTGAAGGCCATTCAAGACAGATTCTTCGACTGGTTCCTGGTGCCCAAGGAGAACAGAAGATATGCCTAGAATAGGACCAAAATTGCATTGTAATCTGTAATCACTTTTGTCCTTATTATTCAATGAAAAATCATATCTTCTCTGTTCAAAAGACAACTTCTTGTTGTCTTAATTGTTTGCCTGATAAGATCTATTCTAAGATCTTATCCTTTTATTGCTTTTATGCTTAAGTACTTTTATTTGATCAGTTCTGGTAATGTTTTAACTCCATCAAAAAGGGGGAAATTGTTAGGATAAATGTTGTATAGTTTTGATGAGTTAAAACAAACCAGAAGATGTAATAGGACCATCTGGACCTGTTAGCCAGATGATGAACTAGAATAGGACTTAATCTAGGGGGAATTTCCAGACCAGAAGACCTCACCAGAAGAGTCACCAGAAGACCTCACCAGAAGAGTCACCAGAGGACTTCACCAGAGGACTCCACCAGAGGACTTCACCAGATGAGACTGACCAGAGGCAGAGAACTTTCCCCAGACCAGACGAGTCCAGACCAGACGAGTCTGGTGAAATAAAAGATGCTCATAATCATCTCCTAACTCTGATGAGCATTCTGTTTCTTAACCAGATCTGGACCAGAAGACATCAAGGTTGCCTGGTGTCTGGTCTTGCCTTCTCTGGAGAGAATCAGAGTTAGGCATTGTAAGCTATTGACCGTTGGTGATTTAAATCAAGTCAACAAGATCAGGATTTGAAAGTCTTGAAGTCAATCAATCCAAGGATCTCACCAACCCAATCAATTAATTAGGGAATTGATTGATTGAAGCTTCCTTAAATAGAGGATCTGATTGGATTAGCTCTCCAACGGCTATACCCTAATCACCTCTATAAATACAAGAGTACAGACTCAAGAAAAAAGGGCTAGAGAATCCTACGCGCACGAAGTTATATTCCAAGCTCTTGGTTATCAAGCATATAGCACTCTTATTCTGCTCATACTTTCATATTTACTCTTAAGGAGTTGTTGGATCTCAACCTGTTCATCTTTAAGAGAAGGTTGAAGGCTTTAGATCAAGTTAGATCTAAAGGGTTTGTAAGAAGGAACTGGTACTTCACAATTCCAGTAAGAAAGTTGGTTGTTGGTTGGTTAGTGAGACCCCTTTGATCAAGGGAGAGTGGACGTAGGATTTTCAGATCCGAACCACTATACATCCGGTCTTATTTACTGTTTTCTGTATTTACTTTCTTGCTTATTTATTGTGCTCTTGTGAAAATAACTTTGCTAAAGACATTTACTTTAAAGCTTCCACAATTTATCAATCTAGTGGGACCAACACACAGTCATCTCCCTTGGTGCCCTTGGAGTAGACTGAGTGTGGGTGTCAGCCTTAGAAGGACCAGAAACCTTTTTTTCTTATATGGCCTGTGTGCAACTGGTCTGAATTTTCTAAGAGCTACGCTATCGAGTGTTCAAGTACATCTAGTGTAGAAGGGCCATTACTATTATCTTTTGTGCTGGTCAAGCGCTGCAACGCTCCTATCAGTATTGGAATCGAAAATAGACTAGATTAGGGTCTGAGTGTGATCAGTTTTCTAGTCATCGTAGATCTGTTTAGGCGGTGTATTGTCACCTTACCCTCACTTTGAGATCTTATGTTAGATCTTTGTTTGTATCACTACATGGTTATAGTGAAGCTTTTCGCCATGAGGCATCATAGACTTTATTTAAGTCTGTGATAAATTTGGAATTCCATTTGCAAGGTGTTTTAATCTTCCGCTTCTTAGAACTACTTAGATCTTTTCATAACTGCTCATAACCATCTTGTGTTGTCGCACATGTTGTCAACATTTTAGTTAACACAACTCTGAAAAACACCACACTCCCGCACTTCGGCCTTTTCATTTGGTATCAGAGGTAAAAACTTAGTCTTTTAAGTTTAGATCTTGTTGTCTTGTATGTATTTTTATTGCAATGGAATATCCCCTTAGTCCTACACTTAAGCTTCATATTTTAGATGGAACAAACTATGCGTATTGGAAGCCTAAAATGCGTATTTACATCAAGTCCATTGATGAACGCACATGGATGAGTGTTTTTTCTGGTTGGACTCAACCGAGGACACCAGCTGATGAGGACAATGAGGCCCAGATCAAGAGAGAACTAGATTGGACAAATGAAGAAATTCAATTGGCTAGTTACAACTCGAAGGCCTTGAATGCTATTTTCACAGCACCTGATGTTTCCATGTTCAAACTAATCTCAACTTGCATTTCTACAAAGGATCTTGGGAAAGATTACAAGAACATTGTGAAAGATCAGATAGTGTTCGAAGGACCAAACTTCGAATGCTTGGGATGAAGTTTGAGAACATAAGGATGAAAGAATATGAAACAATCTCATCCTACAATGAAAGGATCAATGAGATTGCAAATGAAGCTCATGCTCTTGGAGATCCTATCTCCAATACCAGGTTAGTACACAAAATTCTTAGAACTGTTCCTAAAAGATTTGATTCTAAGATATGTGCTATTGAGGAAGCTAAAGATACTGATACCATGTCTCAAAATGAACTTGTAAGTATCCTAAAAACCTATTAAATTAATATAACATAAATTCAAAAGATGATAAAAAGGTTGTTATGTTCAAGGGTAGTATTTCTTCTAATTCTGAAAAGACTTCTTATATTACTGAAATTGAATATGATAATGATGATGATGTTTTCAGTTTGTGTCTTGACAATCCAGACAACATTGCTATATTATCTAAGCAATTCAATATGTTTGTTAAGAAGAAAATGAACAATGCTAAAGGTATTGCTCAACCTAAAGTTCAGATCAATAACTCACCTCAAGTTTCTGAAAGAAGAACAAGTTTCAATCAAACTAAACCTCAGAATAGGAATAGCAAATTTAGATATGATCCTGGATACATAAAGAATGTGAAATGTGATGCATGTTCTGGTTTCGGTTATTATGCTAATGATTGTGCTAATATTTTATTAAAAAGAAGTATAGTTTGACTGCTACTTTGAGTGATAATTCTGGTGATGAAAATGATTCTGATAAAGAAGAAGAATGTGCTTTTTCTGCTAGGATAGAGTATGATGATACTTTTGATGGTCATCTGGATGATTATTACTTCGATGTTGATAAAAATGACATGTCATTTCAGACAACACTGGGTAAAAATGGTCCAGATGTGAATTGTTTTAATGGTTTACTTGATGAGACATGTAATATAGTTGAAATTCACAAGGATTGTGAATCTAGAAGACAGAAGCTGAGTAAGGAACTTGATTCCAAAAATCAGATTCTAGAGTCATTGACTTTGGAAAATTCTGATTTTAGGAATTTTCTTACAAGGCTGGAAGTGATCTTGACTAGAAAGGACTTGGAACTATGTAAACTTAAGGAGGATTTGAAAAAATCAACTTTGAGTTTCAAGAAATTCTCACAAGGGAAAATAAAGTTGGATGATGTTATGGCTTTTGGACAGACAAACAAAGCTGGACTTGGCTTTGTTGGTAACACTTCTGAACCTTCTCATTCTGATAAGCATGTGAAATTTGTTAAAGCAAAAGATGAAAATGTTAATTTTGATATTTTTGAAAAGCATGTTAGGAAGAATGATAAAGTCTATATATGTCATTACTTTTCTGAAATAGGTCATATTAAGCCATATTGTGCAAAGTTGAAAATTGATAAAGGCATGTTACCTAAAGTGTTACAACATTCTGAGAGACATGCTGATAAATCTTGGATTTCTAAAACTAGAATCTCATGTTATGTTGTGTATACTTCTCTGAAAGCATGTGTACCAGGTTTATGGTATTTTGATTCAAGTTGCTCAAGACATATGACTGGACAAATTGAACATTTAGCTGATTATGAGTCATATGATGGTGGTAATGTAACTTATGGTGGTAGTTCTAAAGGAAAAATAATAGGAAAATGAACTCTTAATGTGAATGGTTTTCCAAAGTTATCAAATGTGTTATATGTTGATGGTCTTCTTGCAAACTTGATTAGTATTATACAGTTATGTGATGATAACTTGCATGTTAAATTTGACAAGAATGCACGTAATGTTTTTAAACAAAACGATGAGTGTTTGATGACTGGAAACAGATCTGCTGGTAATTGCTACTTGATTGGTTCAAACAATGTTTGTAATAGCATGAAAACTGATGAAATCTTATGGCATCAAAAATTAGGACATGCTAATTACAGAAACATTCAGAAACTGATTAAACATGATGTTTTAGTTGGTTTGCCTAAATTACAGTTTAATGATGTGAAAGTCTGTGGATCATGCCAAAAAGGTAAGCAATCAAGAGTGCCACACAAAGTGTTATCTTCATGTACCACAACACGATGTTTAGAATTGTTACATATAGATTTAATGGATCCTGTGGAAACAGAATGTATAGGTGGTAAGAGATACTCTTTAGTTGTTATAGATGATTTTTCTAGATTTACATGGGTTGAATTCTTGAAAGAAAAATCAGATGTCTTTTCTGCATTCAAAGTTCTTCACAAAAGATTTAAAACTGTTTATAACTTGAAAGTAAGCAGGATAAGATCAGATCATGGTAGAGAATTTGAGAATAGCTTATTCACTGAATTTTGTGAAACAAAGGAATTTTTCAAGAGTTTCCCTCTCCCAAAACTCCACAACAAAATGGCATTGCTGAAAGAAAGAATAGAACTCTTCAAGAGATGGCTAGAGTCATGTTAATTTCAAAAAATCTTTCAAAAAGATTCTGGGCAGAAGCCTTAAATACTGCATGTCATGTTGCAAATAGAGTGTTCATTAAATCTGGAACTTCTAAAACACCATATGAAATCCTGAACAACAGAAAACCTAACTTAAAGTACTTTCATGTTTTTGGGTGTGTTTGCTACATACTTAATGATAGAGATCAGTTGCACAAATTTGACTCTAAGAGTGACAAAGGATTTTTCTTAGGTTACTCTAGGAATAGCAAATCTTACAGAATATACAATCTAAGGACTGATATTGTTCAAGAATCCAATAATGTGGTATTTAATGATACTTCTAGTATTGCAGGTTCAAATTATGAGGATGATGTTGCTGATCTCATTGAAACTCCAAAAGTTTATGACCTGAAAAAGGATGTTGCCCAAAATGAGACGTCATCTGGGACAACACTGCCTGAAAAATCTGAAAAGATTGTCAAGTCAGAAAATGTATTAGAAACAGGAAGAACACCTTCTTCAAGGATTCTAAAGAGTCATCCAATGAATCAGATAATTGGTGAACAATATGTTGATAGGCGAAAGCGGGGACATAAAATTAAAATAAAAAATGATAAAAATAATAAGATTAGGAAGTCATTAAGAATAAAAATAAAAAGGACGAGCAGCAAGGAATATGGGTGTAGGAGGCGAGCAACTGGGTCATGTGACCAGGTTGATGGAGGCGAGCAGCTGGTCATCCGGACATTAAAAGGAGGCGATCAACTAGACCAAGAAGGGTAGAAAAGAAATAAAAGGAGGTGAGCAGGCGAGCAAGAGGGCACCTCGGAAGATCATCAGAACTCCCAATAATTAGGCATTACATTAGGAGCAAACAAGTGTCTTAACACTTGTCATTGTATAAAGATGTAATAGCTTAGGAATTAACAAGTGTCTTAACACTTGTCACCATGTAAATAAGGATGATTAGGAAGGTGCCACCTCCTACTTGCTTGTACCCCTATAAATACCTCTTCTTGAGATAATAAGAGAAGGGCACTAAATTCAAAAATAGGCAAAACTCTTGCAAATCCTTTTCTCAATTCTTCCTTCAAGAAATATAATTTTAATCTTTATTCAAACCTTTGTTTGATGATCTTATTAGAGTAAAACAACCACTAAATCATAAGTTTGGAGCAAGATCATCAACAGTTGGCGCTAGAAGGAGGGTGGGCGAACCTCCGTCGGTTGAAGGTTTGAAGGAAATTCTGGAAAAACTCGCTTGAAACTGCAAAAATCCGGCAATAAGTCGCCGGAAACTGGAATTGGGAAGAAGACTTGAGTGTTTTGGGTGGTGTCATACAAGACCTACAAGCTTGAATGCATGCATGTGTGGATGAAGGTTTGTAAACAACCAAATCCCTACATGCAAGGCTAGTTGTTTCTAGGTCAAAACATCCACAAACACAAGATCTTCATCAAAGAAACATTAAAATCCAAAAAAAATGGTACGATCACAAGAACCGCAAGAATCGAGTAACCACCCGGCAAGCAAGTCACGAACTAGGGTATCGTCGATGGGTGACCATGCAAGAATGGTGCGGGCTACGTCCCGGCAAAATGTCTAAGTCACTATTGATGCTCTTCCCCCGGATGTGGAGGCTTTGGCTCAAAAACCGGAGGAATTAGCTAAAATGATCGTCGTTTTACAATCCTTACAACGGCGACAGGAAGCCACAGGACCGTCAAGAGCCCGGGAGGCGAGCAACCGGGTAGTAGGGAACAAATCTAAGACCCCGGAGATGAGTAACTGGGCAACAGAATGAAGAGCCAAACAACAAGAAGATGTAAGGGTGGAAGAGGTTGATAGTGGATAAGTAAGGAGAACCAAAGGTAAGACACCAATGAGTGAGCGGCTAGAGAGTCGAGGTGAATCCACACCAGGAGGGGATAAGGAGTCGAGTAGCAGGGACACAAGAAACCAAAATCATGAACTCGGGAGAGAGGACTCACAGAGGAGTGAGGAGCGAGCATACCCTGCTGCTCGCCACTCAGTACATGATAGACTAAGAAGGTCAGCCTTCAGCCGGTTAGGTCCCAATGGAGCAAGTAATGTGGCCCAGCGGATCATACAGGAGAAACGTCCCAATAGCAAGGGACTGCACCGTGGAGAAGGCCTCGAGCCGAACCACGGTGAACAGCCTTCTAACGAAAAAGTGCCACCGAACGAATGACTTGATCTCAAGAAAACAATTGAGAAAATGAAGAAGAAGTTGGATGCTCAGAATGGTGGGGGGGCAACCGTACTCCCATCATCGCCATTATCCCCAGCAATATTGAATGCGTCGGTTCAAAAGAAAGTACAGTTTCCAGCTGTTAGCCTATACGAAGGGACGTCAGGCCCAAAAGTGCATTTGTCCAAGTACACTGACTACATGATATCTGTGAAAGCATCCGACGCAACACAATGTCGTAACTGTTGGTGTATACTGTAAAGCAAACTTTTGTTGGGCTTTTATGGATATATTCAATTTCCTTATTATCTGAAATAAATGGTTTTTCACATTATTGCAATCTTATTAATTGCTTGTATTACTTGTATGTCTATTTATCTTATATTGTAGATAATGTGGTGGGTTTGTAGTCACACAGAAGATCACATTGTCAGTTCCTTATAAGATATAAACAGTATTCACAACTAAGATAGTTCTGGACATAACTATTGGTATAAGTTGTAGTATGAACTTGTTAGTGGCTTGTCTTGGCCATTAGTTCATACTAGTACGCTATGTCGTATTGAATGGATCACAGTTAAGATATGTTCTTCTATTCTGACTGTTATGAAGAACTAAAGGTCTTGGTGACTCTTGTAATTCTTAACCCTAATTGTGATATCTAGATATGTGGAGCGCTTGTTCACTACTTTGATTTACTATGGGTGAGAATCTTGTTAGATTCAATGCACTATGTATTTTGGGTAGTGACATCGTTTGCACGATGTCTATTTATTGGCATTAGGGCACCGTGTCCTGGTGATCCAGGTTGATGACGTCCCCTTGAGGAAACTCATAAAGGATTATCGTATTAAACCCTGCAGGTGGATTTAATCCGTACGACAACAAGGTTGAGTGGTACTACTCAAGGAATAATAGATGTTAATTAATTAAAGCGGTCAGAAGCTTTAATAATTAATGGACGTGCGATATCTTTAACACGGGGAATTATAGAGTCTAATAGAAGCCCTGATTCGGTTCGGGATAGGACGGAAGTGCAACATTAATTCTCTAGTGGAATGAATTAATGTTCACGGGCCAAATATATGTTCTGGGCTGAACATAAGAATATTTGGGTCCATGAGGAGCCCAAACCTATACCTTCTAACAGATCCCTAGTCTGGCCCATGAAACCTATATAAAGGCTTCAATTTCGTTCTTTGAAACCCGAGCACTAAAAGAATTTCGTGAGCAGCTGAATTTCGTGAGCAAGGGTTTTTGAAGAGACGAAATTGGGAGGCACTTTTCTCCACGTTCGCTAGTTCGCCGTCCACCCGGTGTACGAACGAGGTTGGGAGACAGATTAGAAGATCAGTAGTGGAATCAACGCCTCGGTCTTCAAGGGTAACGGATCTAAACTTGTCTTTAGATGCATGTTTAGGTCTTTAATTGTTTATACACGTTTGGTATCCCAACAACGATCTTGGGGACGGACCGCCTTCACCGGCGCGATCCATCAGTAACTTCCCATTAACATTGGGCGATGGCCCTCACAGATGGTTCTCCGCACTTACCCCCGGCTCTATAAGCTCATTCACGCAACTCAACAAGGAATTTCTATCACATTTCTCCACAGTTGGATCCTACCTTACACAGAGACATAGGCTTGCAGATCTGAAGCAAGGAGACGAGGAGTCTGATAGAGCTTTCCTGGAAAGGTTTGATAAAGTCCTGCTAGAAGGGGAAACAGTGAGTGAAGACACCAAGATTGTGGCGGTTATGGCAGGACTCAAGAAGGGAACAGACTTGTGGAAGGAAATGCACCTGGCTTTCCCAAAGACTTACTCTGAATTCAGACACAAGGCAGGCGTATACATTTCGATGCAAGAAACCCTACAGAAGGAGTTAGGTGGCAAGGTTGACACCAAGAAGTAGGGAAAGAAGTCGGGAGGGGAATACAAGGCCCCTAAGAACATGAAAGCGTTCAGTGAAGGCTCCGAGTTGAAGGAGAAGTTGAACCATGTCTTATCCACATCAATAGAGGCTGTGTACAACAATGTGAAGGATAAAGATATGTTGTCAGAACCCCAAAAAATACGACAAGAGCGAGGAAAGATGAACCCCAACAAGTACTGCGCATATCATCAAACCATAGGTCACTTCACAAGTGAATGTCGAGACCTCTTGAAGCAGTTATGAAGGTTCTACGAAGAGGGAAAGCTATCAGAATTCGTGAAACGACAACCAGGAAAGAAACCAAGAGTGGCAATATCCTCCGGCTCGGAAGATGAGGAGAGTGACGAACAACCAAGCAGGAGGAATCAAAAAAGGAAAAAGACAATGACAACGCCAGCTGAACCCGTCCGAGAAATCCTAATGCTTGAGCAATCCGGACCGGTGGGGGGCTGTTCTGACGGAAGGCCACCAATGTCCAAAAGGAAAAGGAAGGCGGACTTGAGAGCAGTGACTCAAGTCAGAGAGGTCGGGGTAAACCAAGCAACCAAGAAGACGAGGGATTTGGTGTTTTCTGAGAAGGATCTAGATGGGATACTCACTCCACACAATAATTCACTAATCGTCTGTGCTAACATCATGGAGGTCCGAGTTCACCGTCTGCTCGTGGACACTGGATCCTACACAAATATCATATTCAAAAGCACATTAGATCAGTTAGGTGATTGTGATGAGTATGTAAAAGAATGCAACCATAAGATAGTGGGGTTCGGAGATGCTGTAACCGTCCCTTTAGGTTTAGTTATGTTGTCAGTCGAACTTGTATTGACCGAGGATCCCGAAAGGAGACTGACTAGAATGATAGAATTTTTAGTTGTAAATCAACAGTCTGCCTACAACGGGTTTCTCGGTCGACCTTTTATGAATGAATTTAAAGCGGTTGTTTCAACGTACTACTACTGTCTTAAATTTCCCACAACAAAAGGTTCAGGTACAGTTAAAGGTGATCAAAAGAAAGCTCGAGAGTGCCTCCTGCAACTCCAACCTAAAGATAACAGTGTGTCTGTCATGGATGAACAGCCGAGCAGCAGGGCTGAGGATGAACCCTCCGTGTTGGACGAAATCATGGAGTCCATCAACACGGAAATGCTGGAGGTGGATGACCAGCAGGGTGAGGACGATCAGGAGGGTCTGGGCGAGCAGCAGGGAAAAGAAGTTATACCTGAACCAGAGGGAGTAGACTATATTGAGCCAAGATTGGAGGCGGAACCCATGATCAAAGATGAACTCAACTTAGAAGGTTCGATAATTGATCCTCGTTGGAAGAGCCAAAAGAGGAAAGCAACCCCGGTTGAAGAGTTGGAAATAATAAAAGTCGACCCGAACAGAGAAGACTTGGAATTGTTCATTGGATCTGAGCTCCCAAAGCCATACAGATCCAGCATGAGCGAGTTCCTTAAGTCCAATCTCGACGTGTTCGCATGGTCGCATGCAGATATGGTAGGCATTAGCCCTGAGCATGCTTGCCATAAGCTAAATATTGATCCAACTAGGAAACAGGTGAAGTAGAAAAGAAGAAAATTCGGACCCGATAAATATGAGGCATTAAATGTCGAAGTGAAGAAGTTACTTGATAACGATCTGATCAAAGAAGCCTTATGTCCTCAATGGGTGGAAAATCCAGTGTTGGTGAAAAAGCCAAATGGCACGTGGAGGTTGTGCATTGATTTCACGGACTTGAATGCTGCATGTCCCAAAGACAACTTTCGCTACCACATATTGATCAGCTGGTAGATAACACAGCAGGACATGAACTTCTTACCTTCATGGACGCATTCGCTGGATATCACCAGATACCGATGCACCCAGATGACCAGGAAAGCACAGCGCTCTACACCAACAAGAACCTGCTATGTTGGAAAAGGATGCCGTTCGGATTAATCAACGCATGAGCCACGTACCAAAGACTTATCAATAAAATGTTCAATGAACACATCGGCAGAACAATGGAGGTGTACGTGGACGATATAGTCGTGAAAAGCCCAAGGAAGGAGGATCACTTGGAACATTTGACACAAGCATTTGAGATTCTTTGAGCTTATAACATGAAACTGAACCCGAAGAAAAGTAGTTTCGGGGTACATTCGGGAAAATTCTTGGGACATCTGGTAAGTCAGCGAGAAATTGAGGCAAATCCATCAAAAGTCAAAGCAATAATAGATATGCAACCACCGAGATCGGTTAGGGAAGTTCAAAGACTAACCGGATGTTTGGCAGCCCTGAATAGATTCATTTCCAGATCCAGAGATAAGTGCCGGCCTTTCTTTGATGCCATCAAGAAAGGACAGTTCCAGTGGACGAGTAATTGTCAGCAAGCATTTGAACAGCTGAAGGAGTATCTGAGTGACACTAAGATTCTATTGAAACCAGTCTCAGGAGAAAAACTGTACCTATACCTAGCTGTATCAGAGGTAGCAATTAGCTCGGTACTAGTTTGGGCAGAACGAAAATTTCACTTGCCGATCTATTACGTGAGTCAGGACTTACATGAAGCAGAGATTAAATATTCACCCATGGAAAAGTTGGCCTACGCACTGGTGATGAGTGTAAGAAAGCTAAGGCCATACTTCTTTGATCACCAAGTGGAGGTCTTAACAACTTTCCCATTAAGGCAAATCTTACAAAGGCCTGACACTGCTTGATGGTCCCATTTTCGAAAAAAAAAACAAAATGGGAATTCAGGAGCAAATTTTTTTTAAACACCTTTTCCTCAGGAGGTTCAGCAAGAGTGAACAGTTCTCAAGTCACTGCATTGCTAAGAGGCTGAGCTACCCGGTCAGTGAGAAGACTGGAAGGCTCATGCTCTTAGCAACCCAGTGACTCGAGAGGTTACTCTTCAAGTCACTGCTTTACTCAGAGGCTGAGTTGTCAAGTCAGTGAGAACTTGGAGGCTCATGATCTGAGTAACGCAGTGACTCAAGAGATTACACTTCAAGTCACTGCTCTGCTTAGAGGCTGAGCTACCAAGTCAGTGGAGACTTGGAGGCTCATGCTCTAAGCAAGGCAGTGACTCGAGATGCTGAACTCTCGAGTGCGTTGCCTGAACTGGTCAGTGAGAGGATCCTCCCTGACCTGAATGATTAACTAAAGTTTCCTTTTTAACAATGCTCTCGGTGAGCAGATTTTAACAACACTTTAGAAAACACTTTAAATGAAAGTACGCTCCGTTTAACGTGGTTTGGAGACTCAAACTCTTACATCCACGGCCTGATTTAACAGGAAATCCACTAACTGTGATTCTTGTTTTTAACGTGCGAAGGTGCACTAACAACTGGACTCACGCCACTCCCCGGGCTGCCTCTCCTTACTAACTAACTTCAACCAACAAACCTAACTAGAGGGTTTTGGTTTCAGTTCGGTTTCTCCAACTATGTGAGGTTTTCCCTTACAATGTATTAGCCTCAAGCTAAGATTGGGAAAACCTCTCTAAGCTAAGAGTTACAAGCTTGACACTCAATGAATATAATTGAAAACCTAATGATCAGTGTCGTGGGTATGAAACACTTCCTTATGACTCCCTAACAACTCACACACCCTCACATCTTGTAGGTGTTTGTTTTTCTTTTTACACACCTTGAAACGAAGCTATGAGCTTGTATTTATAGTGTGGATTCAAATGTAACCGTTGGATGAAATTACATTTGAATCCATACAATTAATGGTTTCAACCACTTTTCTTGGAATGCGGCCTTGTCAGTGTCAGAGTTGCTGCCTCGTGCTGATTGGTCCACGTGGGCTGGATCCAACGGATCTTTGACTCAGTGGGTTGACCAAGACCCACTGACTTTAGGTAGCTTCCTCCTTCACTGACTGATGATCTTCAGTGGACTGAACGTCTTCAGTGTAGTTGTCCTTCAGAGACTCTTTGAAGATCATTCCAAGAACTTTGTCATAAGGCTAAATGACAAAGTTCCCTGACCACAGCAGCCTGACTCCTTCAGGGCCTACTTGGTGCAGCACTGATCCTCTTGATCATGCTCTTCACTGAGTGGTTCACCTGACTTAGCTTAGAACAACCAAGTTTACACTCAGTGGGACATCCTTCAGGCTTCTCTTTAGGTTCAGGTCTCTGGCATGGTTTTAGGTCTTCTTGGTGTCATCTTGATATCCTCAGGCTGTGTTGCTGAGTTCCCCCTCGCTGAGTTCCCCCTCAATTGAGTGTTATTTCAACTGGGCTCTTCTCAACTGACAACTTATTCTACTAAGAAATAACCTAGCCTGACCTGAAACTAAAGATACAATTCTGACTGCTTTTAAACCTAGTACAAGTGGTTTTGGAAAATCATCAAAACTAAACATATTCCAACACTGTTGGTCGTCTCCTCAAGTGGTCACTAGAAATAAGCCAGATTGGAATATCTTATGCACCTCGAACAGCGATCAAGGGACAAGCGTTAGTGATTAGGCGTGAAATTGTCATGATTTATCGCTCGAAATGCCCTTGTTTTGATTGATTTATATAAGTATTTAGAGTCAATTGAGTATCATTTCTATAAACTCATCAATTTGTTTCTTTGGTGTTCATATTCAGATAGAGGGTGAAAAGAGGAGTTCATAGGACTTTGAATCGGCCAAAACGGACTCTCAGTTGAGGAGATATGAAGATTTTACGAACATATGTACAGCTGCCGAAAAGTACTCGAGCACAGTCACTCGAGTAGTCACTACTCGGGCACTCGAGTAGTGCACTCGAGCTACAATAGGTCGAGTAGTCACTACTCGGCCTATACTCGAGCAAATGCGTATTTTGGCCCAAAAATGCCCAAATTCGATCCCCAAGTCTATTTATACCTTTTTCCAAGCATATCAACAGATACAAACACATATTTTTACATATTTTGAGCGAGGAGAAAGCTTGGGAGAGAGATTGGAAGAGTTTTATACGTTGTAATCGAGGTTTTAATTTACAAATTCTTAGCTTTAGTATTTCTTTTGAACGTATTAGATTAATTATTTCTTTCTTTACTCTTTGAGATGATAAATCCTGGTTTTTCAGATTTATATAGATTTCTTTAGAGACTTTAATTTGTTCTTTCGTTTATGTTCTTGATTTCTTTCGTTAATTTAATTATGCATATGATTATTGTTCTTGTTATTTCTTTTATTATTCAAACCACCATGTTAGGCTAAAACCCTTGTATGCTAATCCTACGATGAACTCGTAGAAGTAGGTTGTGGGTACGTAATTAGGGTAATCCATGACGTTAGGTTTTAATTCTCTTAATTAATGAATTCTTAAAATCAATCTTAACATTACCTTTGAATTTCGTACGTAAGTGTTAGGGAGAGGACGACCGTATCAATCTTTAACAACTAGTAGTCTTAACGAGAAGGTTTAGAAGGGGTTAATTAATCTACCGGTTTAGCTATGGAGGACGGCCGCATCACCATTAGTTAAATTAGGGTCTCTTTAATTAAGCACAATCTATTAACTTGTTAGTGGATTAGTGAAATCGATTGATAGGATAAAGTATAAGGGTTTAAATCTTGAGCTTTCATCTTACGATCTTTTACTTAGGTTATTTCTTGCACGTCACGGTTATCTTGAGTATGTACCTGCTCCGTTAGTATACGTAGAAATTCCTATCTTAAGCATCACCATCACATACTTGCATACAAACCTTAGATACTTAGTTTAATTTTCCTTTTGCATTCGCAGAGTAATTTATTTTATATTATTTTCTCTTTTCAAAAACCAAAAACATTTCACTCATATTAACTACGACGCATAGATCTTCAGGGATCTATTCGCATACACACCTTCCCTTGGGTTCGATAATACTTGGTCCCTATACTTGCCAATACTACTGTGATCACGTACTCTTGCGGGGAAGCTACTAGTAGAAAGCTGGTATATTCGCTTCAAGTCAATGGCGCCGTTGCCGGGGATGGCGTTGTATGTCTTTTGAATAGGACTTGTAGATAGCTTAGTAGTTAGTAGTGAGTGATTTACTTTTCTATTTTATTTTGTACGTATTCGGCAGTTGCATTTTTATTCTTTTGTTAGTGTTTCAGGTTTATAAAAACACACTCACAAGGCAATACGAGCGAAGAGAGATTACCGTTGGATCCTGAGACAATAACAAGAAGAAACCGAGCCTTCTTAAGAAGGATGAATGCTACCGGAGGAGGGAAAGAACCAATGGACATTACCAATGAGTTGGACGATGTCGAGAATGAGTTTAATTAGACATTGAACCGGGCTGATGACACTGAAGGCATCCAGTAAGAACCAAGATCCGTCGGGGGACAGTCAAAGCCAGAACCCGGGTACACAGCACCTGAACAATCCAGCTCATAATCTTGTCCAACATCCTCAAAACAACCCTGCTTACCCACATCCTAACTTACCACAAAACAACTTGCCTTATCCCTACCCATAACCACCTTACTCGTATCCTCCACCTTCTGTCTACAACCAACCACCAGCTTATCAACCACCACTACCCCAACAAGTACCCGTACCAGCTGCTAATCCTCAGCACGTTCCTCAGAATGCAGATCAGAACATGGCTATTAGAGGAAGGTTCGTGGCACAACCGCAGAGGTACTATGATGGAGTGGCATTGCCCCCTGTAGAGGCAAATAACTTCTAGATTTCCCCAGGAATTCTTAAGATGCTTACCGAGAATCAATTCAAGGGGGAGGTTGGGAAGGAGAATCCTCATACTCATCTAAGGAGTTTTCTGATGATCGCGTCCACATTCAATTATAACGGCATGTCTGAAGATGCCAAGAGGCTCAGGCTTTTCCCATTCTCTTTGACGGGAATAGCCAAGGAGTGGTACAATAACACGCTCCTATGGGGAGGTGTAACCACATGGGCCGAGCTCGAGCATCTATTCCTCGAGCGATTCTACCCTCCATCGAGAATGATTAAAGCAAGGATAGATATTTCTTCCTTCCGGCAGAAGCCAGGAGAGGATTTACGTCAGGCGTGGGAGAGATACTCGAACATGTTGATTGAGTGCCCGCAGCACGGGTATAATGAGGGAGATATCATGATATTCTTTTACAGTGGAGCTAGCAAGGCTGGTCAAACCCATCTAGATGCATGTGCCATTGGAGCTTTTCTGAACCAAGGGATTGTGAGATGTAGAGAAATCGTCGACAATATTGTCACGAATACCGGGGTATGGAATGAGGATCCGGAATTTTAGAGAGCGTGTAAGTTGGAAGAGAATGAGGGTACGAGGAAGCTGTTGATGGCTATGCTGGAGAAGATTAGCAACCTTGAGATGGGGCAGAATCTGGTTGGAGGGAATGTAGCAGTGAGCGAGAAAGTGGACCCACCCACGAGTCAGCAAGAAGAGGCCAACTATATGGGAATACCTAATTATCCACAAGGGGGGTATCCATAAGGTGGAAATCAGTTTGGTAGGCCTTCTTATGGCCAACCATTTGTACCCCCAGGTCCTCAACCGCATCAAAATCAATGGAGGAACACACAAGGATATCAAGGAGGACATCAACCTCCTCAAAACACATGGAGGAAGAATGAGAATTTCTCATATGTTAATCCGAAGGCTGGTATTACAGTACCTCCAGGTGTTGACCCAGGTTCTAAACCTCCGGGTGGAGAAGGCGGTGCCTCAACTGAGGAGATGTTGAGAGCTATCCTTCAGAAGGTGGAGGAAGGAAGCAAGAGATTGTCCTCTTTGGAGTATGATGTTAAAGAGTTGCATAAGAAAGGTGATCAGCGTGATCAAGAACTCCAGAAAAGAGATGTAGAGCTGAATAGAATTCAGCAAGAGAACAACAGGCGGTTCACTTCGATAGAGTTTCAGATGAGCCAGATCATAAAATCATTGAGAAGAGAGCCGTGTAAATATCCTTCCATGCCGGAGAGGAACCCGAAAGAACATTGCAAGGTGATCCAGCTTAAAAGTGGAACCAGCTATGATGGTCCTCAGATGCCTGCTGATTCTGAGACGCCCCAAGGAGAGATTGAGATGGAGGGACGAGAACATAAGAAAGATGAAGGTGAGACAGTTGAGAAAGGGGTTGAGGGTGAAGGCATTCAGAAGAGTAAAGATGAGGATGAGTCCCATGAGAGCAAAGAGCCTGAAGAGGAAGGCATTGAGACAATTGAGAGAGTTTCTAAGTGGAAGAAGGCAAAGGAAGCAAGGGAGAAAGTGAAAGAGACCGAGCGTGATGGATGGGGGGTACCCAAATCGGTGATACTTGTTCCGTATCCACAGCGCTTCATGAAGAAAAAGCTTGATGAGAAATTTGCTAAATTCCTTGATATTTTTAAGAAACTGCATATTAACATCCCTTTTTATGATGCTTTGGAACTGATGCCGAATTATGCCAAGTTCCTAAAGGACTTGATAGCAAAGAGAAGGAGAGTAGATGAACCCAAGTTGGTGCAGCTGAACCATGAGGTGAGTGCATTAGTGCACAAGGCGCTTCCCCCAAAGTTGAAGGATCCCGGGAGTTTCACGATCTTATGTGATATTGGGAATGGAGTCAAGAAGGGAGCATTGTGCGATCTTGGAGCGAGCATCAATCTTATGCCCTTGTCACTATTCAAGAAGTTGGAAGGTGGAGAACTTCAACCGACAATGATGACACTTCAACTTGCCAACCGGTCTATTACTCGACCTCAAGTTGTGGTTGAAGACGTCCTCATGAAAGTTAGAGATCATATTTTTCCAGCAGATTTCGTTGTACTAGAGATGGAGGAAGACAAGCACGTACCTTTGATCTTACGAAGACCGTTCTTAGCAACGGCCGGGATGGTGCTATATGTGGCAAATGGGAAGATCACGTTGAAAGTTGACGATCAAGAGATAAAGATTTCCCTATATGAAGCCATGAAACACCCGAAGGAGGATGAGAGCTATTATTGCATGGATGCAATTGATCCTTGTGTTGAAGACACACCTCCTATCTTTAACCTTTCTTGTATTAATGATTTTGATGATCCTTCACTTGATGATTTAACCCATGAGCATTATGATCTTGATTATTTTGATAGGGATAAAGGAAATAAGTTGAAGGATGAAGAGGTAAAAAAGGTGGACGTGATCCAGTTAGAGGGTAAAGGAGGAGTTAAGAAGAAAAAGTCAAAATTCAAGAAGTTGTTTAGTAAGACTCCTCCAAAAAAAGATGAGAAGAAGTTGAGACCCCCACCACTTGAGGTGGAGAAGGAAGCAAAGGAGCTCATGATGAATGGGAATCAAGGAAAGGAATGCAACCACCACTCTTATGAGAGTAAGGGAGGTAATTTTGAGTATCATGTCCCATAAGCTCCTTTGAGCTCGGTCCGGCATTAGGACCTTAAAATAGCGCTGAATGGGAGGCAACTCATTTTTATTTATTTTTTAGTATTTTTATGTTATTAGGGTGTTTTTCAATCGTAAGTTTTAACCTCGTACTTGAGAGTTTTATTTTGAAGGCTTGTCTTGAGAGAGTAGAAGAATCATGGAGTTATTCAAAAGGGAGGAACTCAAACAAGGGAGTGTGCTGCGTTGTTGAGAGAAACTGAATTATTTGGATGAGGTAACCCACAACCCCAAACTTAGACCTCTTCACAAGGTCGAAGTTTGGGGGGTGGAGTTTTTTTATGTTTTATTGTTACATTGCACAGGCGCACACATCTCTTTTAGTTGAGTTTGGTTATTTGAGTCTTGAGATGCTCCTTGAGCTGATAGTGTTTTGATTTGCTACTACATATTTCATGTCTATCAATTATCTTATGCTTGTTAATTGCTGTCTTTGAGTATGATTTGATGAGTAGGGTGAATTGTGAGGTTGAGTTAGGAATTCTTTTGTGTGAGTGTCTGAGTTAGAGTGGAATTGAGAAAGAACTAGTATGCTTGTGAATTTTTCTTTTTGAGTGCTTGTGTGATGAGAGTGAGAATGCACTAGGACTAGCATGGATGTGAAAGCCGTGAGATTTGAGCCTTTATGAGATTAATATGCATGATTTGATCTCTTCGTTTGTGAGTGGATCGTCACCTTAGAGGATGCTAGAACTTGTGTGTGCTCTTGCTTCTTGATCGTGTCTAGTTTGATATGTCGAATGTGTTTTGATTGAGTTACTTAGCCTAAATTTTCCTTACCATTGATATTTGTCCCTTGTTAGCCCCTTTGAGCTTTAAGCCTATTTCATTTTCTAGCACATATGAACACTATTCCAGTTCCTAAGCCTTTTTATCCCAATTTGAGTGGAGAATAGGAAAAGTGTGAATGTGAAAGGATTGAATTGAATTGAAAAAGGAAAATGTGATTGCTTGAGTGAGTATGAGAAGAAGGTGTGATGAAGTTTTGAGTTGTGGGAAAGAAAAAAAAAAGAGGTTGAGAATGAGCATGCGAAAAAAAATGAGCTCATGTGTTTGTGATTGACAACAGTGAAAAAAAAAGTGAGAAAGAAAATATTTGAAGTGTTGGAATTGAAAGTGTGCTTATTGAATATGTTGAAGTAGTCTGTTCCTAATCTCGAAGTACCGAAGTGTTATTTTCTATTCTCCAGTCACTTAAGTCACTTGCATATATTGTTATCCCACCTGTCCAAAGAGCCTACATTACAACCTTGAGAAAAGTCCTTTTTGATTCGGCATTGATTTCTAGAGTATGGTCTGAGTTGAGAGTGCTTACAAGCCTATGGCTGCCGATATGTGTGATTGATTGTTTGAGTTAGTCCCTTTATCTTTGATATACACTTGTGAGGGAGTGAAACACATCGTTGAGTGCACATCCATGTTTGATTTTGGTGATTCTTGTTGTTTTTGCATGAGTATGATGAGGGAAGGTGGGTGAGTATACTTGTGATTGATCTTTGAAGCCCGAGTTCATTCGCTTACATGATTTGATTCTTTGACTCATTCCTAATAATTTCACTTGACTTATTATTTCATTGCTTGAGGACAAGCAATATGGTAAGTTTGGGGGGTCCGACTTCATAGTCGAATTAACCTTCCCTCAAGATCCGACGAGAGGTCATAACCATCCATGGCATATGTACGTGGACAGATCATCAAATAACTCAGCAGCAGGAGCCGGGATAGTGCTAATCAATCCGGACAGACAAGTGTTCACCTCAGCGGTCAGGTTTGAGTTCATGGCAATAAACAACAAAGCTGAGTACGAGGCACTAATAGCTGGACTATGTCTAGCAATGGCTGTGGGAGTCTGAAGAGTCCAAATCTACGGAGATTCCCAGTTGATAGTCAACCAAGTCCGTGGGGAGTATGAAGCCAAAGATGAAAACATGGCACTGTACCAAAAGATTGTTGCTCACTTGGCTTCACTATTCGAACAAATTTACATCGAACAAGTGCCAAGGGACAACAATGCATAGGCAGATGCACTTACTCGATTGGCTACCAGTACGGGACCAGCAGAGCTTACAGAAGTCACAATAATAAGAATTTCTAATCCATCCACCAGTGACTACAAGATCAACCAGGTTGAATAGGAGTTAACAGAAAAAGATTGGAGAATGCCAATATACAAATATTTCAAGGACAATGAGATACCTGAAGACCCACAAGAAGCAACCAAGATAGCCAAGCGAGCAGCAACATTCACGATCATGGACAACCAACTTTACAAAAGAGGATTTTCACTACCCTTGCTGAAATGTTTAGCAAGGGGGCAAGGCCAAGAAGTTTTAAAAGAAATACACGAAGGCGTATGTGGAAATCACGCAGGAGGGCGAGCATTGGCATACAAGACGGTAAGGCAAGGGTACTACTGGCCAACTCTGTTACAAGACGCGATCAAAGTTGCAAAAATATGCCACATGTGCCAGCTGTTTGCTCCCAACATCCATAAGCCACCAACAGAACTGATCTCAGTAAATAGTCCATGGCCATTCGCAAAGTGGGGGATAGACATCATAGGACTTTTCCCAACGGGAAAGGGAAATGTAAGATTTGCAGTAATGGTCGTGGACTATTACACAAAATGGGCAGAAGCCGAAGCACTAGTGACAATAACACAAGAAAAAATGATCAGTTTTATCTGGAATAGTATAGTGTGCCTATTTGGGGTTCCACAGGTAATATTGACAGACAATGGAAGGCAATTCGAAGGAAAAAAGATAAGAGATTTCTGCAAAAAAATGGGGAATCAAGAAACATTTCTCGATACCCTACCACCCTCAGTCTAACGGCCAAGTCGAGGCAGTTAACAAGATAATCAAGCATATCTTAAAAATTCGGCTGGTAGGCAAAAAAAGGCAAATGGTCAGAAGAACTACCAAAAGTAATTTGGGCATATAGGATATCACACAGAACAAGCACAAGAGAGACACCGTTTGCTATAGCATTCGGTACAGAAGCAGTTATACCTATAGAACTCAAAGTACTAACTGAAAGGATAGCCGAGTTTAATGAACAAGAAAACAACAAGGCACTAGCTGCAGAGATGGATCTGATTGACGAAAAAAGAATCTCGGCAGAAATAAAAAATAAGATATACAAAAGAAGGATCGCAAAATACTATAACTCACAAGTGAAAGTCAGAGAATTTAAAGTCGGGGATCTCGTGCTCCGAAAGGTTTTAGCAACACCGCCAGGAGTATTTGGACCGACTTGGGAGGGCCCATTCAAGATAACCCACAAGTGGTACAACGGGACATATGATCTTGAAGATATGAAAGGCAACTTGGCCCAATACACCTGGAATGGGGCTTTATTGAAAAATATTATCAGTAATTAGAAAGACAGTGTAAAGTTTTCTATGAAGACTATCATTTGTATTATATCATTTATATTATGATAAGATTGGTAAAATTTTCAAACTTTTTTGCCGAAATTTTGTAAGTAAAGACGATTATTTATTATGTTGTGTAACTAAGGAAATAAAAAGGTATTAAAGCCCAGTTGTTCGCCTAGCAGAAAAGCTGCTCGCCAGAGGACAAGCAAGTGCTGTAAGCAAAAGTCCAAAAGGAGGCGAGCAGCAGGGTTCTTGAAACCCAGAAGCCCAATTGATCGCCCCATAACATAAAGTTGCTCACCCAAGAGACTAAATGCATGAGCACAAGTATAGTGGAGGCGAGCAACAGGGCATTAAAGACATAAAAAAGGCCAAGTCCTCAAAAGGACTTAAGAGCCCCATGTATGACAAACAAACAGATTGTATTGCAAGAAAAGTGTTGAACTTTCATTCATGAAAGAAAATACTTGAGCAAAAATAAACAAAAGGAGAATAAAAGGCGAACAAGTAAAATAAGAAGTACGATTCTATTCATTCAAGATACAAAGATACAAAGAAGGAAAAACGTACAAAAATCATCCTACTACATCAAACTAGAAAAGAAGAAAAACAAAAAGAGTCTCCTAAGTCTCGGATGCCGGAGGAGCTGGTGCTGCTGGGAAATCTTCAGTAGGGGGAGGAGAAGGAGCATCTTGGTTGGTCGCCACCGGGACCTGCTGCTCGCCTACAGGGGCAGAGATACTTGTCTCACCAGGGAAATTTAGAAGGATAGGGCTTAAAGCATAAAAAACAGTGGCGTCTTTGCTCACCTCAACCTTCTCCTTTGGAGCTACGACTCATACATCATCTTTAAAGATGCCCAAGTCCAACCCCATCTCCCCTAGGTCAGCAACAGGGATGTCAAAGCCAGCAGCAGGAGGGTTCTCGATAACGTAATCCACAAAGTCCTTGACGGTACTAGTCATAACATCAAGACTGTTGTCCAAGGTGTACTTCACGGATCGTACACAATCTGCGTACGCACAAATGTAACCGAGATTAGTGTTATCAGTTACATCCTGCACGTACGTATTGTAAGAAATGGTACGTCTCTTCTCCTTCTCCAGCTGGTCGATATGGACCTTTAGGGACTCAACCCACTCCACCAGGCCAACTCGCTCAGTCTCCAAAACCTGAAGACGGTCAGTGGCAACACCCAATCCAACTTGAGCTTCTCCGAAGCATTGGACGCTACCCTCTCCCGATCCTCGGAGGCCTTCACTTCCCGCTCCCAAGTATGCTTGGCTCTCTTAAAATTAGCTTTTAGCTTAGCCAACTCTTCTTCCTTCCTCTTTAGCTGAGCATCTCGATCGGCCTCGAGCTGCTCAATTTTCCATACCAAACTCTGGTTTGTCCTCTCAAGCTCGATGGCTTGGTCAACGACCCTCTGAGCAGAGATAGCCTAATGACTGGCGTTATAGCTCAAAAGGTAAGCATTGTCACTCGGACTTTGGCCCTGAAGGATCTCTTCACCCGTTTTAGTCCAAGAACGGGGGACAGACTCGGTTGCACACCGGACATGGGAGTCCTTGATCTCGTGGTAGGCGGGGGCCGACTTCACGCAATTAAATTAGTGAAGAGCTTTAGCACAACCGGGATAGTCATCTCTCTGGTACCTGTACAAAGTTAAAAAAGGTTAAAAAGTTGAAACATATGCAGGGAAGCGAGCAACCGAGCAGTAGGGAAGATACTTACTCCCTCATCTTCACTGGGTCATAACCCAGGTAGGAGCCGTCAGGTGAAGAACTTCTTCCTCGACCGGCGACCATTGTGCCGATGACCTACTGTTCGGTTACTTCCTCTACGGGCGAGGAGCGAGCAGCCGACTAGCTCGCCTGAGAGGAGCCTTGCCCCTTAGCTCGCTTGGAGCGGCCATCCTCTTTCCTGGGAGCAGTTTCCTTTGTCAGCCTCTTTTTCTCCCGGGTATCTCTGGGAGGCGATGAGCGAGGAGGGGGGCGAGGAACGGGGGCAGGTGCTGGAGGAGCCTCCTCTTCATCAAGTGCTCCCGCCCTTAATCTGATCAAAGAAGTACAGGGATCGAATTTCTTCTTCTTTGATGGTTGATTGGCCGCCATTTGCTTTACTCGGCGAGCAAGAAGATGATAGCTTTCGGGGATTTTGGGGACGGCTACTGTAACCCTTTGAGCTGAAAATAAAAACATAAAAAGGGAGGTGAGGCGACCAACAAGTATGAGGCAACCAACAGGTAGGAGGCGACCAACAGGGGGTAGGCGAGTTACCTTCTGGGATCTCCGCTTGTGCTTCCAAGTGATGAGCACTGGTGGTGAGTTGAGCGAGTTTCCGGCAGTGCGCCTGTGAGAGGTGGCCAATACTCCGATCCTTAACGTTTCGCAAAGAAATCAAAGCAAGGACGTAGAGGAACTCTTCGCTCAGCTCGGGATGCCCCAACTTTAAGATGCGCGGACCTGCAAAACAAGGAAGAAAAGAAATTAAAATTAGTTCACCTAAGATATGATGAACTAGGGAACAAAACCTACGCCGAATTTCGCCAAAATGCGTAGGAGAATTTATACGCCCTGGTCCTCCTGAAAAATCAAAGGACACTCGCTAATCGCCGCCGATGAAGAAAAATTGTTTGTGCCAACTTTTGACTTTGTTGGGCACTCCTTCAATCAGCTTCACGCCACTACGGACTTTGATGTAATACCACCCGAGCCCCTCTTCATTGACAGCTGAGGAGATAGTCATTGCGTAGTGCATCTCCACCGTGCTGATCTTATTTCTGTAGCCTTCCAATCCAAAGAGTGTGATGAAGGCTAACAGATTACTCCACCCATTTGGAGTAATCTGGGTGATCGCCAAGTTTGTATCTTCTAAAAACCGCCCAATCTCCGGATGTGAAGGAAGAGAGAATCCCGTGTTGAGGACGTCTAGGTTAATGGCAGTACATCCAGGGGGTGGATTATCTGCGGTCTCCCCTTTCTGTGGAACGTACAAATGGATATCATATGGGATGTGGTAAGTGGAGCGGATCCGAGCCAGGTCATCTTCCGTGACTACACTTGCCACCTTGCTTGCCGTATACGGAGATTCCCGGGCTTCCATGATAGGCCTTGGCGGAGTGGGAAATATGTTGTGATACTTGTTGGCATAGTCAATCCACTCTTGCCTTCGAACTACGGCCTTAGGGATGAGAGATTCTGGAGTTGGCCTCGAAACAGGGAAGTTTATCTCTCGAAGAAATTCCCATGTAACACCCACCTGCTCGCTCCCTGATCCGGCTACTTGCTCGCTCCTGGCCTGTTGCCCGCTGCTCGTCCCCGTATCTCCAGGGAGACTCATCTCTTCTATTTCAGCAGCAACATCAGTGGAGTCTTCACCCAAATCCGAGGAGGTCCCTTCACGAGACGAGAAGCGCGCAACAGGGCCTTGGACATCCTGCTCGCCTGAGCTCTCCACAGCATAGAAGTTGTCAACGAAGGGAACAACAGAGCTTGCATCAGAACCCGTGTCCTCATCGACGAGCAAGGTTCTAGGGTTTTGCCCAGCTGCTCGCCGGAGTGAGCGGTGAGGAGCAGGGTTTGACGGTTCATTTTCCATGGGTCTTTTTCCGGGGTTTCGTCCAACAAACTCGACGAATAGGGCATTGCTCGAAGAAGGGGACACCATTCTAGAGAATTTTATTTGGAGAATCAAACGAATGAAAAAACACTAAAGCGGCGGCGTTAACGACGGCAGTACGACGGCAATACGGCGGCGGCAATGGCAAAATAATAAAAAGAAGAATGGAAATTGCAAGATTGGAAATAAAAATCAAATAATTATGAAAATAAACAAGGAAAACCAAAGGATTCACCTTTGATTTAGAAGAAATCGACTGAGAAATCAAAGAAAATGGCGAAGGAAAGCTTGAAGATTCATCAATGGCGGTTTTGCATGTGAAGATTGAAAAATGAAAAAGAAGAAATGAAGAGCTATTTATAGATATGGATTCGGGGGCAAAAATGAAAAGTTCAAAAAATGAGGCCCCTATGCACAATTTAGGGGGCACACACGTGGGCGGCCACGTCGCTTCGTGTTCCGAGCCTCGGGAAATAAAACGACGCTAGACCAAGCATCGTTCCCTTCTGATCGCCTCCAGAGGTTCCCGCCTAAAAAATTCAAAAACCCGTTGCTCGCCCTTCACAAGAATGAGAAGGATCAAAGTCTCTGTTGCTCGCCTCCTGACATAAAACGAAACCTATCCTATAGTTTGATAAAAAGGATAAAATTTATCCTTATATGCTAAACTATGGGGCAATTGTTGATAGGCAAACAGCGGGGACATAAAATTAAAATAAAAAATGATAAAAATAATAAGATTAGGAAGTCATTAAGAATAAAAATAAAAAGGACAAGCAGCAAGGAATATGGGTGTAGGAGGCGAGCAGCTGGGTCATGTGATCAGGTTGATGGAGGCGAGCAGCTGGTCATCCAGACATTAAAAGGAGGCGATCAACTAGACCAAGAAGGGTAGAAAAGAAATAAAAGGAGGCGAGCAGGCGAGCAAGAGGGCACCTCGGAAGATCATCAGAAATTCCAATAATTAGGCATTACATTAGGAGCAAACAAATGTCTTAACACTTGTCATTGTATAAAGATGTAATAGCTTAGGAATTAACAAGTGTCTTAACACTTGTCACCATGTAAATAAGAATGATTAGGAAGGTTCCACCTCCTACTTGCTTGTACCCCTATAAATACCTCTTCATGAGATAATAAGAGAAGGGCACTAAATTCAAAAATAGGCAAAACTCTTGCAAATCCTTTTCTCAATTCTTCCTTCAAGAAATATAATTTTAATCTTTATTCAAACCTTTGTTTGATGATCTTATTAGAGTAAAACAACCACTAAATCATAAGTTTGGAGCAAGATCATCAACACAGTACACTGGAGTGCAAACTAGAAGGAGATTTGAAACTGACCCCAAGGATGTGGTAAGGTCTATTTGCATGTCCTCTTGTTGGGAAATTGTATATACTTAAGTTTTGATTAAGATGTCAAAATGTTCCTCCTAAGTTGTTTGTAAGTAAAAGATTCAGTAGAGTTAGAATTTAGTTAAACAGTTCTAAATGTTAAGAACTGGAGTGCAGTTAGAAACTTCTAGAGTGTATTGAAGAACAAAGTCCGCTGAAGACAAGGTCTGCTGAAGACGAAGTCCGCTGAAGACAAGTGATCTGAAAATATAGTCTAAGTCTTGAATGTTTTCTAAGTGCATTCTCACTAAGGCTAAAACCATCAGGAGAGGACCAAGGTCCACTGATGAGAACTAAAAAAGCTCATTAAATGCTAAACACATTAAAAGTTGTTAGTTAATCTGGTTGGAACAAGGCAAAACGAATTTCAGTGAAGCTTACAATAAATGAAGGAATAAGAAGGTTCTCTCAGAGGAGTTTCACCTTAAAGCAAGACAAGAATCTGGGCAAGTAGACTGAAGGTCCAATGAGAAGATGACACGTCAGTGTACTTTACTGACAGCCAACCTGCCCCAGACTGACAAGTACCAAAAGTCTTTCTCTAGCAATCTACAGAAAGTTAGGTGAACAAGCATGGTCTTTCAGCCGTTTCTTGACAAGACTTAAAGCTTCAAATAGAGTCGTTTAAACCAATCAGATACAAGAAGACTTACTTGAGAAGATTCAAATCCAACGGGAAGATTTTCAAGGAAGCCTATAAATATAGAAGAACGTGCTCATTTCTATGCACGGGAAACTCACAAGATCAAAGCTATCTCTACATTCATAACCTTCAAGAAGCACTCGAAATTACCTTTGTTTCCCAAGTGTTTCAATTCAGTAGAGAGCATAACAACCTTTTGTAACCAAGCTTAAAAGCTATATCCAAACCTTAGAAAGAGATCATCCATCCTAAGCCTTGAGCTACACTGTAAGGATTATCTCACAACAGTTGAAACCAAAACCCTACTCAAAACCCTACTCAGAAGTTAGGTTGAGAGTTAGAGTTAAGTGGTGTTAGTAAGCTGATTATTTGTATCAGTCTGAAAGCTAGTTTGTTTTGGGAACTAGGACCTGGAATTATCCTAGTGATCAATCATCCTAAGAGAGGGTTAATTGATCAGTGCACCATGGCAATATAACACAAAGAATTCCAAGTGAAAGGAATTCTCCTGTTTGATCAGGACAGTGGACGTAGGAGATTCATCTCTGAACCACTTTATATCTTGTGTATTTACTTTCTGCTATTTCCTAAGTGTGTGTTATCCTCTCAAAGTTTATCAAGTAAAACGAGTTTTCTAAAGGGCTCACTAATCCGCAGTTGAAAGCTAATTAGATAGTAGTTCAACTGAAAGTCTTGAGCTTTCAGTGGAGGTATTATCTCAGTAAGCTTTCACAAGTAACTCTCAGCAGACTTAAAGTCCACTGACGAGTTACTCTCTGAAGTCACCTGATAAGTTTTCAATAAGTTTTAATTTTGTAATCACAGGTGTATTCCCCCCCCCCCCCTCCATACACCTGTTTACTCATTTTGGGACCAACAATTGGTATCAGAGCAGTGGTTCAAAAGACCATTGTTCTAAGTATACCTTGTGCTTAAAGGTATTTTCTATCAGGTCATCTGAACTGATCTTATTTGATAAACTTCTTTAGATATTATGGCTGACAATACAGCTAGGGTAGCACCACCAGCAGAGAGCAACATGGGAGTTAATCCCTTGAACCATATGTCCCATCACAATCTTCCACAATTCTCAGTGGAAAATTATGATTTCTGGAAGATCAGAATGAGAGCTCATTTTTCCTGTGTGCATGATGAAATGTGAAGGGTTATTACTAAAGGTCCATTTATTTTTATGACACCTAACCCTAGAACCACAACTGAGACTATTGCAGATCCAAGAGAAGAGTGGCCCAAGGATGAAGATAACTTCACTGCACATGAGAGGAGGAGAAACAGCCTCAACTTCATAGCCATGAATATTCTCTACACCACCATTCCAGATTCTGTAATGGGAAGAGTGATCCACTGCAAGACTGCAAAGGAACTTTGGGAAACTCTTGCTCTCATGTGTGAAGGAACTGACAAGATAAAAGAGAACAAGCTTTCAGCAGCAGTTCAAAAATATGAGCAGTTCACAATGGAGCCCACTGAGACCATTGACCAGCTTTATGGGAGGTTCACTGACATCATGAATCAAATAAACTCTCTGGGAAATGTTTATACCAAAAGAGAAGTTGCCTTAAAAATCCTTAGAGGTCTAACCTCAAGATGGGATGTGTACTCTGTAATGATGCAGAATACCAAGGATCTATCCAGCATGTCTATGCAACAGGTATTCTCTGAACTTAAGGCTTATGAGTTTGATCTTAACAGGAAAAGGGCTCCTGATGAGACCTTAGCCGAGAAGGGAGTTGTCTTCAAAGCTAAGGAGACTGAGCCTAAATGTTAGGATAAAAGTTGTTAGTTTTGATGAGTTAAAATAAACCAGAGAATGTAATAGGACCATCTGGACCTGTTAGCCAGATGATGAACTAGATTAGGACTTAGTCTAGGGGAACTGCCAGACCAGAAGACTTCACCAGAAGAGTCACCAGAAGACCTACCAGAAGACCCTCCAGAGGACTTCACCAGAGGACTTCACCAGATGACTCCACCAGAAGACTTCACCAGATGAGACTGACCAGAGGCAGAGAACCTTCCCCAGACCAGACGAGTCTGGTGAACCAAAAGGTGCTCAGAATCATCTCTTGATTCTACTGAGTATTCTGGTTCTTGACCAGATCCAGACCAGAAGACACTGAGGTCACCTGGTACCTGGTCATGCCTTCTCTGGAGAGAATCAGAGTTAGGCATTGGAAGCACTTGACCGTTGGTGATTTAAATCAAGTCAACAAGATCAAGATTGGAAAGTTTTGAAGTCAATCAATCCAAGGATCCCACCAACCCAATCAATCAATTAGGGAATTGATTGATTGAAAGCTTCCCTAAATAGAGGATCTGATTAGATTAGCTCTCAAACGACTATAACCTAATCACCTCTATAAATATAAGAGTGCAGTTTCAAAGAAAGGGCTAGAGAATCTCACGCGCAAGAAGACATTGTCCAAGCACTCTTATTGCTCTTATCTTACATATACACTCTTAAAGGAGTTGTTAGACCTCAACCTGTTCATCTCTAAGAAAAGGTTGAAGGCTGTAGACTTTAGATCGAAGTTAGATCTAAAGTGTTTGTAAGAAGGAACTGGTACTTCACAATTCCAGTACGTAAGTAGTTTGTCGGTTGTTTAGCGAGACCCCTTTTGATCAAAGGGAGAGTGGACGTAGGACTTGTTGTCCAAACCACTATATATCCGGTCCATTTACTGCTTTCTTCATTTCTGTTATATTTTATTTGTTTAGTGCTCTTATAAAAGACCTTGTGAAAGACATAATATTTAAAGCTTCCGCAAATTAATCTACTTAGTGGGACCAACAAGTGGTATCAGAGCAGTGTGTCCAAAGACCACTGCTTTGTAAAGCTTTTTGGTGGTCACCGGGCAGATCCATTGCTCTTTGTTGTGTTTGATCAAATTTATTGTTAAATCGATATTTAGTAAAAATGTCTTCAAAATCTTCTTATAAGAGCCGCAAGTAACCAGAATTCTCCTTTGAGGATTACAGCCACTGGAGCTTCATGATGAGTAATCATCTTGTAGCTATCCATCACCGCATGTTAGATGTGGTAGAGAGTGGTCCAATTCAATTTTACTGGACTCCTATTGATAGTGGCAGGTCAGAGTCCAGAGAAGAAACAAGTGAAACTGCCCAGAAAGCTGCTGAGGACAGAGTTCCCAGACAGAGGATTCTCAAGAAGAAGGATGAGCTTAACAATGATGAAAGAAAATTATATAATTTGAACCAGGTGGCAAGGACTGAAATCATCAACACACTCACAAAGGAAGTGATAGAGAAAGTCAGAACCTGTGTCACTGCCAAGGAAATGTGGGATAAACTTGCCCTGCTCTGTGAAGGAACAGAGAAGATAAAGGATAACAAACTCCAAGCTGTTCAACACTCATTTGACACCTTCAAGATGAAACCAGACGAGACCATTGACCAACTTGATATGCGCCTTACAAATCTCCTCAACAAGGCTAGTGCCTTAGGTAAGACTTATTCAGAAAAGAAGATTAATAGTAAAATTTTGCATTCACTAACCAGCATGTGGAGAATTAAAGTGACTGTGATTAAAGAAAATAAAGATCTCAACACTCTGGATCATCATCTCCTGCTGTCTGATCTCAAAGCTTACGAGTATGATCTTCAAGAGGAGGATCAAACAGAAGAGGTCTCCTCTTCTGGCCAGAAAGGAGTTGCATTTTCCTCAACTATCAATACAGATGAAAAGCCAAAGGAGTCTACTGCAGATGACTTGAGTCTCAAGGAGCAGGTAGCACTTCTAACCCTTAAACTTGATAAGATGAGTTCTAAATATGGCAGGTACAAAAAGCATTAGAAGGAATCTACTAGAGATAGGAAGAGTTCCTTCAAAGCTGCAGATAAAGAGAGAACATATGGAGACTCAAGAGAGACCAGATTCAGAACTCCGGAGAGGAGAAGAGATAGCAGCTCTGGGAGATCAGATTACCAGAGGAGGGATGGCAGTTCTTGCAGATCTGACTACCAGAGAAGAGAGAGTAGTCCAGCCAGAACAAAGTACAACCAGAGGAGGAGAGATCCTAGTCCCAGTCCCAGAGGAGATAACACCTGTTACACCTGCAACAAGCCTGGTCACTACAGCTATGATTGTCCCCAATTGACTCCTAGAGAAAGAGAAGAGAAAAGACTTAAGAGAGATATGAGATATGATGACAAAAGAGCACTACTAGCAGAAGCAGAAGGGGAGGATACTAGTTCCAGTTCTTCTTCTTCTGATTTTAGACCTAATGATGATGTATGTCTTATGGCAGACATCACTGAGGTAAATGAAACTACCCTATGCTTAACTAATTCCAAATATACTGAATCATCTCGTTCATCTGGTAACTCCAGAGAGTCTGATATGCAACAAATGCTATCAGATCTCCAAAATTGTGTTCAACTATGTCAAAAACTTGAGAAGAAAAATGGTAGGCTCAGAGCTGAAGTTCAATCCCTCTCTCATGAGCAAAAATCCACCAGAGAACTCATGAAAGATCATTCCAAAGAAGTCTCTGAACTTCAGGATAAGATCACAGAAAGAGATACTCTGGTAGATCAACTCATGAAGGAAAGGAACTCTCAGGAAGATGAGTTCAATGAACTAAGAGCTAAATACTAGACTCTTATCAAGGGAAAACAAGTTGAGTAAACCATAGAAGAGATACCCATGCCTAGAGAAGCTCCTAAGATACCATCTGTTGTATCTATTATATCAGAGTCTTCTCAGAGCATTAATGATAAGAGTGGTTTAGGATATTCTGGAATTACTACCAAATCTCATAAATATCTTTACAACAATGTTGGTCCCGGTACAAGACTGAGGAATACGTGTATGGGGAGGGGGGGAATACACGTATACCAATTTTTCAACCTTAAAACTGACTGAGTCCCCTTTACTCAGAGTGGTAAAGAACTAGGAGCTGATAGCACACCTACTGACTACACTTAGTGCGGGTCAGTTGGCTAACTATCAGTTCAAGTTCAGTGCGGAAATGTTTGAGCCCTGATAGTTTAAAGTCTTGTTTAGTTTACTTTCTGAAAAACTTGTTTTACTCAAATCTGAATAGTGTTTAGTAGGGCAGTGCTCCTTTTTTTAAGATCAGGCTGATTGATTCAAGCCTGATAAACCGAATGCAATGAATGAACAAGTAATGTGGCAGGAATGCACAATATCAAAGCAATAAGAACACAACAAGTTTAACGTGGTTCAGAGTCTCAAGCTCCTACGTCCACGGCCTGACTTAACAGGAAATCCACTCAAGGGATTCATGTTTTTAACGTGCCAAGGTGCACCAAGACCAGCTAACCTCACTGATCTATACAAACTTCCTTACTAACACACTAACTGACTTACTCCCAACAAGCCTAACTTAGGGTTTTGGTTTCAGTTTGGATTCCAACTAAGTTGAGATTATCCTTATAAGACGAAGCTATGCTAAGGATAGGATAATCTCTCTAAGCTTAATTTAATGCTATTTAGCTCTTGGAATACATAATAACTCTCAGTTGCTGAGAAACACTTGGGAAATTTAGATGGTTTCGAGTGCTTCTCGTAAAGGTTGTATGCTTTGAATGCTTGAGAGTTTGAGTAATTTCTGGCTTGGAAATTTCCCGTCACCTTGAATGGGTTCAAGGTCTTCTGTATTTATAGGTGATTTGAAAAACTATCCGTTGGAGAGATAGCCTTCTAGTCATCTATGTAGAGTGGCTTCAAACGGACATATCTTCATGCAGCAGCCGTCCTTGCATGGATTCGGTAGATGCATTAAATACATATTAAATGCTTGCCCGTTGAATGTGCAGTCTGAATTCAGTCTTCATGTCAGGTTTCGTACGTGCGTGTCCTTCTCGGATTGGTCCACGTCATCAGGTTGGTGAGAATGTCAGAACTTATTCCTGAGCTTCAGGCTTGTCTTATTAAGTTCATTTTGTCTTGAGCCCACCAGTCTTGTCCTGACGGTGAAATTCCTTTTGCATTGCTTGGCTCTACTCCAAGTCTTCCCATTAACTCAGTGACATCCTGTTTCCTTTAGGACTGAGTTAGTAATGACCTCAGGGTCATACTCTTCATCGCTGACACTTACTCAGCCAGCTTAGAGGACTGCCATAAGTTCAGGATGGTGCTCTTCGTCTTCAGGCTCTTAGTCTTGATTGTCACCAGTGAGTTCTCCTCTCATTGAGTACCTGTGAAGTGTAAAATGACTAAGTATAGAACCTAACCAAGACTAGCCTGACAAAGATAGATTAAGGCAAACATCTTTTCAGGGGCTTTGGGATCTTAATCAAAACTGACAATGTCCCAACAATTTCCCCCTTTTGATGATGCCAAAATACTGAAAAGATCCTCAAAACATTTAGAGGAAATATGATAAACCTATCTATAAGATAAGAAAGTGTTAGAGCAGTTCTTGATAAAGTACAGAATTTAAACAAACAGCCAAAAAGACAATGAGTTTTTATCTGTGGGCGAAAGTAATAGACTTCATTGATTGATGTGGAAATGGTTACAATGAATCTAGTCTATTACAAAGAAGCCTGTGAACACCTAGACTAATCTCATTTCAGGTTTGAGTCCATATCCTGCATAAACCCTTGCCTTCAGCTCATCAAGTCTCTTAGGTTGGTTCACATACCCTTCAGCTTTGGCTATCTTCAATACTTCCATCATAATGGCCTTTGTGTCATGCTTTTGAGTTCCTGGGACTAAGGGAGGAGCTCGAATGGTGAACTCAGGAGCCTTCACTTGAACTTGAGCTGCATCAGCCTCCTCCAAGATCTTCTGGAATAACTCAGGATGATTGTCCATCATGTAGTCAGTGAAGTGGGAATTAATATCATCAGTGTCGCCCCACTTCTTCACAACATACCACAATCTAACAAATTCATCCCTTGCATCAATCCAAAACTCCTTCAATGTCTCTGAGACGAACTCATCGACAAAAGCTTCCCTTACTCCTGATTCTGGCCTACTGACTTGAAGAATTGTTGATTTCCTAACTATTGGCTTCTTCATGTACTTCCTAGGCTCAGGCTTCGCCTTCTTCCTTCTTAGCACGCTGATCACTGCATCATCCAGTTCTTGTTGTTGAAGCTCATTGATATCAGTCAGCTTCTCAACCTTCTTCTCCAAAATGCGCATCTTCTCCTTCTGAGCAATTTCAGCTCTGCGCATAGCCTCAGATTTCTCAGAATGATCTCCCCATGCTTCAGCACATAACTCCGTGATTAGGCGTGAAATTGTTATGCTTTGGTGCCCGATTTGCTCATGTTTTGAGTGTTTTCGATTAGTGTTTGGAGTCAAATGGGTATTATTTTTATAAACTTATTAATTTGTCTCTTTGGTTTTCATATATGGATATAGGGCGAAAAGAGGAGTACGTAGGACTTTGAATCGGCCAAAACGGACTTCCGGTTGAGGAGATATGAAGATTTTACGAACAAGTGCACAGCAGCCGAAGACCGCTCGAGCAGCTCGAGCGCCAGCGCTCGAGCGTATTGCTCGAATGACCGAAAAATGGCAGAAAAGTTTCACCGCTCGACCAGCTCGAGCGGGAGCGCTCGAGCACCTGTTTCATTCGACCTATATGCTCGAATGGGGCCGCTCGAGCGTGTTTTTGCTCGAGCACTTCCATATTTTGGCCTCCGGATGCGTTTTTTCGGCCCATTAACTCCCGTTTCGACCCGTGCCTATATATACCTCTTCCAAACACGTTTTGAAGGAACCCGAACTTTTAGAAATCACTTTAGACTTAGTTTTTAGAGAGAGGGAGAGGAGAAGAACGAGCAAGCTTTACTTTTACGTTGTTGAGGTTTTTCATACGAATTCTTAGTTTCTTTTCATTAGCTTGATTACTTTAAACGCTTTGAACGTCGTTTTAGTTAATTAAATTTCAGTTCTTAGAATTATTTTCTTTTAAAACCCTAGTTCATGTTTCTTATTTTCTTCGTTCAATTCATTATGTTTATGTTCGTTGTTTCTTCTATTGCTTTTATTTTTGTTAAAACCATGTCCGGCTAAAACCCTTGCATGCTTAGGGTAGGATGAACTCGTAGAAGTAGGATGTGGATACGTAATTAGGGTAATTTGTGACGTTAGTTTTAATTCTCTTAATTAATGAATTCATATAATTAATCTTAACTCTACCTTTGAATTTCGTACGAAAGTGTTAGAGAGAGGATGACCGCATCACTCAATAACAATTAGTAGTCTTAACGAGAGGGTTTAGAAGAGGTTAATTCATCTATCGGTTTAGCTATGGAGGACGGCCACATCACCATTAGTTAAATTAGGGTCTCTTTAATTAAGCACTATCTATTAACTTGTTAGTGGATTAGTGAAGTCGATTGATAGGGTAAAGTATTAGGGTATAAAATCTTGAGCTTTCATTCTACGATCTTTTACTTAGGTTAATTCTTGGTTGTCACGATTACTTTGATTATGTACCTGCTCCGTTAGTATATGTAGGGACTCCTATCCTAGCATCACCATCTCTTATTTGAATCCAACCCTTAGTTAATTCGTCTGCTTTAGTATTTTAGTTTAATTAGTTTATTTTAGTTTTAATTAATCTTTCTAAAAAATAAAAAAACATACACTCATATTAACTACGACGCGTAGATCTTCAGGGATCTATTCGCATATACACCATCCCTTGGGTTCGATACTACTTGGTCATTATACTTACTCTTACTACAGTGAACCCGTCCGCTTGCGGGTGAGCGACTAGTAGAAGTTAGTAAAATCGTTTCAAGTCAATGGCGCCGTTGCCGGGGATGGCGTTGTATGCTTTTGAATAGGACTTGTAGATAGCTTAGTAGTTAGTAGTGGGTGATTTATTTTCTGTTTTTATTTTTTATTTGTATTCAATCGGCAGTTGCGTTTTGACCTTTCTGCTAGTGTGTTAGGTTTATGAAAACACGCTCACAAGGCAATACGAGCGAAGAGAGAATACCGTTGGACCCTGAGACAATAGCCAGAAGGAACCGAGACTTCTTGAGAAGGATGAACGCTGCCGACTTAGGAAAAGAACCAATGGATATCAATAATGAGTTGGACGATGCTGCCAATGATTTCAATCAGGCAGTAGACCGAGTTGAAGGCACTGGAGTTAGTGGTAGCCAGAATCAAATTCCATTAAGGGATAGCCAAAGTCTAAACCCGGATACACAAAACGTAGGGAATCCAGCTCAGAACCTTGTCCATAATCCTCATAACAACACTGCTTACCCACAAAACCCAAATAACCCTTTTAACAACCCGGTATACCAACATTACCCATACCCACCTTATCCTTACCCACCACACCCGTATCCTCCACCCCCAGTCTACAACCAACCACTTGTTTACCCACCACCACCCCAACAAGTACCCGTACCAGCTGCTAATCCTCAACACGTTCCTCAGAACGTAGATCACAATACGGCTATTAGAGGGAGGTTTGCAGCACAGCCACATCGGTACTATGATGGAGTGGCTTTGCCTCCTGTTGAGGCAAACAACTTCTCGATATCCCCGGGGATTTTAAAACTGCTTACCGAGAGTCAGGTTAAAGGGGTGATCGGGAAGGAGAACCCTCACACTCACTTGAGGAGCTTTCTCATGATAGCCTCAACATTTAATTATAATGGCATGTCTGAAGATGCCAAGAGGCTTAGGTTGTTCCCATTCTCATTGACGGGAATAGCCAAGGAGTGGTACGATAATACGCTTCCACGGGGAGGTATTACCACTTGGGCCGAGCTCTAGCGTCTATTCCTCGAGCGATTCTACCCTCCATCTAGGACGATCAAGGCTAGAATTGAGATCTCGTCCTTTCGCCAGAAGTCTGGAGAGGACTTACGCCAAGCGTGGGAGAGATACTCAAACATGCTGATAGAGTGCCCGCAGCACGGGTACAACGAGGGAGACATTATGGCATTCTTCTATAGTGGTGCCAACAATGAGGGGCAAGACCATTTAGACGCTTGTGCGGGCGGAGCATTCTTGAACCAAGGCATAGAGAGGTGTAGGGAAATCGTGGACAACATTGTCACGAATGCCGGTGCTTGGAGTGGAGATGCAGATTTTCAGAGAGTGCATCAGGTTGAAGAGGGAGAAGGAACGAGAAGGCTACTGATGGCCATGATGGAAAAGATCAACAACCTCGAGTTGGAGAAGAGTTTGGGTGGAGAGCATGCAGTAGAGAATGAGAGAGTAGACCAACCAAGTGGACAGCAAGAGGTAGCCAATTACATGGGAGGTCCGTATTACAATCAGAATGGCTACCAAGGTGGTAATCAGTATGGAAGGCCTTCTTATGGCCAACCATTTGTACTTCCAGGCCCTCAGCCACCTCAAAATCAATGGAGGAACACACAAGGAGTTCAAGGAGGCAAGCAACCTCCTCAAAACACATGGAGGAAGAATGATAATTTTTCTTATGCTAACCCAAAAGCTGGTATTACTGTGCCTGCAGGTGTTGATCCGGGTTCTAAACCTCCTGGAGAAGAAGGCGGTGCATCAACCGAGGAGATGTTGAGAGCCATTCTTCAGAAGGTGGAGGAGGGAAGCAAGCGGTTGTCATCCTTGGAGTACGATGTGAAGGAGCTGCATAAGAAAGGTGATCAACGTGATCAAGAGCTCCAGAAGATGAACGTTGAGTGGACTAGAACTCAACAAGAGAACAATCGAAGGTTCACTTCTTTAGAGTTCCAGATGAGCCAGATTGCAAAGTCAGTGAATAGAATGCCGGAGGGGAACCCGAAAGAGCATTGCAAGGCGATCCAGCTTAGAAGTGGAACCAACTATGAAGGTCCTCAGATGCCTGCTGATTCTGAGACACCTCAAGTTGAGAAGGGGATTGAAAGTGAAGGGATTGAGAAGCATAAAGATATGGATGAGTCCCAGAAGGGGAAAGACTTTTAGGAGATAGAGAGAGTTCCTAAGTGGAAAAAGGCAAAGGAAGCAAGGGATAAAGTGAAAGAAACAGAAAGAGATGAATGGGGGCTACCCAAATCTGTGATACCCGTCTCATATCCACAACGCTTCATGAAAAAGAAGCTTGATGAAAATTTGCAAAATTTCTTGATGTTTTTAAACAACTTCACATTAACATTCCTTTTTATGATGCTTTGGAACAGATGCCGCATTATGCAAAGTTTCTGAAGGACTTGATTGCGAAAAGACGGCGAGTGGATGAGCCGAAGTTGGTGCAGCTGAACCACGAGGTGAGTGCATTAGTGCACAAGGCGCTTCCACCGAAGCTGAAGGATCCCGGGAGCTTCACCATTCTTTGTGACATTGGGAACGGGATCAAGAAAGGAGCGCTATGTGATTTAGGGGCGAGCATCAATCTCATGCCGTTGTCGTTTTTCAAGAAGTTGGAAGGTGGTGAACTTCAACCCACAATGATGACACTTCAACTAGCCGACCGGTCTATTACTCGACCTCAAGGTGTGGTTGAAGACGTCCTTGTGAGAGTTGGAGATCACATCTTTCCAGCCGACTTTGTAGTGCTAGAGATGGAGGAAGATGAGCACGTACCCCTGATCTTGGGAAGACCGTTCTTAGCTACGGTGGGGATGGTGCTAGACGTGGCGAATGGGAAGATCACGTTGAAGGTTGTTGATCAAGAAGTGAAGATCTCCCTATATGAAGCCATGAAACACCCGAGGGAGGATGAGAGCTTGTATTGCATGGATGCAATTAATCCTCGTGTTGAAGACACGCCTTCTATCCCTAATCCTTCTCATATTCATGAATTTTATACTCCTTCACTCAATAATTTAACCCATGAGCATTATGTTCTTGATTATGTTGATAGGGATAAAGTGAGAAAGTTGAAGGATGAAGAGGTAAAGAAAGTGGATGTGGTCCAGTTAGAAGGGAAATGAGGAGTTAAGAAGAAAAAATCCAAACTCAAGAAATTGTTTGGTAAGACTCCTCCAGATAAAGGTGAGAAGGAGTTGAGACCTATACCACTTGAGGTGGGGGAGGAAGCAAAGGAACTCATGATGGAAGGGCATCAAGGAAAGGAGTTCAAACACCACTCTTATGAGAGTAAGGGAGGTAAATTTGAGTATGATGTCCCATAAGCTCCTTTGAGCTAGGTCCGGCATGAGGACCTTAAAAATAGCGCTGAATGGGAGGCAACCCATTTTTTATTTGCTTTTGAGTGTTTTTAGTTATTTTCCTTTTATGTTACTAGGATGTTGTTGAGTCGTATGTTTAACCTCGTATTTGAGTAAGTTGCTTGTAGGCTTGTCTCTAAAGGAGTAAAGGTATCAAAGAAGTGGAGATTGAAGGAACCAACTTGAGACAAGGGAATGTGCAAAGCTATTGAGAGAAATTGAATTATTTGGTTGAGGTAACCCACAACCCCAAACTTAGACCTCTAGCAATGTCGAAGTTTGGGGGGGTGGAGTTTTTTATTTGTTTTATGATTACATTGCACATGCATGCACGCCCTTATCTTTGAGTTGAGTTTGATTGATTATTGGTTTGTTGAGATACTCCTTGGGGTGATTTTGATTTGACTCGCTATTGCATATTTCATGCCTATCAATCATCTTATGCTTGTTGATTGCTATCTTTGAGTATGATTTGATGAGTAGAGTGAGTAGTAAGAGTGAGTTAGAAATTCTTTTGTTTGAGTGTTTGAGTTTGAGCTGATTTGAGAAAGAACTTGTATGCTTGTGAATTTTTCTTTTGAGTACTTGTGTGATGAGAGTGAGAATGCACTAGGACTAGCATGGATGTGAAAGCCGTGAGCTTTTGAGCCTTATGAGATTTTGATGCATTAATCAATCTCTTCGTTTGTGAGTGAATCATCACCTTAGAGGATGCCAGAACTTGTGTGTGCTCTTGCTTCTTGATTGTGTCTAGTTTGATATGCCGAATAGGATCTTAGGCCATCTTTGATTTTATTGAGTCACTTAGCCAAAATTTTCCTTACCAATGACATTGATCACTTGTTAGCCCCTTTGAGCCTAAAGCCTATTTTATTTGCTAGCACATATGAATACTATTCCAATTCCTAAGCCTTTTTGTCCCAATTTGAGTGGAGAATAGGAAAGTGTGAATATGAAGGGAGTGAATTGAGTTGAAAAAGGAAAATGTTGTTTGTTGAGTGAATATGAGAAGAAGGTGTGATGAAGTTTTGAGATGTGGGAAAAAGAGAAAGAAAATTGAGAATGAGCAAAAAGAAAAAAATGAGCTCATGTGTTTGTGCGAAAAAAAAAAAGAGAAAAAAAAGTGATTGAAAAAAAAAAGTGAAAGAGTGAGAAAGAAAAAATTTGAAGTGTTGAGAGTATGGAGTTGAAAGAGTGTTGATTGAAAATGTTTGAAGTAGTCTGTTCCTAATCTCGAAGTGCCAAAGTTTGATTTTCTATTCTCCATTCACTTTAGTCACTTTACCTTATATTGTTATCCCACCTGTCCAAAGAGCCTACATTACAACCTTGAGAAAAGTCCTTTTTGATTCGGCATTGATTTCTAGAGTATGGTCGGAGTTGAGAGTGCTTACAAGCCTATGGCTGCCGATATGTGTGATTGATTGTTGAGTGAGTCCTTTATCATTGATATACACTTGTGAGGGAGTGAAACACATCGTTGAGTGCACATCCATATTTGATCTTGGTGGGTCTTGTTGTTGTTGCATGAGTATGATGAAGGAAGGTGAGTGAGTATACGTGTGATTGATCTTTGAAGCTCGAGTTCAATTACTTGCATGATTTGATTCTTGATTCATTCCTAAAAATTTCACTTGACTTATTATTTCGTTGCTTGAGGGCAAGCAACATGGTAAGTTTGGGGGGGTTGATTAGGCGTGAAATTGTTATGTTTTGGTGCCCGATTTGCTCATGTTTTGAGTGTTTTCGATTAGTGTTTGGAGTCAAATGGTTATCATTTTTATAAACTTATTAATTTGTCTCTTTGGTTTTCATAGATGGATATAGGGCGAAAATAGGAGTTCGTAGGACTTTGAATCGGCCAAAACGGACTCCCGGTTGAGGAGATATGAAGATTTTACGAACAAGTGCACAGCGGCCGAAGACCGCTCGAGCAGCTCGAGCGCCAGCGCTCGAGCGTATTGCTCGAATGACCGAAAAATAGCAGAAAAGTTTCGCCGCTCGACCAGCTCGAGCGGGAGCGCTCGAGCACCTGTTTCATTCGACCTATATGCTCGAATGGGGCCGCTCGAGCGTGTTTTTGCTCGAGCACTTCCATATTTTGGCCTCCGGATGCGTTTTTTCGGTCCATTAACTCCCGTTTCGACCCGTGCCTATATATACCTCTTCCAAACATGTTTTGAAGGAACCCGGACTTTTAGAAATCACTTTAGACTTAGTTTTTAGAGAGAGGAAGAGGAGAAGAACGAGCAAGCTTTACTTTTACGTTGTTGAGGTTTTTCATACGAATTCTTAGTTTCTTTTCATTAGCTTGATTACTTTAAACGCTTTGAACGTCGTTTTAGTTAATTAAATTTCAGTTCTTAGAATTATTTTCTTTTAAAACCCTAGTTCATGTTTCTTATTTTCTTCGTTCAATTCATTATGTTTATGTTCGTTGTTTCTTCTATTGCTTTTATTTTTGTTAAAACCATGTCCGGCTAAAACCCTTGCATGCTTAGGGTAGGATGAACTCGTAGAAGTAGGATGTGGGTACGTAATTAGGGTAATTTGTGACGTTAGTTTTAATTCTCTTAATTAATGAATTCATATAATTAATCTTAACTCTACCTTTGAATTTCGTACGAAAGTGTTAGAGAGAGGATGACCGCATCACTCAATAACAATTAGTAGTCTTAATGAGAGGGTTTAGAAGAGGTTAATTCATCTATCGGTTTAGCTATGGAGGACGGCCGCATCACCATTAGTTAAATTAGGGTCTCTTTAATTAAGCAATATCTATTAACTTGTTAGTGGATTAGTGAAGTCGATTGATAGGGTAAAGTATTAGGGTATAAAATCTTGAGCTTTCATTCTACGATCTTTTACTTAGGTTAATTCTTGGTTGTCACGATTACTTTGATTATGTACCTGCTCCGTTAGTATATGTAGGGATTCCTATCCTAGCATCACCATCTCTTATTTGAATCCAACCCTTAGTTAATTCGTCTGCTTTAGTATTTTAGTTTAATTAGTTTATTTTAGTTTTAATTAATCTTTCTAATAAATCAAAAAACATACACTCATATTAACTACGACGCGTAGATCTTCAGGGATCTATTCGCATATACACCATCCCTTGGGTTCGATACTACTTGGTCATTATACTTACTCTTACTACAGTGAACCCGTCCGCTTGCGGGTGAGCGACTAGTAGAAGTTAGTAAAATCGCTTCAAGTCAATGGCGCCGTTGCCGGGGATGGCGTTGTATGCTTTTGAATAGGACTTGTAGATAGCTTAGTAGTTAGTAGTGGGTGATTTATTTTCTGTTTTTATTTTTTATTTGTATTCAATCGGCAGTTGCGTTTTGACCCTTCTGCTAGTGTGTCAGGTTTATGAAAACACGCTCACAAGGCAATACGAGCGAAGAGAGAATACCGTTGGACCCTGAGACAATAGCCAGAAGGAATCGAGCCTTCTTGAGAAGGATGAACGCTGCCGACTTAGGAAAGGAACCAATGGATATCAATAATGAGTTGGACGATGCTGCCAACGATTTCAATCAGGCAGTAGACCGAGTTGAAGGCACTGGAGTTAGTGGTAGCCAGAATCAAATTCCATTAGGGGATAGCCAAAGTCTAAACCCAGATACACAAAACGTAGGGAATCCAGCTCAGAACCTTGTCCATAATCCTCATAACAACACTGCTTACCCACAAAACCCAAATAACCCTTTTAACAACCCAGTATACCAACATTACCCATACCCACCTTATCCTTACCCACCATACCCGTATCCTCCACCCCCAGTCTACAACCAACCACTTGTTTACCAACCACCACCCCAACAAGTACCCGTACCAGCTGCTAATCCTCAACACGTTCCTCAGAACGTAGATCACAATATGGCTATTCGAGGGAGGTTTGCAGCACAGCCACAACGGTACTATGATGGAGTGGCTTTGCCTCCTGTTGAGGCAAACAACTTCTCGATATCCCCGGGGATTTTAAAGCTGCTTACCGAGAGTCAGTTTAAAGGGGTGATCGGGAAGGAGAACCCTCACACTCACTTGAGGAGCTTTCTCATGATAGCCTCAACATTTAATTATAATGGCATGTCTGAAGATGCCAAGAGGCTTAGGCTGTTCCCATTCTCATTGACGGGAATAGCCAAGGAGTGGTACGATAATACGCTTCCGCGGGGAGGTATTACCACTTGGGCCGAGCTCTAGCGTCTATTCCTCGAGCGATTCTACCCTCCATCTAGGACGATCAAGGCTAGAATTGAGATCTCGTCCTTTCGCCAGAAGTCTGGAGAGGATTTACGCCAAGCGTGGGAGAGATACTCAAACATGCTGATAGAGTGCCCGCAGCACGGGTACAACGAGGGAGACATTATGGCATTCTTCTATAGTGGTGCCAATAAGGAGGGGCAAGACCATTTAGACGCTTGTGCGGGCGGAGCATTCTTGAACCAAGGCATAGAGAGGTGTGGGGAAATCGTGGACAATATTATCACGAATGCCGGTGCTTGGAGTGGAGATGCAGATTTTCAGAGAGTGCATCAGGTTGAAGAGGGAGAAGGAACGAGAAGGCTACTGATGGCCATGATGGAAAAGATCAACAACCTCGAGTTGGGGAAGAGTTTGGGTGGAGAGCATACAGTAGAGAATGAGAGAGTAGACCAACCAAGTGGACAGCAAGAGGTAGCCAATTACATGGGAGGTCCGTATTACAATCAGAATGGCTACCAAGGTGGTAATCAGTATGGAAGGCCTTCTTATGGCCAACCATTTGTACTTCCAGGCCCTCAGCCACCTCAAAATCAATGGAGGAACACACAAGGAGTTCAAGGAGGCCAGCAACCTCCTCAAAACACATGGAGGAAGAATGATAATTTTTCTTATGCTAACCCAAAAGCTGGTATTACTATGCCTGCAGGTGTTGATCCGGGTCTAAACCTCCTGGAGAAGAAGGCGGTGCATCAACCGAGGAGATGTTGAGAGCCAGTCTTCAGAAGGTGGAGGAGGGAAGCAAGCGGTTGTCATCCTTGGAGTACGATGTGAAGGAGCTGTGGTTTTCTCCTGTTATTATCGCATGTTCATCATCAACGGCCGCATCAGTGATTGGTGGATCAGAGATTGGCTGCTTTCCCTTGTCAGCCCCTGCGGCATCAGTCCCTTCTTCAAGGTGCACTGAAGGCAGTTGTGAAGTAGTCAAAGCCGCCTGCTCAGGCTCAGCTAAGCTAACTTGAACCTTAGGAGCAAGTCCCTCGGAACTGAGAGTCTCCTTGGATGCCTCAACATCTTCCTCTCTTGTCTCAGGGCAGGGAATCCCTTCATCGACAGATGTCTCATTGGCAGCTGAGATGTTCAAAACATCCTCAGCCACTGGTCCACCCTTGGCACCAGTATCCCTTTCACCTTCTCCCTGAGCCTGAGGCTCAGAGATCATCTCATCAACTTCCTTTGCAGTCTCCTCCACTGCCTTCTCCATATCTCCACCCTGAGCTTCATCATCATCCTCATCATCCTTCTCTTCATCAGACCGAATGTCAGCCTTGCTCTTGGACATCATATTGGCCACTAACTGCTTCAGGTTGTCAAAGTTCAGAAGTTGAAGCCAGCTAGTCAGTCCAAAGAAGGAGCAAATCTTGGCTTCCTCAGTCTCCCAGTGCTCCCAGCCACGAGCGTCCACTAGCAGATGTTGCTCCTGCATGTTTGATTGTTTGAAGTCCAACCAAACCTTGAGCTCGATCACATATGCCAGCAGCTCATTGTACTTATACAGCCCAGACCAGCACTTTCCTGCCCATTCTGTGGCATTCCCCCTGAGCGTGTTCTCCAGAATCCCTCCAGCCATGTGTTCATCTAATTCCTCCTCCTCCACTTCGAGGAATTCATCCTCTTCAACTGAAATGGATTTGGGACAGTCTTTGGGATTGGGGTACGATGGAAAATCTGTGGGGTTTGGAATATTTGGCTCGGCTGACTGGTCAGGCTCATTCGTTGGTGAAAATGATGGCGCTGACTCAGTAGGATGATTTGGCTCTGAGGTTTGGGGTATTTCAGTGGGTTGAGAAGTAGGGTCAGGGTTGGAAGGTGTGTGGGTTTCAGGGTGTGGGGGTGTTTGAGTGGGTACTGTATCAGGCTGCAACAACTCAGCCGTCTCGACAGATTTTCTCACTTCCTCCAAGTCAGAGGCTCCAGGAGAGATTGACTTTTCCCTCTCACTCACCTCAGGCAGCTTCTTAGCAGGGGACTTTTTGGGTCCCTTCCTAAGCCTCTTCAGGGGCCTCTCCCCTTGATCACCCTCCTTCCTGACGTCATCGTCAGTTCCCTCAGCCTCAGACCCGGCCTTCTTGGGATCAGACTCAGTCCCTGATTTCGTGCTCTTTCCTGACAGCACGACCCTTACCTTCTTCCTTTTCTCAGTCTTATCCACCTTAGGCTGCTCCACTTCTTCAGCTGCTACCTCCTCCTCACCTTCCTTACTCCTCTCAAGGAGGTCATCTACCCTTTCAATGAGACTGGTAGCCACCCTCTTGGCCTTACCAGCTGGCTTTTTGGCCTGACCCTTTGCTTTCGCATTGGGATCAGTCAGCCCTAGCACTGAATAGGTATCACTCAGTGAGGAAAACATTACCTTCTTTGAGGAAAGACTGTCCTCAAAATCGAAGGTATACCCATGGCAGGCATGAGCAATTAGGATGGACATCCTCGTTCCGAACGGCAAGATGGCACTGACGGAAATGTGCTTCTTCTCCTCATCTCGCTTGAGTTTGTCCAGACCTGCCTGATAGAGCTGATCAAGGAAGAACTGCTCCCAGTTCGCTTCCACTCCATCAACAATTGCTCCCATGAGTCTCAGCTTGGGCTGGCTCAGTTGCTCGTGGGAGCCAGTTGCACCCATCACCATTTTGGACACCAAATCCACCAGAGCTCTGTACTCAGGTTTCAGCGTATTCTTGTTCTGTCGAGCCTTGAACTCTGATGATCCTGATTTGGTCCATTTCCCAAGGAGTTCTCCCTCCGAGTTCTCCTTATACGTTCTTGGGTTGATGCCTGAGAATGGCAACTTGAAGACTTCCCTTACCGCCCTCCTGACGTCAATAGTGACCATCTCTGAGTTGTAAAGAGGTTCGTCGTCGCCGTCCTTCTCTCCCGTCAGCTTAAGCGCAGTCACCTTTGTATAAATCTCCCCCTTCCGTAAGAACATATTTAAGTAAGCTTCCACAACTGTTCTTGGGAGCACAGAAATGGGGCGAGTGGTGAAGTATGTTTCCAACCCAGCATCGGAAATCCACTTGAATACGGGTTTGATTTTCTCAACTGTAAGGTAGATACCTTCCATGGAGATGACTTGCTCCATGTGTATCAGCTTGTTTTCGACAACGTCCACGATCTTGTCGGTTGTCCAGTTGGAATCAAGGAATGCCATTGTTTTGAAAAAAAAGAGATTTTTTTTTAAAGTTCTGTTTTTTAGCAAGAGAAAACTCAGTGTGCATATGTGCGTTGTGTTTGCGTAAAAACCTCAAATGACACTCTTGATTGATAAGACTAAGTCAGTTACTCAAACGTGGGGTTGAGATTAATCCCTGAATTCGAAAGGTTTTGAAATGAGGGACCAGGATTAATCTCAGCTTCAATCAAAACCCCATGTCAGTCATATTCCATATAAAACGGACACGTATATGAAAAAGTAACTGTAGCATTAAATGCTCCTTGCGCGTGGGTTTAAATATGAAAAGGCACGCTTTTAATGAAAATGGAATGCATTTAATAAAGATTTTCAGGACGAAGGACTCAGGGAGACGCTTGAAATTCACAAGGGTCAGGTTAGAACTCATACCTGTCAGGGAGACATTGTAGCACCCTGATACCTCGCTGAGTCGAGTCTGGCCTGAGTCCCCCCTAGAACCCTACACTGACTGCTCTCCCGGATCTAAGAGTCCTAACTCCACTGACAGTTCCATAAACCTTGCTTCAGCCAGAGGCTTAGTCAAGATGTCAGCCCTTTGCCTGTCAGTGTGAATCTTCTCCATCCTAATATCTTTCTTCTCCACATGATCTCGAATGAAGTGATGCCTAATATCCACATGCTTGCACCTTGTGTGAAGCACTGGGTTCTGAGTAATTGCTATAGCACTATTGTTATCACAATAGATTGGAACCTGATTAGCAAATACTTGGTAGTCCCTCAACTGTTGCCTCAACCACAAAATTTGAGCACAATAACTACCTGCAGCCATATACTCAGCCTCAGTTGTGGATGTGGCCACTGAATTCTGCTTCTTACTAAACCACGAGATCAACTTACTTCCCAAAAACTGACATGTCCCTGAGGTTGATTTCCTATCAATCCTACAACCTCCATAGTCTGCATCTGAATAACCTGTCAGTTCTAGTTTGTCATCTAGAGGGATACCATAGTCCCATATTGACTGTCCTTTTCAAATACTTAAGTATCCTCTTAGCAGCCTCCAAATGACTTCTCTTGGGATCAGACTGATACCTAGCACACACACAACTGCAAACGTAATGTCAAGCCTACTTGCAGTCAGGTACAACAAAGAACCTATCAGTCCTCGATACTCAGTCTGATTTACTGAAGTCCCTTCAGTGTCAGGATCCATCTTCCAATTCGTGTTCATAGGGATCCTGGCTGGATTGTTGTTCTGAACTTATGAATCAAGTCTCTTGTATACTTGGCCTGATTTATGAAGATACCTTGATCAGTTTGCTTGACCTGCAATCCTAAGAAGAAGTTCATCTCTCCCATCATGGACATCTCAAATTTACCAGTCATCAACTTAGAGAATTTCTCACAGAGCTGATGATTTGGTGATCCAAATATTATGTCATCCACATAAATCTGGACCAAGAGAATGTAATCACCTTCAGTGATCCTGAACAATGTTCTATCCACAGTTCCCTTCTTGAACCCATGGTCTGTCAGGAATTGAGAGAGGGTATCATACCAAGCTCTTGGTGCTTGCTTAAGTCCATAGAGTGCTTTCTTCAAATGGTATACTCTATCTCCAACCTCAAACCTGGGAGGTTGTTCAACATATACCTCTTCATTGAGTACACCATTCAGGAAGGCACTCTTGACATCCATTTGATACACCTTGAACTTCTTGTATATTGCATAGGCAAGGAACAACCTGATAGCTTCCAACCTAGCCATTGGAGCAAAATCTCATCATAATCTATTCCTTCAGATTGACAATACCCTTTTGCAACCAGTCTTGCCTTGTTCCTTACCACAACACCATTTTCATCCTTCTTGTTCTTAAAGACCCACTTGGTACAAATCACACCTTGATGCCTAGGTTTATCTACCAGTTCCCAAACCTGATTCCTTGTGACATGATTCAACTCTTCTTGCATGGCAATGATCCAGTTCGAGTCAGTGAGAGCTTCTTCAATGTTCTGAGGCTCTTGCTCAGAGAGAAAGCAACAAAACAATGCACTCTCACCATGGAACCGTCTGGTCCTGACTCCCTCAGTTGGATCGCCAATGATTTGATCAATGGGATGATCCTCTAACCATGTTCTTTTGCCAGGAGTTGTTCCTGAAGTACCTGCAATGTTAGTGTCTACAGGCTCATAAAATTCAGGAAATTGAACAGAAGGGGGTGATCCTGAGTCTATACCAAAGGGATTAACAAGCTCAATGTCAGGGACATTGATTCCCCCTTGATTAGGTGACTCAGGAACCGTCTCAGCTGCAACAGCATCTTCATAGACGGTGCTTACCACAGGTTGAGCCGGTTCCTCAGTCTGAGGATCAACAATCCCTGATGTGCTGGGCTTAGAGGTGGTACCTGATTCATCATCCTGATCATCGTCATCATCATCCCATCTCGGAATTGGCACAGTCTTGATCTTGGGATCAGGTTGATTCTTCAAGCCCAGCCTTGTCACACTCCTTGTGACCTCCTCAGTGTCAGGGTTCAACACTTTTGCCCTAGACTCATTAGCAGATTCATCAAAGACAACATGAGGTGATTCTTCCACAACAAGGGTCCTACAATTGTAAACTCTGTAGGCTTTACTAACTTCAGAATATCCTAAGAATATTCCTTCATCAGATTTGCTATCAAAGGCTTTCAATTGGGTCTTCCCATTGTTGAGGACGAAGCACTTACAACCAAATACATGAAAATAAGAAATACGAGGTTTTCTCTTATTCCATGTCTCATATGGGGTCTGTGCATGTTGTTTGTTCAGCATGGATCTGTTCTGAGTGTAGCATGCAGTGTTGATTGCCTCAGCCCAGAATTTCTTGGGCAATCCTGACTCAGCCAGCATGGTCCTTGCAGCTTCCTTCAGTGTCTTATTCCTCCTTTCGGCGACACCATTCTGTTGAGGGGTTCTAGCTGCAGAAGTCTCATGAGCTATACCAAGTTCATTATGAAAGTCAGAAATATATGAATTTATAAATTCAGTGCCCTTGTCAGATCTGATCTTAGTAATGGACTGATTCTTCTCATTGCTGAGTCTCCTGAGCAACTCTGGAAGCTTCACCTGTGTTTCCTTCTTATTCAACAGGAAAATAACCCAAGTATATCTAGAATAATCATCAATAACCACAAGGGTATATTTTCTACCATTCATACTCACAGGTGTTATGGGACCAAATAAATCCATGTGCAAGAGCTGAAGTATCCTGTCAGTGGAATACGAAGCTTTCTCTTTGAATGATGCTCTGACCTGCTTCCCTTCCTGACAGGCTTTGCACACGTGATCTTTGCTAAAGACTTCATTAGTTAGACCATCAACAAGTGACTGTCTAGAAATTTTGTTAAGAATCTTGAAGTTCAGGTGGCTTAATCTTTTATGCCATAACCAACTGAGCTCTAGAGAGCTTTTAGCAACAAAACAAGTATTAGGAATAGTGTTGCTCCAATCAGCGAGATAAACGTTACCTTTCCTTATACCTGATAGAAGCACTTGTGTTGATTTGTCCTTGACTGAACATATATTCGATGAGAACTCAACACTGAACCCTTTGTCACAGAATTGACTTACTGACAGCAGGTTATGCTTCAGTCCTTCCACAAAGGACACATTTTCCACTCTGACTGTACCTATAATTAGAACACCAAAACCTTTAGTAACACCTTTTGAGTTATCACCAAAGGTTACCTGTGGACCATCTTTAGCTTGATATTCTTGGAGAAGACTCTTCATTCCAGTCATGTGCCTTGAGCAGCCACTGTCTAGGTACCAAACTGCTTTGATTGAGTCTCCTCTCCTCTTATTGTGATCCACAGCCGCCTGCAAGCAATTCAGGCTTTAGGTACCCATTGGGTGTTGGGTCCTATTGTGTCAGCTGTACCCTTCGGGATCCAGACTTGCTTCACAACCCTGATTGCCTTAGAGTGGTAAATCTGTCTCCCTGAAACATCGACATACACAACTTTCTTCTTCTTTGCCTGAGAGGGAGATGGTGTATGAGTGCTAGACTTAGGCTTCACAGGAGCCTGAGTGGGTGTCTTTTGGGCTGGCTTCCTGTTCTTCCTATGTCTGGGTGCAGCAGATCTTGGGCCTTGTTCTTGATAAGGGCCCTGTGTTCTATTCCCCCTAGGTAAGTGAGGGAATGAAAAATAGTTAAAGGCCTCAGGATGCCAAAACCACGGGGGTGTCATCATGTTTGGCCTTCCCTGTTGGTATTGCCAAGCATGATGTGTTGGGATATGTTTTAGTTTTGATGATTTTCCAAAACAACATGTAATTGGTTTGAAAGCAGTCAGGATAGTATCTTTTGTTTCAGGTCAGGCTAGATTAGCTTTCAGTAGAATAGGCTGTTCAGTTGAGGGGGAACTCAATGAGGGGGAACTCAGCAACACAGCCTGAAGATAACAAGATGACACCCAGAAGAACTGACTGAAGTCATGCTTGCAACCTGAAGGACAAAGTTCTTGGAATGATCATCAAACAGTCTCTGAAGGACAACTACACTTAAGACGTTCAGTCCACTGAAGATCATCAGTCAGTGAAGGAGGAAGCTACCTAAAGTCAGTGGATCTTGGTCAACCCACTGAGTCAAAGATCCATGAATCCAGGCCACGTGGACCAATCAGCACGAGGCAGCAACTCTGACACTGACAAAGGCCGTATTCCAAGAAAAGTGGTTGTAACCATTTAATGTTGGATTCAAATGTATCTCCCCTCCAACGGATACATTTGAATCCCCATTATAAATACAAGCTCATAGCTGCGTATTCAAGTGTGTTGAAGTATTGTATTGTGTGTGAAGAAAGAAAAATCAACACCTACAAGCTATAAGAGTGTGTGAGATGTTAGGGAGTCATAAGAAAGTGTGCTCACACCCACGACACTGACCTTTAGGGTTATCTCTTATATTCATTGAGTCTCAAGCTTGTAACTCTTAGCTTAGAGAGGTTTTCCTAATCCTAGCTTTAAGGCTAACACATTTTAAAGGAAAACCTCACCTAGTTGGAGAAAACTAAACCAAACTAAACCCTTTCAGAGAATATTAGGTTTGTAGTGAGGTGAGGAGAGGCAGCCCAGGGAGTGGCATGAGTCCAGTTGTAAGTGCACCTTGGCACGTTAAAAACAAGAATCCCAAGTAGTGGATTTCCTGTTAAATCAGGCCGTGGACGTAGGAGCTTGAGTCTCTGAACCACGTTAAACTGAGCGTTGTTTATTGTCTAAGCACTTGCTAATTACTTGTAGTGTATGCTCTCTGAGTGTACTTGGAAAGTTTGAAAAGAATATTAGCTAAGTATTTTAGTCAGGGAGAATCAATCTCACTGACAAGCTTAGGCTAGCACTCGAGAGTCCAGTCTCTCGAGTCACTGGCTTGTTGAGAGCCTGAGCTTTCAAGTCTCATCACTGACTTGATAGCTCTGACTCTCAGCAACGCAGTGACTTGAGTATTCCGTCACTGAACTCAGTCATAGTGCAAGCTGTGCTTTTTAACGCACTCGAGAGTTCAGCATCTCAAGCCACTGTCCTTGCTCAGAGCATGAGACTCCAAGCCTTCTCACTGACTTGGTAACTCAGCCTCTGAGCAGAGCAGTGACTTGAGTATTTCTCCTATTGCTGAACTCCCTGAGGAAAAGGTTTTTTTAAAAAAAAAATTGCTCCTGAATTCCCATTTTGCCCTTCGAAAATAGGACCATCAATTGGTATCAGAGCGGGTTGTTCACATGACCACTGATCCAGTTTTGTTAAGAAAAATTGTCTACCGAACAGATCTTAAATGTTTTAAACTATGGGAATTCCTGCATATTTCAAACTATTACCTGTATTCTGACATTATTCTTGTAATAGAAAATCATTTGGTTAGAAGTTTTGGAATCATCAAAAAGGGGGAAATTGTTGGGATATGTTTTAGTTTTGATGATTTTCCAAAACAACATGTAATAGGTTTGAAAGCAGTCAGGATAGTATCTTTTGTTTCAGGTCAGGCTAGATTAGCTTTCAGTAGAATAGGTTGTTCAGTTGAGGGGGAACTCAGCAACACAGCCTGAAGATAACAAGATGACACCCAGAAGAACTGACTGAAGTCATGCTTGCAACCTGAACCAGAAGAGAAACCTGAAGGATGTCCCACTGAGTATAAACCAGGATGATCTAAGCTAAGTCAGGTGGACCACTCAGTGAAGAGCATGATCAGGAGGATCAGTGCTGCACCAAGTAGGCCCTGAAGGAGTCAGGCTACTGTGGTCAGGGAACTTTGTCATTCAGTCTTATGATAAAGTTCTTGGAATGATCTTCAAACAGTCTCTGAAGGACAACTACACTGAAGACGTTCAGTCCACTGAAGATCATCAGTCAGTGAAGGAGGAAGCTACCTAAAGTCAGTGGATCTTGGTCAACCCACTGAGTCAAAGATCCGTGAATCCAGGCCACGTGGACCAATCAGCACGAGGCAGCAACTCTGACACTGACAAAGGCCGCATTCCAAGAAAAGTGGTTGAAACCATTTAATGTTGGATTCAAATGTATCTCCCCTCCAACGGATACATTTGAATCCCCATTATAAATACAAGCTCATAGCTGCATATTCAAGTGTGTTGAAGTATTGTATTGTGTGTGAAGAAAGAAAAATCAACACCTACAAGTGTTGGGACATTATCAGTTTTAATTAAGATCCCAAAGCCCCTGAAAAGATGTTTGCCTTAATCTGTCTTTGTCAGGCTAGTCTTGATTAGGATTAATACTTAGTCATTTTACACTTCACATGTACTCAGTGAGAGGGGAACTCACTGGTAACAATCAAGACTCAGAGCCTGAACACGAAGAGCACCATCCTGAACTTATGGCAGTCCTCTAAGCTGGCTGAGTAAGTGTCAGTGATGAAGAGTATGACCCTGAGGTCATTACTAACTCAGTCCTGAAGGGAACAGGATGTCACTGAGTTAATGGGAAGACTTGGAGTAGAGCCAAGCAATGCAAAAGGAATTTCAGCGTCAGGACAAGACTGGTAGGCTCAAGACAAAATGAACTTAATAAGACATGCCTGAAGCTCAGGAATAAGTTCTGACATTCTCACCAACCTGATGACGTGGACCAATCCGAGAAGGACACACACGTACGGAACCTGACATGAAGACTGAATTCAGACTGCATATTCAACGAGCAAGCATTCAATGTGCATTTAATGCAAATACCAAATCCATGCAAGGACGGCTGCTGCATGAAGATATGTCCATTTGAAGCCACTCTACATAGATGACTCGAAGGCTATCTCTCCAACGGATAGTTTTTCAAATCACCTATAAATACAGAAGGCCTTGAACCCATTCAAGGTTACGGGAAATTTCCAAGCTAGAAATTACTCAAACTCTCAAGCATTCAAACCATTCAACCCTTAAGAGAAGCACTCGAAACCTTCTAAATTTCCCAAGTATTTCTTAGCAATTGAGAGTTATTCTGTATTCCTAGAGCTAATTAGAATTATCTTAAGCTTAGAGAGATTATCCATTCCTTAGCTAGCTTTGCCTTGTAAGGATAATCTCAACCTAGTTGGAATCCAAACTGAAACCAAAACCCTAAGTTAGGCTTGTTGGGAGTAAGTCAGTTAGAGTGTTAGTAAGTGGAGTTATATAGATCAGTGAGGATAGCTGGTCTTGGTGCACCTTGGCACGTTAAAAATAAGGATCCCTTGAGTGGATTTCCTGTTAAGTCAGGCCGTGGACGAAGGAGCTTGAGACTCTGAACCACGTTAAACTCCTTGTGTTCTTACTGCTTTGATATTGTGCATACTTGCCATATTACTTGTTCATTCATTGCATTCAAGTTTATCAGGCCTGAATCAATCAGGCTGATCTTCAAAAGAGCACTGCCCTACTAAACACCTTTCAGAATTGAGTAAAACAAGTTCTTCAGAAAGCAAACTAAACAAGACTTTAAACTTTCAGGGCTCAAACATTTCCGCACTGAACTTGAACTGATAATTAGCCAACTGACCCGCACCAAGTGTAGTCAGTAGGTGTATTATCAACTCCTAGTTCTTTACCACTCTGAGTAAAGGGGACTCAGTCAGTTTTAAGGTTGAAAAATTGGTATACGTGTATTCCCCCCCATACACGTATTCCTCAGTCTTGTACTGGGACCAACAAGTGGTATCAGAGCAGTGGTTCGAAAGACCACTGACTTTGAATACTAATAGTTTCAGAGGAGAAACTGTTGGTGGTCACTGAACAGATCTGAGTTTGCTTTTCATAAAACTTGCATCATCATGACTTCGAGGAGACTTGAAGCTTCGTTACCTGAATTCTCTGTGTCTAACTTTGTCTATTGGAAGTTCAGATTAGAAGCACATCTAGATGCCATCCATGACCAGATGTCGCGTGTACTCAGGGAGGGACCGATCAAGATCACTATTCCTAATGTCAGAGGACTGGGATACGAGGATCTTGCGATTGGCGTGCAGGTTCCTAAAGAAAGGAAAGACATGACCAACGATGAAATCAAGATGGTGGGACTTGACAACATCGCCAGAAACATCATCTTGCACACGGTGCCCTTCGAGGAGTCAGCTAGGCTGATGAACTTAAAGACGGCAAAGGAGGTTTGGGATGACCTGACAAGGATGTGTGAGGGGTCTGAAAAGATCAAGGAGAACAAGAGAAACATTGCCATTCAGAAATTCGAGGCGTTCGAGATGCTGCCTGACGAGAGCATAGATCAAATGGAGTCTAGATTCATCAAGTTGATGAATGAGTTGGTGATGCTGGACAAGGATGTCCCAAGGAGAGATGTTTCTTCAAAGATCCTGAATGCCCTTCCTGAGAGATGGGACAACAGTGTAATTATGCTTAAGAACACTCCGGATATGAGTAACATAACTTCTGCTTTACTTTTTTCAGAGCTCAAAGCGCTTGAATTCGATCTTAACAAAAGAAAGAAGAAAGTACAGTCAGAAGAGGAAGTGATGGAGAAAACTCCTGAGAAAAGTGTGGCGTTCAAGGCCAGGTCTGAACCTGTTGAGCCCTCATCAAATTCTTCATCAAAGTCACTGATGGAGATGAGCAGGGAAGAACTCGCTGAGGAGTACAGCCTGATGGCCAGACGATTTGACAAGCTCAATTCCAGGTTTGGTCGTTATAAAAAGTTTTATCAGGACTCACGTGACAGGAAACCTGAAGGAACCCACCAAAGCTCAAGGAGATATGAGGAGCGAAGGAATACTGACCAGAGGAGAGAACGTGGTGATGAAAGGAGATATTCTGAACCAAAACCTGAAAGAAGAGACGAACAGAGACGTACTCGCGATGATAGATATCCAACCAAGACTGAAAGCTCACCAAGAACCAGGGAACCTGACTCAAGGAGGAACCCTGAACCGAGAAAAGAAAGAGTGAGTGAGCAGGTAGCATGTTACAACTGTAACAAGATTGGTCACTATCAGTACGACTGCCCGGAGCTGAGTGCAAGGGAGAGAGAGGAAAGGAGAGCCACTAGGGATCTAAGATCTGCTGATCGGAGAGCGATGGTCGCTGAAGATGCAACAGATTCTGATGGTCCTGCTGAAAGGTCACCTGAACTCTTCTCAGATGACGAGTACGATGATGTCTGTCTGATGGCTAGGGATGAGCCTGAGGTAACATCAAATTTTGTTTGTGCTTCTTACACTGGTCAAAATCCTGAGATTAGCTCAGAGTCAGTTAGAGAAATGAACCTTCAGATCTGCCTTGATCAATTGATGGTTGATTTCTCCAGACTGCAGGAAACTAATGTCTTCTTGGTAGAGGAGAACAAGAAATTGAGTACTGAGGTTCAAAACCTGAACGAACAACTCACTCAGTCTGATCTTAAAGAATCAGCTCAAATTGTGAGACTATCTCAGGAGATTGATTTAATCAATACTGAGCATCTTCCAAGAGAGAAGATTCTGAAGGAACTGGCTGAGGAAGAGCTGGTCAGGAAGGAAGAACTAAAAGTACTTAAGAGTAAGTTTGATGACCTCTTTACCAGACATGAAATCCTGAAAAAGAGTGAGGACTCTCTCAAGAAAAAGGTTGCAGCAATGAATAAATCCTCAGTGGCTAGAGAGGAAATAAATAGCAGCCAGATTCTTGGGAACAAGAAAAAGGGACTTGGATATGTCCCTGAGAAATCCTCACAAGGTAAGTCTCATGTTGCGTCAGGGAGCAACACTGAGAGGGTATTTGTTCAGACAGGCCAGAGTGCACCTAAGGTTGTACTCCAGGCCCGTCAAACTGATAAGGGCAAAGAAACCGTTGACACAGTCAGGGTAGCTCCTAAGGTAGCTAAGTCAAAACCCAAGGGAAAGGCGGAGTAACCTAAGGAAGCCCCTAAAAGCTCAGGCCAGGGAAAACCTCAGCGAAAGCAGAGGAAGACTCAGGCCAAGAGCCCTCAGACTGGTCAGCGAGGGTACCATCATGCTTGACAATACCAACAGGGAAGGCCAAACATGATGACACCCCCGTGGTTTTGGCATCCTGAGGCCTTTAACTGTTTTCCTTTCCCTCACTTGCCTAGGGGGAATAGAAATTAGGGTCCTTATCAAGAACAAGGCCCAAGACCTGCTGCACCCAGACCTAGCAAGAACAGGAAGCCAGCCCAAAAGGCACCCACTAAGGCTCCTGTGAAGCCTAAGTCTAACACTCATACACCATCTTCCTCTAAGGCAAAGAAGAAGAAAGTTGTGTATGTCGATGTTTCAGGGAGACAGATTTACCACTCTGAGGCAATCAGGGTTGTGAAGCAAGTCTGGATCCCGAAGGGTACAGCTGACACAATAGGACCCAACACCCAATGGGTACCTAAAGCCTGATTTGCTTGCAGGCGGCTGTGGATCACAACAAGAGGAGAGGAGACTCAATCAAAGCTGTTTGGTACCTAGACAGCGGTTCCTCAAGGCACATGACTGGAATGAAGAGTCTTCTCCAAGAATATCAAGTTAGAGATGGTCCACAGGTAACCTTTGGTGATAACTCAAAAGGTGTTACTAAAGGTTTTGGTGTTTTGATAATAGGTACAGTCAGAGTGGAAAATGTGTCCTTTGGGGAAGGACTGAAGCATAACCTGCTGTCAGTAAGTCAATTCTGTGACAAAGGGTTCAGTGTTGAGTTCTCATCGAATATATGTTCAGTCAAGGACAAATCAACACAAGTGCTTCTATCAGGTATAAGGAAAGGTAATGTTTATCTCGCTGATTGGAGCAGCACTATTCCTAATACTTGTATTGTTGCTAAAAGCTCTCTAGAGCTCAGTTGGTTATGGCATAAAAGATTAAGCCACCTGAACTTCAAGATTCTTAACAAAATTTCTAGACAGTCACTTGTTGATGGTCTACCTAATGAAGTTTTTAGCAAAGATCATGTGTGCAAAGCTTGTCAGGAAGGGAAGCAGGTCAGAACATCATTCAAAGAAAAAGCTTCCTATTCCACTGACAGGATACTTCAGCTCTTGTACATGGATTTGTTTGGTCCCATAACACCTGTGAGTATGAATGGTAGAAAGTATACCCTTGTGGTTATTGATGATTATTCTAGATATACTTGGGTTATTTTCTTGTTAAATAAGAAGGAAACACAGGTGAAGCTTCCAGAGTTGCTCAGGAGACTCAGCAATGAGAAGAATCAGTCCATTACTAAGATCAGATCTGACAAGGGCACTTAATTTATAAATTCATATATTTCTGACTTTTGTAATAAACTTGGTATAGCTCATGAGACTTCTGCTGCTAGAACCCCACAACAGAATGGTGTCGCTGAAAGGAGGAACAGGACACTGAAGGAAGCTGCAAGGACCATGCTGGCTGAGTCAGGATTGCCCAAGAAATTCTGGGCTGAGGCAATCAACACTGCATGCTACACTCAGAACAGATCCATGCTGAACAAACAACATGCTCAGACCCCATATGAGACATGGAACAAAAGGAAACCTCGTATTTCTTATTTTCATGTATTTGGTTGTAAGTGCCTCATCCTCAACAATGGGAAGACCCAATTGAAAGCTTTTGATAGCAAATCTGATGAAGGAATATTCTTAGGATATTCTGAATTTAGTAAAGCCTTCAGGGTTTACAATTGTAGGACCCTTGTTGTGGAAGAATCACCCCATGTTGTCTTTGATGAATCTGCTAATGAGTCTAGGGCAAAGATGTTGAATCCTGACACTGAGGAGGTCACAAGGAGTGTGAAAAGGCTGAGCTTGAAGAATCAACCTGATCCCAAGATCAAGACTGTGCCAATTCCAAGATGGGATGATGATGACGATCAGGATGATGAATCAGGTGCCACTCCTAAGCCCAGCGCATCAGGGATTGTTGAGCCTCAGACTGAGGAACAGGCTCAACCTGAGGTAAGCACCGTCTATGAAGATGATGTTGTAGCTGAGACGGTTCCTGAGTCACCTCATCAAGGGGAAATCAATGTCCCTGACATTGAGCTTATTAATCCCTTTGGTATAGACTCGGGATCACCCCCTTCTGTTCAATTTCCTGAATTTTATGAGCCTGTAGACACTAACATTGCAGGTACTTCAGGAACAACTCCTGGCAAGAGAACATGGTTAGAAGATCATCCCATTGATCAAATCATTGGTGATCCAACTGAGGGAGTCAGGACCAAACGGTTCCATGGTGAGAGTGCATTGTTCTGTTGCTTTCTCTCTGAGCAAGAGCCTCAGAACATTGAAGAAGCTCTCACTGACTCGAACTGGATCATTGCCATGCAAGAGGAGTTGAATTAGTTCACAAGGAATCAGGTTTGGGAACTGGTAGATAGACCTAGACATCAAGGTGTGATTGATGCCAAGTGGGTCTTTAAGAACAAGAAGGATGAAAATGGTGTTGTGATAAGGAACAAGGCTAGACTGGTTGCAAAAGGGTATTGTCAGTCTGAAGGAATAGACTATGATGAGACTTTTGCTCCAGTGGCTAGGTTGGAAGCTATCAGGTTGTTCCTTGCCTATGCAACATATAAGAAGTTCAAGGTGTATCAAATGGATGTCAAGAGTGCCTTCCTGAATGGTGTACTCAATGAAGAGGTATATGTTGAACAACCTCCCGGGTTTGAGGTTGGAGATAGAGTATACCATTTGAAGAAAGCACTTTATGGACTTAAGCAAGCACCAAGAGCTTGGTATGATACCCTCTCTCAATTCTTGACAGATCATGGGTTCAAGAAGGGAACTGTGGATAGGACCTTGTTCAGGATCACTGAGGGTGATGACATTCTCTTGGTCCAGATTTATGTGGATGACATAATATTTGGATCACCAAATCACCAGCTCTGTGAGAAATTCTCTAAGTTGATGACTGGTAAATTTGAGATGTCCATGATGGGAGAGATGAACTTATTCTTAGGATTGCAGGTCAAGCAGACTGATCAAGGTATATTCATTAATCAGGCCAAGTATACAAGAGACTTGATTCATAAGTTTGGTGTTCAGAACAACAATCCAGCCAGGATCCCTATGAACACAAATTGGAAGATGGATCCTGACACTAAAGGGACTTCAGTAAATCAGACTAAGTATCGTTGGCTGATAGGTTCTTTGTTGTACCTGACTGCAAGTAGGCCTGACATTACGTTTGCAGTTGGTGTGTGTGCTAGGTATCAGTCTGATCCCAAGAGAAGTCATTTGGAGGCTGCTAAGAGGATACTCAAGTATTTGAAAAGGACAGTCAATATGGGACTATGGTATCCTTCAGATGACAACTTAGAACTGACAGGTTATTCAGATGCAGATTATGGAGGCTATAGGATTGATAGGAAATCAACCTCAGGGACATGTCAGTTTTTGGGAAGTAAGTTGATCTCGTGGTTTAGTAAGAAGCAGAATTCAGTGGCGACATCCACGACTGAGGCTGAGTATATGGCTGCAGGTAGTTGTTGCGCTCAGATTTTATGGTTGAGACAACAGTTGAGGTACTACCAAGTGGTTGCTAATCAGGTTCCAATCTATTGTGATAACAATAGTGCTATAGCAATTACTCAGAACCCAGTGCTTCACACAAGGTGCAAGCATGTGGATATTAGACACCACTTCATTCGAGATCATATGGAGAAGAAAGATATTAGGATGGAGAAGATTCACACTGACAGGCAAAGAGCTGACATCTTGACTAAGCCTTTGGCTGAGTCGAGGTTTGTGGAACTGTCAGTGGAGTTGGGACTCTTAGATCCGGGAGAGCAGTCAGCGTAGGGTTCTAGGGGGGACTCAGGCCAGACTCGACTCAGCGAGGTATCAGGGTGCTACAATGTCTTCCTGACAGGTATGAGTTCTAACCCGACTCTTGTGAATTTCAAGCGTCTCCCTGAGTCCTTCGTCCTGAAAATCTTAATTAAATGCATTCTGTTTTCATTAAAAGCGCGCCTATTCATATTTAAAACCCACGCGCACGGAGCATTTAATGCTACAGTTACTTTTTCATATACGTGTCCATTTTATACGGAATATGACTGACATGGGGTTTAATTGAAGCTGAGATTAATCCTAGCCCTTCATTTCAAAACCTTTCGAATTCAGGGATCAATCTCAACCCCACGTTTGAGTAACTGACTTAGTCTTATCAATCAAGATTGCCATTTGAGGTTTTTACGCAAACACAACGCACAATCTGCACACTGAGTTTTCTCTTGCTCAAACACAGAAATTTCAAAAATCTCTTCTTTCAAAACAATGGCATTCCTTGATTCCAACTGGACAACCGACAAGATCGTGGACGTTATCGAAAAGAAGCTGGTACACATGGAGCAAGTCATCTCCATGGAAGGTATCTGTCTCATAGTTGAGGAAATCAAACCAGTATTCAAGTGGATTTCCGATGCTGGGTTGGAAACATACTTCACCACCCGCCCCATCTCCGTGCTCCCAAGGACAGTTGTGGAAGCATACTTAAACTTGTTCTTGCGGAAAGGGGAAGTTTTCACGAAGGTGACTGCGCTGAAGCCGACGGGAGAGAAGGACGGCGACGGCGAACCTCTTTACAATGCAGAGGTGGTCACTATTAACATCAGGCAGGCGGTGAGGGAAGTCTTCAAATTGCCATTCTCAGGCATCAACCCAAAAACGTACAAGGAAAACTCGGAGGGAGAATTCCTTGGGAAATGGACCAAATCTGGGTCATCAGAGTTCAAGGCCCGTCAGAACAAGAATACGTTGAAACCTGAGTACAGGGCTCTGGTGGACTTGGTGTCCAAGATGGTGATGGGAGCAACTGGTTCTCACGAGCAGTTGAGTTTGCCCAAACTAAGACTTATGGGAGCAATTGCTGATGGAGTGGAAGCGAACTGGGAGCAGTTCTTCCTCGATCAACTCCATCAGGCCGGGTTGGACAAGCTTACGCGAGATGAGGAGAAGAAGCACATTTCTGTCAGTGCCATCTTGCCATTCGGCACGAGGATGTCCATCCTGATTGCTCATGCTTGCCATGGGTATACCTTCGATTTTGAGGACAGTCTCTCCTCAAAGAAGGTAATGTTTTCCTCACTGAGTGATACCTACTCAGTTCTAGGGCTGACTGATCCCAATGCGAAAGCAAAGGGTCAGGCCAAAAAGTCAGCTGGTAAGGCCAAGAGAGTGGCAACCAGTCTCATTGAAAGGGTAGATGAGCTCTTTGAGAGGAGTAAGGAAGTAGATGAGGTGGAGCAGCCTGAGGTGGACGCGGCTGAGAAGAAGAAGAGGGTGAAGATCGTGCTGTCAGGGAAGAGCACGAAATCAGGGACTGAGTCTGATCCCAAGAAGGCCGGGTCTGAGGCTGAGGGAACTGACGATGACGTCAGAAAGGAGGTGGATGCTCAGGGAGAGAGGCCCCTAAAGAGACTTAGAAAGGGAACCAAGAAGTCCCCAGCTAAGAAGCTGCCTGAGGTGAGTGAGAGGGAGAAGTCAAGCTCTCCTGGAGCCTCTGACTTGGAGGAAGTAAGAAAGACTGTCGAGACGGCTGAGTCGTTGCAGCCTGAGACAGCACCCACTCAAACACTCCCACACCCTGAAACCCAAACACCTTCCATCCCTGACCCCACACCTCAAACCCCCCAACCACCCCAAACCTCAGAGCCAAATCAGCCTACTGAGTCAGCGCCATCAACTTCACACACGAATGAGCCTGACCAGTCAGTCGAGCTAAACCTTCCAAATCCCGTAGACTTTCCATCATACCCCAATCCCAAAGACTGTCCCAAATCCATTTCAGCTGAAGAGAATGAATTCCTTGAAGTGGAGGAGGAGGAATTAGATGAGCATATGGCTGGTGGGATTCTTGAGAACACACTCAGGGGGAATGCCACAGAATGGGCAGGAAAGTGCTGGCCTGGGCTGTACAAGTACACTGAGCTGCTAGCGTATGTGATTGAGCTCAAGGTTTGGTTGGATTTCAAACAATCAAACATGCAGGAGCAGCATCTGCTAGTGGACGCTCGTGGCTGGGAGCATTGGGAGACGGAGGAGGCCAAGATTTGCTCCTTCTTTGGACTGACTAGCTGGCTTCAACTTTTGAACTTTGACAACCTGGAGCAGTTAGTAGCTGATATGATGTCTAAAAGCAAGGCTGACCTCCTGTCTGATGACGAGAAGGATGGTGAGGAGGATGATGAAGCTCAGGGTGGAGCTATGGAGAAGGCAGTGGAGGAGACTGCACAGGAGGTTGATGAGATGATCTCTGAGCCTCAGGCTAAGGGGGAAGTTGATAAGGACACTGGTGCCAAGGGTGGACCAGTGGCTGAGGATGTTTTGAACATCTCAGCTGCCAATGAGATATCTGTCGATGAAGGGATTCCCTGCCCTGAGACAAGAGAGGAAGATGTTGAGGCATCCAAGGAGACTCTCAGTTCCGAGGGACAAGTTCCTAAGGTTCAAGTTAGCTTAGCTGAGCCTGAGCAGGCAGCTTTGACTACTTCACAACTGCCTTCAGTGTACCTTGAAGAAGGGACTGGTGACGCAGGGGCTAACAAGGGAAAGCAGCCAATCTCTGATGCGGCCGTTGATGATGAAGATGTGATAATAACCGGGGTCGGACGTGCTGAATTTACAAGCATAGTGGAGGTCAAGCAGGAGAAAACCATAGAAAATCTAGCTGAACTTCAGGAGGAAGTGATGAGGCTACGAGCTGAAAAAGAAGAAGACTCCAAGGCCCTGGCAAAACACATCAGGTGGATAAAGTCAGCCTACAACACCCTTGCCAACAGGGAACTGATTTTGCTAAAGAGGACGATGACTGACACGGCCAAGTCAGTAAGGAATGAGAGGAAGCACACCAAGAAGATGCTCAGAAACACTCTTAAGAAACTTGATGAGAGGGATGCGATCAGGGGTGAGAAGTTGAATCAGGCAGTTGACAGGCTTGCAGTTCAGACTGGAGCTATTATCACTCAGGCCATGAAGGACTCGGCGTCCAAACTGGAGCTGGAGTCAGGGAAGCTGGATCGCACCTCTCAGTCAGTGGCAGACATTTTGGCAAAGGCCACTGACGAGTCTGCAAAGATACTAACTGAGGCCAGCAGAGTCAGCGGTGAGTCCTTGAAGGTGGAGGAAAGGATCACCAAGGCTGAACAAAGACTCCAACTCTCCATGGAGGTCTTTGAAAAGAAAGTCAATGCTGCTATCAGTTCGGTTTCCTACGCAGGCACTGGAATTTCGATGGGAGTTGAATTATTGAAGGAGGGAATTAACGATGTCCATTCCCTAGCCTCCTTCGTAATCAACAGCGGATCTGACGCATTCCCATCTGAGGCCAATGATGATGCCAAAAAGGGGGAAAAGAAGAAGAAAAGATCCCGCCCTGAGGCATCGGAGGCAGTCAATCAAGGTGAGACCGCTCTAGCTGACCCTGAAGCCAATCCTGAAGGGAATATATTAAGGGTGAGGAAGTCAGCTAGGTTAGCGGCAGTGGAGAAGGAAGGAATGGAAGTTTGTTGGTCCCACTAGATAGATTAATTGCGGAAGCCTTTATAGCCAAAATGTCTTTAGAGAAAATCTTTTCTAAGAGCACAAATAATAAACAACAGGTATTAAAGAAAGCAATAAATAACACCGTATATATAGTGGTTCGGATCTGAATATCCTACGTCCACTCTCCCTTGATCAAAGGGGTCTCACTATCCAACCAACAAACTCACTAACCACTGGAATTTCCGAAGTACCAGCACCTTCTTACAATCTCTTTAGATCTAACTTCGATCTAAAGACAAACTTACTCCAACCTTATCTAACAAGATGAACAGGTTGAGTATATAAACTCCTTACGAGTTGGATGAGTAATTAAGAACAAAGTGAGTGCAAATGCGTAGTGATCAAAAGCTTAGTATGGCTATGTGCGCGTGTAGAGTCTCTAGAGCTTTTTCTTGAACTGCACTCTTGTATATATAGAGGGGATTAGGGCAAGCCGTTGGAGGGCTAATCCAATCAGATCCTCTATATAAGGAAGCCTCAATCAATCAATTCCCTAATTGATTGATTGGGTTGGTGGGATCCTTGGATTGACTATCTTCAAATACTTTCCAATCCTGATCTTGTTGACTTGATTTGAATCACCAACGGTCAATAGCTTCCTCTGCCTAACTCTGATTCTCTCCAGAGAAGGCAGGACCAGACACCAGGCAACCTCGGTGTCTTCTGGTCCTTATCTGGTGAACAACCAGAATACTCAGTAGAATAAGGGGATCAAACTGAGCATCTTTTGTTCCACCAGACTCGTCTGGTCCGGACTCGTCTGGTCAGGGAATGTTCTCTGCCTCTGGTCTTGATCTCTTCTGCTGAAGTCCTCTGGTGGAGTCCTCTGGTGAAGTCCTCTGGTGGGGTCTTCTGGTGACTCTTCTGGTGAGGTCTTCTGATCTGGCAGTTCCCCCTAGACTAAGTCCTAACTAATCCTCATCTGGCTAACAGGTCCAGATGGTCCTATTACAACTTCTGGTTTGTTTTAACTCATCAAAACTAACAAATTTTTCTCCTAACAATTTCCCCCTTTTTGATGGAGTTAAAACACTACCAGAACTGATCAAGAGTAAAACTGAAGCAAGAAAACAATAAAGGGATGAGACCTTAGAATAGATCTCATCAGGTAAATAATAAGACAACAAGGAGTTGTCTTTAGAACAAAGAAGATATGTATTTTTCCATTAATAATCAGAGGACAAAATAATTACAGATTACATTGAAGTTCATAGTCCTACTCTAGGCATATCTTCTGTTCTCTTTAGGGATAAGAAACCAGTCAAGGAACCTATCCTGGACGGCCTTCAACTCTGCAGAAGATGTTGGGGTTAAATTCACCAACACCTTGGTCTTGTAAAGCTTCTTCAGTTCTGCCCAATCCACCTGGTTCCCATTCATGGGAGTGTTAAGATAAGTAAATTCAGGAGCAGTCACCTCTAGGTTGAACTCAATGGTTGAATCCATCAGCTGCTTGTACAAGTCTGCATCATATGCTTGCATCCAAGAATGGAAGGTTCTGTTGATCAGCTCATCATCTTCTGGTGCTGGCCTCTGGATATAATGCTGAATGAACCAGAGGGTCTTGGCTTCTCTCCATCTCTCAATCAGAGGATACGGCACAGTAGAGTCAAAGGACCCTTCTGTCCTGAGTGGCAAGATGTTCATAACTTCCACAGGAGCTTTCCTCTTCTGACCTGAGCCACCTGCACCAGAAGGAATACCAGCTTCTCTGGCCTTCTTGTTCTGCCTCTTAACATATCTGAGCCTCTGTTCTTCATCTATGTTCTTCCTGATTCTGGCTTGCCTCTCTTCTGGAGTCTCTTCCTTGTATCTCTTCTCTGCTTCTTCGACAACAGATTCAAGGAAACTCTTCTTTACTTTTCTAATCTTCCTCTTAGCAGGACCAGGAATGGTAGAAGGATCCTGCTCAGCTTCAGATGACTCTTCTTCTGCAGCAAGCTGTTTAGCCATAGAAAGGGATTTGAATTCTTCCTTCTTCTTCTTCTGCAACTCAGCCTGGGCCAGAGTGTTCTCCAACAGGTCCAGACGAGCTCCATGGCTAAAAAGAGTCTCATTGGTGGTCTTCACCAGATCAGTTCTGGCCTTCTCTTCCCCCTTTTTAACTTCATCAAGGAGGGGCTCCACTACCTGCCTTATGAGATCAGGCAAGGCAGTGTTGGAGGAAGAGTGAAGATCACGAAGCTGCTTGGCCTCCTCCAGGTAAGCCTTAGACTCTGCAACAAGTCTCTCTTGCTTCTCCAACATCTCCTGGAGGGAGTCCTTCAGCTTAGCAGTTTGAATCATCTGGCTGGCCATTTCTACTTTGAGTACAGAAACTGGCCTCAACTGCTCCAGCACGTGCTCCTGGAGCTGCTTCTGGCTGTGCATGACATCTAACTTGACAAATAAGCCATTAGCCTTGAAGGAAGCTTTTACCTCTGCCAGAGTGGACTTGATCTGCTTCAGGAAGATTCTCCTCTCATGCTTGATCTGGTGCTCTATCATAGCAGGGGCCATATGTTGAATTGCTTTGGAAAAGTGCCCTATCTGCATGATCTGCTCATTGAAGAAAGCTTTCATCTTCTGGAGCACAGCAGGAGACATCTCAAAATCCTCCTCGTCTGAATATAGGTCAGGAGGGAAAGTGAAATGAGGACCAAAGTTGTAGGAGAAGCCCTCTGGAGTGAGCATAACTCCTCTCTGGATAAGGAGAGTCTTGATGAGGATCTTGGCCGTCTCTGGTGTCTTCAACTCTGCTGGGTTTTGAATATTTAGCTTCTTCTTCAGCTCAATCTCCCAAGCAGTGAAGGTAGAGGGAGACATCTCCTCTAGCAGAAGCATGAGATCTTCAACATCCTGGAGTCTAGCCATACTCCAAACCTTGGCATCAGTCAGATCTGCCAGGAGGGGTGAGTGCTCCAACAAAATTGGAAACTGCTCTCTTAGCCAGAGCTGAGCACTCACACTCATACTCTGCCTAATGGGACCCATATCATCAGAAGAGAAAAAGAAGGGTTTGGGCCCAGAGGCAGAGGAGGAAGGTGCTAAGTGAGCAGGCTCAAGTGAAGCTTCCTCATCTTCACTATCATCGCTTGTTAAACAGGTTGGGGAGGGGGGAGGGGCAGGGAATCCCAGAGCCATAGCAATGGTTGGGTCCTGATCTGTATGGGTTTGGGGAGGGTTGGGGTTTTGTGAAGTAGAGGTGGTAGGAAGAGGTTGTTCTGCACCAGAAGAGGAAGGAATATCTGGTACAGAATGTGTAGGAGGGATCTGGGAGGTGGAAGAGTTCGAAGGGGGGACTTCTGCACCAGAGGAGGTTGAGGGTACCTCTGGTCCAGAAGGTGGGGGAGAGGGGTTAGTGGGAAGATGTGTTTGGGAGTGTGGGGAAGAAGGTGTATGAGCAGGAATGGTAGAGGGTGTAAAGACAGGGGTATCTGGGATAGTCTGCTCTGGTGGAAGAGTGGGGTTACCAGAGGCAGATGGGGTTTGGGGAATGTTATCTGGGGGAGAGGTAGAAGGGGAAACAAGATTTATGGGGGAAGAAGATGGAAGAGAAGGGTTTACCTCTGCTGGGTCAACACCAGCAGGCACAACAAACTCTGGAGCATCCTCCATCATCTGGGAAGCACCCTCAATAGCCTTCTCCAAGGCCTCTCCAAGATCAGATCCAGAGTCTGAATCTTGAAGAAGGGCTCTCTTGGCCTTGGATTTCCTCACAAGAGGCACTTCCTCTTCTTCCTCTTCTTCTTCTGATGGCTCAACCACCAGAAGGGTTTTCTTGGCCTTCCTGCTAATCTTAGACTTTTTAGCAGAGCCTCTCCTGGCCTCCTCTGGCCGCTTCCTCTTGGCTGCTCCAGCCTTCTTAACAGCTTTATCATCACCCTTCTTCTTTAGCACATCAAGAAGGGGAATCTGGTCCTCCTCTGAGGAACCAGAAAAGGCAACGGTTGAAGAACCAGTTGCTTCAGCAGCTTTCTTCTGTGTCTTCTGCTGCTGCTGCTTTCTCTGCCCCTTAGGAGGTGAGGGAAAAGATTGAATAGGAGGGGCAGGGATGGCTTGCTCTCCATCAGAGTCGGCATGGCCGTGGAGAGGACCATCCTTGGAGAAGAGGATCTTGGACTTGTGATAACTGTGGCACCAAGATGACTTCCACTTCTTCTCTGGAAGGAGAGAATCCAGAATAAGAGTTAACTTAGTCCCCAAAGAGACGTTTGCAGTGAAACAGAACTGCAACTCCCCTGGCTTGGAAGGACAAGGCTCCTTCTTCACCTTCAGCTTGTTCTTCCTCAACACATCCCAGAAGAACTCCGCCCAATTACATTGCACACCATCATATAAAGCCCTCATCACACACATCCTACCGTTGAAAATGGCATCTGTGCTGTGATTCTCACACATAAGTACTTTTACCACGATATCGAACAACACCTTGAACTTCTGCCTTAAATGCTTATCCACAAAGCCCTTTGTGATGTTCTGGCAGGAAGAACGAGCAAAAATCTTGAATGATCCAACGATATCATCCTCCTTGTACGTCAATGGATCCACTCCCACCGCAGAAATGTTCTCGAACAAAGCACAGAAATCGTGCTTAGAAAACACCAAATCATCTTCACCAATCTTTGAAGAGATGTAATCCTCACGAATCTTCATGCGAACCAGAAACTGGGCCGCATAACCGTCAAGGGTGCGAAAATCCTTGGGAACAGTGGAGATCAACTTCTCCACCCCTGCATTCTGGAACATCTCCAGAACCGACAGCACAACTGGATTCTTGGTGGTATAAAAGTCCACCACCATCTCCGTCTTAAGCTTTTTCATCATCAGGACATGATCGAAGTTGCACGGAGGAGCCATTACTGTGAAAGAGAGAGAGAGAGAGAGAAAATGCTTTGCAGAGAGAGGTTAGGGTTTGAAAGTATAGAAACGTGAAAGGACAGATTGAAAACAAAATTGATTTAAATAGAGTAATACGCATGGCTTGAAAATTAAATGAAGTGTGAACGCGTGTTATTTCAAATTCAATTTAGGAAACAAAATCAATTTTAGCATTGATTGATATTTTGCACAGTGATTAAATCTGATGGCCACGATGAAAGGCAAGATACAGATTTAATCTGGTGCGTTGGCATAGTCATTGGGACGGGGCATAAAGGGGTTTTGTGGCAGTCAAGAGAAAAAGCGAAATGATTGCCTAGGCCCTATACCCTAGTCTCAAATACACTCCGAAGTTGAAAGGTTTTGAGTGTACTTACTAATTTGAAAAGTGTATCCCAATGAACAGAGGCCATAGAAGTAAATGCATACCTGTCACCTGGTATTGTAACCAGATTAAACCACAGCTACATCTCCTCTGATGGAGCTCATCTGGTTCTGGTCAGAGAAGATTTTGGACAAATGACTCAGCACCTCTTCTGGGACAAGTGTCACCTGGTGCATACCTCATCTGGTACCTTCTCTGATATATCTAATCTGCAGGTATGTTAGCTCAAGAAAATAAATATATGAAGAAAAGTAATGAAACAAGGATACTTCTCTGATGTTCCCCCTAAAACAAATCTGTCTCTGGATCCAACAAACCTAACTCAAAAGCTAACTCTCTGAATCTGGTCTCAGCCAAAGGCTTGGTTAAAATATCTGCTCTCTGCTTCTCTGTTGCAATCTTTTCCATCCTTATATCTCCCTTCTCAACATGATCTCTGATAAAATGATGCCTTATATCAACATGTTTACACCTGGTATGAAGAACTGGATTCTGGGTGATGGCTATGGCACTATTACTATCACAGAAAATAGGAATATCCTTGGCTCTAATCTGGTAATCCCTAAGTTGTTGACTAATCCAGAGAAGCTGTGAGCAACAGCTCCCTGCAGCCATGTACTCTGCTTCTGTTGTTGATGTAGCAACTGAAGTCTGCTTCTTGGAAAACCAGGATACCAATTTATTCCCTAAAAATTGGCATGTTCCACTTGTAGATTTCCTATCTATTCTGCACCCACCATAGTCTGAATCTGAATAACCACTCAATTCTAAGTTGTCATCTGCAGGATACCATAATCCTAAATTCACAGTTCCTTTAAGATATTTCAAAATCTTCCTTGCTGCTTCCAAGTGACTTTTCTTGGGATTAGCTTGAAATCTGGCACAAACTCCAACAGCAAAGGTAATATCTGGTCTGCTTGCAGTCAGATACAAAAGAGAACCAATAAGTGCTCTGTACTGAGTCTGGTCCACACTCTCTCCAGACTCATCTAGATCCATGTTGAAATTTGTCATCATAGGGATCTTGGCTGCCTTGCTAGATCCTATTCCAAATTTCTCTAACATGTTTCTGGTGTACTTAGCTTGATTAATAAAAATTCCCTTCTCTGATTGCTTAACCTGCAAACCCAAAAAGTAATTCATTTCTCCCATCATGGACATCTCAAACTGTCCCTGCATGAGCTCACCAAACTTCTCACACAGCTTCTTGTTAGGGGATCCAAATATGATGTCATCAACATATATTTTGACCAGAAGGATGTCCTTTCCTTCTTCTTTCCTAAACAAGGTCCTATCAATCTTACCTTTAGTAAAACCATTGTCCAGAAGAAATTGAGATAGAGTGTCATACCATGCTCTGGGTGCCTGCTTCAGCCCATAAAGAGCTTTCTTAAGCTTAAACACCTTGTCACCTTGTTCAAAACCAGGAGGTTGTTCCACATACACTTCCTCAATGAGAATCCCATTAAGAAAGGCAGATTTCACATCCATCTGGTATACTTTGAACTTCATGTGAGCAGCATATGCTAAGAACAGTCTGATGGCTTCTAGTCTGGCAACAGGAGCAAATGACTCATCATAGTCTATCCCTTCAGACTGAGAATAGCCCTGAGCCACTAGCCTTTCCTTGTTCCTAGTAATGACATCATTCTTATCTTTCTTATTCTTGAAAACCCACTTAGTGCCTATCACCTTTTGATGTCTTGGTCTGTCTACCAGCTCCCAAACATCCTGTCTGGTGAATTGATTCAACTCCTCTTGCATAGCAACAATCCAATTTGAATCTTTCAGTGCCTCCTTGATGTTCTTGGGCTCAATCAAGGACACATAGCAACTGAATAAGGCAGCTAAGTTAATAGTTCTCCTAGTCTGGACACCCTTAGTTGGATCTCCTAAGATCAGGTCATTGGGGTGATCAACCAGGGTCCTCCTACCCGTGGTCTTACCTGGATGATCATCTTCTGCAGTACCTTGGTGATTATCACTACCTGCAGAAGAGCTTCCCCCTACAGGAGTACCAACCTCTTCTGGTTCTGCTCCTTGTGAAGTCTGCTGCTTCAGAGAACCAGGAGATGGGTCATCATCTGAATCTGAATCTGAATCAAGAACAGGTGGATTGACCTTGATTACTCTGGGAGTAGTCTGATTCTGGGTCTCATCAGAAGACTTAGCATCCACCTTGAACTCAAAAGTAGATTCATCAAAAACAACATGAGGTGTTTCCTCCACACAAAGTGAATTCTTATTAAAAACTCTAAACGCTTTACTGGTGCTGGAATATCCCAAAAATATTCCATCAGCCACTTTAGCATCAAAGGTTCTTAATTTAGATTTCCCATTGTCATGGATGAAACACTTACATCCAAAAACATGAAAATATGAAACAGATGGGGTTTTACCTTTCCATACCTCATATGGGGTCTTATTGTGTCTCTGGGCAATCAGGCACCTGTTCTGAGTGTAACAAGTTGTATTGATGGCCTCTGCCCAAAATCTCTGTGGAGTGTTGTACTCTGCCAGAAGTGTTCTTGCAGCTTCTTTGAGAGTCCTATTCCTCCTTTCTGCAACTCCATTTTGTTGAGGTGTTCTGGCAGCAGATGTCTCATGAAAAATCCCATGGTCCTTGCAGTAATCTGCAATATGTGAATTCAAAAACTCTGTTCCTTTGTCACTTCTGATCCTGACTATGCTCTGGTTCTGCTCATTCTGAATCTGCTTGAAGAACTCTGGCAGCTTAGTCATAGTTTCATTTTTCTTAAACAAGAACACTACCCAAGTGTATCTTGAAAAGTCATCTACTATTACTAAGGTGTACTTCCTTCCACTGAAACTAAGAGGAGAAACAGGTCCAAACAGGTCCATGTGAAGTAGTTGAAGTACTCTGGTTGTGGTTGTGCTCTGGGCATCCTTAAAGGAAGTCTTGGGTTGTTTACCCTTCTGGCATGAACCACAAACCTGATCTTTCTTAAACACTTCATTAGGAAGACCTCGAATGAGACCTTTTCTGGCAATCTTGTTCAATGTTTTGAAGTTAAGATGACACAATCTCTTGTGCCAAATCCAGCTGTTCTCTACAGATCCTTTAGCAACCAGGCAAGCATTCCTTGGGCAACTGCTAAAATCTGCAAGATAAATGTTACCCTTCCTCAAGCCTATTAGCAAGATATCATTATAATCAGAAGAGAAAACAGTGCATGAATCACTAGAAAACTTCACTGAGTATCCCTTGTCACAGAATTGGGATACTGAAAGCAGATTATGCTTGAGTCCTTCTACGTAGTAGACTTCATCTACAGATACTCCATTGAAGGTCAACTTTCCAACTCCTCTGGTGACTCCATAGTTGTTGTCACCAAACATCACTCTTGGTCCATTTAATGGCTTGAAATCTTGGAGATTATCCTTCTGGAAGGTCATGTGCTTGGAAAATCCACTATCAATGTACCAGACATGGTTGCTTGAAAATCCTTTCTCCAATGGACTCTTATCTACCTGCAGAGAAATCAATTAGGTCCCCTACTAGTGCTGGGTCCTGATTGGTTAGTTGCAGGTTTTGTAGGAATCCATAGATAAAGATCATCCCTTGATGGATGAGGAGATCTTATCTTCCTTCCAAATCTATCTACCAGTACATGTCCTCTTACTATGACATATTGAGCTACTGGTCTGATAAGGACACCTTTCTTATAAACAGGTCTGGTGTACCTTTTCTCAAATCTGGCCTTTGGAATGGCCTGCCTCAAAGACATGGTCTTAAAGGTCTGGTTATAAGGGTACATCCTAGAAGAACCATCTCTGGTGTCATAACTACCCAGATCAGTTGGTTTTCTATAGATGGGTCTGGAAGACCTCCTCTGGTTCTGATAATTAGACTTGTTCTGGTGATTATAGTTCCTTTGAGTATACCTATTCTGGAATTGATTCCTCTGAGAAAATTGTCTCTGGGGTACCTGGTTCTGTTGAACATTGTTCCTTCTCTGGTAGTTGTTACTCTGATTGGTATTCCCCTTTCTTGAGTGTTTCCTTTGAGGTCCCCTAATCTGTTTAGGTTCCCTTTGAGGATTTCTCTGGGGTCCTCCAATTTGAGTAATTCCTACTCCTTGGGACTCATTGTTCACAGAACCATCAATCTTTAATGGTTCCCCTTTTTGACACTTATTCTCTAGCATCTTCTCTTCCAGAACAGTCAACTCTTCTGGACCATTTGTTATGTGATTAACAGAGTGATTCCTTTTCCAATCAGGATTGTGAACCACCTTGTAACCATTACCAGTTAAGTCTTTATCATTCCAGATTTCTACCAATTTACCAGCTCTTACAGACTTGTCTTTATTATAAAGGTATTTATGAGTTTTAGTGGTAATTCCAGAATATCCTAAACCACTCTTATCACAAATGCGCTGAGAAGACTCTGATATGATAGATACGACAGATGGTATCTTAGGAGCTTCTCTGGGCATAGGTATCTCCTCTATGTTGTGAGCAACTTGTTTTCCCTTGATAAGAGTCTGATATTTGGCTCTGAGTTCATTGATCTCATCTTCTTGAGAGGTCCTTTCTTTCATGAGTTGATCTACCAGAGTATCTCTTTCTGTGATCTTATCCTGAAGTTCAGAGACTTCTTTGGAATGATCTTTCATGAGTTCTCTGGTGGATTTGTGCTCATGAGAGAGTGATTGAACTTCAGCTCTGAGCCTACCATTCTCTTTCTCAAGTTTTTGACAAAGTTGGACACAATTTTGGAGATCTGATAGCATTTGTTGCATATCAGACTCTCTGGAGTTACCAGATGAATTAGAGGATTCAGTACATTTGGAATTTGATAAAACTAGAGTAGTTTCATTTACCTCAGTGATGTCTGCCATGAGACACACATCATCATCTGATCCAAAGTCAGAAGAAGAAGAACTGGAACTAGTATCCTCATCTTCTGCTTCTGCCAGCAGTGCTCTCTTATTTGCATATCTCCTATCTCTCTTGATTCTTTTCTCTTCTCTTTCCCTAGGAGTAAGCTGAGGACAATCATAACTGTAGTGACCAATCTTGTTGCATGTGTAGCAGGTATTGTCTCCTCTGGGACTAGGACTTGGCTATCTCCTCCTCTGGTTGTAGTCTGATCTGGCAGGGCTATTCTCTCTCCTCTGGTAGTCTGATCTGCCAGAGCTACCATCCCTCCTCTGATGATCTGATCTCCCAGAGTTGCCAGGGTTGTCATCTCTCCTCCTTTCTGGAGTTCTGAATCTGGTCTCCCTTGAGTCTCCAGATATCTTCTCTTTCTCTGCAGGCTTGAAGGAACTATTTCTATCTCTGGAAGATTCCTTCCAATGCCTTTTGTACATGCCATACTTAGAACTCATTTTATCTAATTTTCGAGTTAGAAGTGCTACCTGCTCCTTGAGGCTCAAGTCATCTGCAGTAGACTCATTTGGCTTGACATCAGATTTGATGGTTGAAGAGAATGCAACTCCTTTCTGGCCAGAAGAGGAAACCTCTTCTGTTTGATCCTCCTCTTGAAGATCATATTCGTAAGCTTTGAGATCAGACAACAGAAGATGGTGATCCAGAGTGTTGAGATCCTTGATGTCCTTGATCACAGTGACTTTAATTCTCCACCTGCTTGTTAGTGAACGCAAGATTTTGCTATTAATTTCTTTTTCAGAGTAGGTCTTACCTAAGGCACTAGCCTTGTTTAGGAGATTTGTGAGGCGCATGTACAACTGGTCTATGGTCTCGTCTGGTTTCATTTTGAACGTATCAAACGATTGTTGAACAGCATGGAGCTTGTTATCTTTAATCTTCTCTGTTCCTTCGCAGAGAAGTGCAAGTTTGTCCCACATCTCCTTCGCAGTGACACAGGTTCTGACCTTCTCTATTACCTCCTTGGTGAGAGTGTTGATAATCTCGGTTCTTGCCACCTGGTCCAGGTTATGTAGCTTTCTCTCATCGTTGTCAATTTCTTCTTTCTTTTTGAGGATTCGTTGTCTGGGAACTCTATCCTCTGCAGCGTCGCTAGTTTCTTCTCTGGACTCTGACCTGCCACTATCAATAGGAGTCCAGTAAAATTTAATGGGGCCACTCTCTACCACATCTAACATGCGGTGGTGGATAGCTCCCAGATGATTACTCATCATAAAGCTCCAGTGGCTATAATCCTCGAACGAGAATTCTGGCAGTTTGTGACTCTTATAAGAAGATTTCGAAGACATATTTACTAAAATAAGGATTTATCTAGATTTTGAACAAAAACAATAAATGAGCAATGGATCTGCCCGGTGACCACCAAAAGCTTTTCAAAGCAGTGGTCGTTGGACACACTGCTCTGATACCACTTGTTGGTCCCACTAGATAGATTAATTGCGGAAGCCTTTATAGCCAAAATGTCTTTAGAGAAAATCTTTTCTAAGAGCACAAATAATAAACAACAGGTATTAAAGAAAGCAATAAATAACACCGTATATATAGTGGTTCGGATCTGAATATCCTACGTCCACTCTCCCTTGATCAAAGGGGTCTCACTATCCAACCAACAAACTCACTAACCACTGGAATTTCCGAAGTACCAGCACCTTCTTACAATCTCTTTAGATCTAACTTCGATCTAAAGACAAACTTACTCCAACCTTATCTAACAAGATGAACAGGTTGAGTATATAAACTCCTTACGAGTTGGATGAGTAATTAAGAACAAAGTGAGTACAAATGCGTAGTGATCAAAAGCTTAGTATGGCTATGTGCGCGTGTAGAGTCTCTAGAGCTTTTTCTTGAACTGCACTCTTGTATATATAGAGGGGATTAGGGCTAGCCGTTGGAGGGCTAATCCAATCAGATCCTCTATATAAGGAAGCCTCAATCAATCAATTCCCTAATTGATTGATTGGGTTGGTGGGATCCTTGGATTGACTATCTTCAAATACTTTCCAATCCTGATCTTGTTGACTTGATTTGAATCACCAACGGTCAATAGCTTCCTCTGCCTAACTCTGATTCTCTCCAGAGAAGGCAGGACCAGACACCAGGCAACCTCGGTGTCTTCTGGTCCTTATCTGGTGAACAACCAGAATACTCAGTAGAATAAGGGGATCAAACTGAGCATCTTTTGTTCCACCAGACTCGTCTGGTCCGGACTCGTCTGGTCAGGGAATGTTCTCTGCCTCTGGTCTTGATCTCTTCTGCTGAAGTCCTCTGGTGGAGTCCTCTGGTGAAGTCCTCTGGTGGGGTCTTCTGGTGACTCTTCTGGTGAGGTATTCTGATCTGACAGTTCCCCCTAGACTAAGTCCTAACTAATCCTCATCTGGCTAACAGGTCCAGATGGTCCTATTACAACTTCTGGTTTGTTTTAACTCATCAAAACTAACAAATTTTTCTCCTAACAAAGTTGTTGCCAAGCTGAGGGAGGAGGCAACAAAGGCAAAGGCTGATGAACCTTCCAAGCAACAACCTGAGCCAGTTCAAAGATCGTCTCCCATGAGCTCAAGGAAGAATCCCATCACTTACTCAGGGGAGTTGGTGGCGGAGTTATGTGCTGAAGCATGGGGAGATCACTCTGAGAAATCTGAGGCTATGCGTAGAGCTGAAATTGCTCAGAAGGAGAAGATGCGCATCTTGGAGAAGAAGGTTGAGAAGCTGACTGATATCACTGAGTTTCAACAACGAGAACTGGATGATGCAGTGATCAGCTTGCTAAGGAGGAAGAAGGCGAAGCCTGAGCCTAGGAAGTACAGGAAGAAGCCAACAGTTAGGAAATCAACAATTCTTCAAGTCAGTAGGCCAGAATCAGGAATAAGGGAAGCTTTTGTCGATGAGTTCGTCTCAGAGGCATTGAAGGAGTTCTGGACTGATGCAAGGGATGAATTTGTTAGATTGTGGTTTATTGTGAAGAAGTGGGGCGACACTGACGATATCAATGCCCACTTCACTGACTACATGATGGACAATCATCCTGAGCTATTCCAGAAGATCTTGGAGGAGGCTGATGCAGCTCAAGTTCAAGTGAAGGCTCCTAAGTTCACCATTAGAGCTCCTCCCTTGGTTCCTGGAACTCAAAAGCATGACACAAAGGCCATAATGATGGAAGTATTGAAGATAGCTAAAGCTGAAGGGTACGTGAACCAACCTGGAAGACTTGACGAGCTAAAGGCAAGAGTTTATGCAGGATATGGACTCAAGCCTGAAATGAGATTAGTCTAGATGTTCACAGGCTTCTTTGTAATAGATTAGATTCATTGTAATCATTTCAACATCTATCAATGAAATCTATTACTTTTGCCCACAGACAAAAACTCATTGTCTTTTTGGCTGTTTGTTTTAAATTCTGTACTTTATCAAGAACTGCTCTAACACTGTCTTATCTTATAGATAGGTTAATCATATTTCCTCTAAATATTTTGAGGATCTTTTCAGTGTTTTGACATCATCAAAAAGGGGTAAATTGTTGGGACATTGTCAGTTTTGATTAAGATCCCAAAGCCCCTGAAAAGATGTTTGCCTTAATCTGTCTTTGTCAGGCTAGTCTTGATTAGGATTAATACTTAGTCATTTTACACTTCACAGGTACTCAGTGAGAGGGGAACTCACTGGTAACAATCAAGACTCAGAGCCTGAAGATGAAGAGCACCATCCTGAACTTATGGCAGTCCTCTAAGCTGGCTGAGTAAGTGTCAGTGATGAAGAGTATGACCCTGAGGTCATTACTAACTCAGTCCTGAAGGGAACAGGACGTCACTGAGTTAATGGGAAGACTTGGAGTAGAGCCAAGTAATGCAAAAGGAATTTTAGCGTCAGGACAAGACTGGTGGGCTCAAGATAAAATGAACTTAATAAGACAAGCCTGAAGCTCAGGAATAAGTTCTGACATTCTCACCAACCTGATGACGTGGACCAATCCGAGAAGGACACGCACGTACGGAACCTGACATGAAGACTGAATTCAGACTGCATATTCAACGAGCAAGCATTCAATGTGCATTTAATGCAAATACCAAATCCATGCAAGGACGGCTGCTGCATGAAGATATGTCCGTTTGAAGCCACTCTACATAGATGACTCGAAGGCTATCTCTCCAACGGATAGTTTTTCAAATCACCTATAAATACAGAAGGCCTTGAACCCATTCAAGGTTACGGGAAATTTCCAAGCCAGAAATTACTCAAACTCTCAAGCATTCAACACTTAAGAGAAGCACTCGAAACCTTCTAAATTTCCCAAGTGCTTCTTAGCAATTGAGAGTTATTCTGTATTCCTAGAGCTAATTAGAATTATCTTAAGCTTAGAGAGATTATCCATTCCTTAGCTAGCTTTGCCTTGTAAGGATAATCTCAACCTAGTTGGAATCCAAACTGAAACCAAAACCCTAAGTTAGGCTTGTTGGGAGTAAGTCAGTTAGAGTGTTAGTAAGTGGAGTTGTATAGATCAGTGAGGATAGCTGGTCTTGGTGCACCTTGGCACGTTAAAAACAAGGATCCCTTGAGTGGATTTCCTGTTAAGTCAGGCCGTGGACGTAGGAGCTTGAGACTCTGAACCACGTTAAACTCCTTGTGTTCTTACTGCTTTGATATTGTGCATACTTGCCATATTACTTGTTCATTCATTGCATTCAAGTTTATCAGGCCTGAATCAATCAGGCTGATCTTCAAAAGAGCACTGCCCTACTAAACACCTTTCAGAATTGAGTAAAACAAGTTCTTCAGAAAGCAAACTAAACAAGACTTTAAACTTTCAGGGCTCAAACATTTCCGCACTGAACTTGAACTGATAATTAGCCAACTGACCCGCACCAAGTGTAGTCAGTAGGTGTATTATCAGCTCCTAGTTCTTTACCACTCTGAGTAAAGGGGACTCAGTCAGTTTTAAGGTTGAAAAATTGGTATACGTGTATTCCCCCTCCCCATACACGTATTCCTCAGTCTTGTACCGAGACCAACAACAAGCTATAAGAGTGTGTGAGTTGTTAGGGAGTCATAAGAAAGTGTGCTCACACCCACGACACTGACCTTTAGGGTTATCTCTTATATTCATTGAGTGTCAAGCTTGTAACTCTTAGCTTAGAGAGGTTTTCCTAATCCTAGCTTTAAGGCTAACACATTGTAAAGGAAAACCTCACCTAGTTGGAGAAAACTAAACCAAACTAAACCCTTTCAGAGAATGTTAGGTTTGTAGTGAGGTGAGGAGAGGCAGCCCAGGGAGTGGCGTGAGTCCAGTTGTAAGTGCACCTTGGCACGTTAAAAACAAGAATACCAAGTAGTGGATTTCCTGTTAAATCAGGCCGTGGACGTAGGAGCTTGAGTCTCTGAACCACGTTAAACTGAGCGTTGTTTATTGTCTAAGCACTTGCTAATTACTTGTAGTGTATGCTCTCTGAGTGTACTTGGAAAGTTTGAAAAGAAGATTAGCTAAGTATTTTAGTCAGGGAGAATCAATCTCACTAACAAGCTTAGGCTAGCACTCGAGAGTTCAGTCTCTCGAGTCACTGCCTTGTTGAGAGCCTGAGCTTTCAAGTCTCATCTCTGACTTGATAGCTCTGACTCTCAGCAACACAGTGACTTAAGTATTCCGTCACTGAACTCAGTCAGAGTGCAAGCTGTGCTTTTTAACGCACTCGAGAGTTCAGCATCTCAAGCCACTGTCCTTGCTCAGAGCATGAGACTCCAAGCCTTCTCACTGACTTGGTAACTCAGCCTCTGAGCAGAGCAGTGACTTGAGTATTTCTCCTCTTGCTGAACTCCCTGAGGAAAAGGTTTTTTTTAAAAAAAAAAAATTGCTCCTGAATTCCCATTTTGCCCTTCGAAAACGGGACCATCAATTGGTATCAGAGCGGGTTGTTCACATGACCACTGATCCAGTTTTGTTAAGAAAAATGGTCTACCGAACAGATCTTAAATGTTTTAAACTATGGGAATTCCTGCATATTTCAAACTATTACCTGTATTCTGACATTATTCTTGTAATAGAAAATCATTTGGTTAGAAGTTTTGGAATCATCAAAAAGGGGGAAATTGTTGGGATATGTTTTAGTTTTGATGATTTTCCAAAACAACATGTAATAGGTTTGAAAGCAGTCAGGATAGTATCTTTTGTTTCAGGTCAGGCTAGATTAGCTTTCAGTAGAATAGGTTGTTCAGTTGAGGGGGAACTCAGCAACACAGCCTGAAGATAACAAGATGACACCCAGAAGAACTGACTGAAGTCATGCTTGCAACCTGAACCAGAAGAGAAACCTGAAGGATGTCCCACTGAGTATAAATCAGGCTGATCTAAGGTAAGTCAGGTGGACCACTCAGTGAAGAGCATGATCAGGAGGATCAGTGCTGCACCAAGTAGACCCTGAAGGAGTCAGGCTACTGTGGTCAGGGAACTTTGTCATTCAGTCTTATGACAAAGTTCTTGGAATGATCTTTAAACAGTCTCTGAAGGACAACTACACTGAAGACGTTCAGTCCACTGAAGATCATCAGTCAGTGAAGGAGGAAGCTACCTAAAGTCAGTGGATCTTGGTCAACCCACTGAGTCAAAGATCCGTGAATCCAGGCCACGTGGACCAATCAGCACGAGGCGGCAACTCTGATACTGACAAAGGCCGCATTCCAAGAAAAGTGGTTGAAACCATTTAATGTTGGATTCAAATGTATCTCCCCTCCAACGGATACATTTGAATCCCCATTATAAATACAAGCTCATAGCTGCGTATTCAAGTGTGTTGAAGTATTGTATTGTGTGTGAAGAAAGAAAAATCAACACCTACAAGCTATAAGAGTGTGTGAGTTGTTAGGGAGTCATAAGGAAGTGTGCTCACACCCACGACACTGACCTTTAGGGTTATCTCTTATATTCATTGAGTGTTAAGCTTGTAACTCTTAGCTTAGAGAGGTTTTCCTAATCCTAGCTTTAAGGCTAGCACATTGTAAAGGAAAACCTCACCTAGTTGGAGAAAACTAAACCAAACTAAACCCTTTCAGAGAATGTTAGGTTTGTAGTGAGGTGAGGAGAGGCAGCCCAGGGAGTGGCGTGAGTCCAGTTGTAAGTGCACCTTGGCACGTTAAAAACAAGAGTCCCAAGTAGTAGATTTCCTGTTAAATCAGGTCGTGGACGTAGGAGCTTGAGTCTCTGAACCACGTTAAACTGAGCTTTGTTTATTATCTAAGCACTTGCTAATTACTTGTAGTGTATGCTCTCTGATTGTACTTGGAAAGTTTGAAAAAAAGATTAGCTAAGTATTTTAGTCAGGGAGAATCAATCTCACTGACAAGCTTAGGCTAGCACTCGAGAGTTCAGTCTCTCGAGTCACTGCCTTGTTGAGAGCCTGAGCTTTCAAGTCTCATCACTGACTTGATAGCTCTGACTCTCAGCAACGCAGTGACTTGAGTATTCCGTCACTGAACTCAGTCAGAGTGCAAGCTGTGCTTTTTAACGCACTCGAGAGTTCAGCATCTCAAGCCACTGTCCTTGCTCAGAGCATGAGACTCCAAGCCTTCTCACTGACTTGGTAACTCAGCCTCTGAGCAGAGCAGTGACTTGAGTATTTCTCCTCTTGCTGAACTCCCTGAGGAAAAGGGTTTTTTTTTAAAAAAAAAAAAAATTGCTCCTGAATTCCCATTTTGCCCTTCGAAAATGGGACCATCATGATGGTACCCTTGCTGACCAGTCTGAGGGCTCTTGGCCTGAGTCTTCCTCTGCTTTCGCTGAGGCTTTCCCTGGCCTGAGCTCTCAGGGGCTTCCTTAGGTTGTTTCGCCTTTCCCTTGGGTTTTGGCTTAGCTACCTTAGGAGCAACCCTGACTGTGTCAACGGTTTCCTTGCCCTTATCAGTTTGACGGGCCTGGAGCACAACCTTAGGTGCACTCTGGCCTGCCTGAACAAATACCCTCTCAGTGTTGCTCCCTGAAGCAACATGAGACTGACCTTGTGAGGATTTCTCAGGAACATATCCAAGTCCCTTTTTCTTATTCCCAAGCATCTGGCTGCTATTTATTTCCTCTCTAGCCACTGAGGATTTATTCATTGCTGCAACCTTTTTCTTGAGAGAGTCCTCACTCTTTTTCAGGATTTCATGTCTGGTAAAGAGGTCATCAAACTTACTCTTAAGTACTTTCAATTCTTCCTTCCTGACCAGCTCTTCCTCAGCTAGTTCCTTCAGAATCTTCTCTCTTGGAAGACGCTCAGCATTGATTAAATCAATCTCCTGAGTTAGTCTCACAATTTGAGCTGATTCTTTAAGATCAGACTGAGTGAGTTGTTCGTTCAGGTTGTGAACCTCAGTACTCAATTTCTTGTTTTCCTCTACCAAGAAGACATTAGTTTCCTGCAGTCTGGAGAAATCAACCATCAATTGATCAAGGCAGATCTGAAGGTTCATTTCTCTAACTGACTCTGAGCTAAGCTCAGGATTTTGACCAGTGTAAGAAGCACAAATAGAATTTGATGTTACCTCAGGCTCATCCCTAGCCATCAGACAGACATCATCGTACTCGTCATCTGAGAAGAGTTCAGGTGACCTTTCAGCAGGACCGTCAGAATCTGTTGCATCTTCAGCGACCATTGCTCTCCGATCTGCAGATCTTAGATCCCTAGTGGCTCTCCTTTCCTCTCTCTCTCTCGCACTCAGCTCCGGGCAGTCGTACTGATAGTGACCAATCATGTTACAGTTGTAACATGCTACCTGCTCACTTACTCTTTCTTTTCTCAGTTCAGGGTTCCTCCTTGAGTCAGGTTCCCTGTTTCTTGGTGAGCTTTCAGCCTTGGTTGGATATCTATCATCGCGAGTACGTCTCTGTTCGTCTCTTCTTTCAGGCTTTGGTTCAGAATATCTCCTTTCATCACCACGTTCTCTCCTCTGGTCAGTATTCCTTCGCTCCTCATATCTCCTCGAGCTTTGGTGGGTTCCTTCAGGTTTCCTGTCACGTGAGTCCTGATAAAACTTTTTATAACGACCTAACCTGGAATTGAGCTTGTCAAATCGTCTGGCCATCAGGCTGTACTCCTCAACGAGTTCTTTCCTGCTCATCTCCATCAGTGACTTTGATGAAGAATTTGATGAGGGCTCAATAGGTTCAGACCTGGCCTTGAATGCCACACTTTTCTCAGGAGTTTTCTCCTTCACTTCCTCTTCTGACTGAACTTTCTTCTTTCTTTTGTTAAGATCAAATTCAAGCGTTTTGAGCTCTGAAAAAAGTAAAGCAGAAGTTATGTTACTCATATCCTGAGTGTTCTTAAGCATAATTACATTGTTATCCCATCTCTCAGGAAGGGCATTCAGGATTTTTGAAGCAACATCTCTCCTTGGGACATCCTTGTCCAGCATCACCAACTCATTCATCAACTTGATGAATCTAGACTCCATTTGATCTATGCTCTCATCAGGCAGCATCTCGAACGCCTCGAATTTCTGAATGGCAATGTTTCTCTTTTTCTCCTTGATCTTTTCAGATCCCTCACACATCCTTGTCAGCTCATCCCAAACCTCCTTTGCCGTCTTTAAGTTCATCAGCCTAGTTGTCTCCTCGAAGGCACCGTATGCAAGATGATGTTTCTGGCGACGTTGTCTAGTCCCATCATCTTGATCTCATCAATGGTCATATCCTTCCTTTCCTTAGGAATAGGTACACCAATATCGAGATCATCATATCCTCTCCCTCTGGTATTGGGGACAGTAATTTTGATCGGTCCTTTCCTGAGTACACGCGGCATCTGTTCATGGATGGCATCTAGATGTGCTTCTAATCTGAACTTCCAATAGACAAAGTTAGACACAGAGAATTCAGGTAACGAAGCTTCAAGTCTCCTTGAAGTCATGATGATGCAAGTTTTATGAAAAGCAAACTCAGATCTGTTCAGTGACCACCAACAGTTTCTCCTCTGAAACTATTAGTATTCAAAGTCAGTGGTCTTTCGAACCACTGCTCTGATACCACTTGTTGGTCCCGGTACAAGACTGAGGAATACATGTATGGGGGAGGAATACACGTATACCAATTTTTCAACCTTAAAACTGACTGAGTCCCCTTTACTCAGAGTGGTAAAGAACTAGGAGCTGATAACACACCTACTGACTACACTTGGTGCGGGTCAGTTGGCTAACTATCAGTTCAAGTTCAGTGCGGAAATGTTTGAGCCCTGATAGTTTAAAGTCTTGTTTAGTTTGCTTTCTGAAAAACTTGTTTTACTCAAATCTGAATAGTGTTTAGTAGGGCAGTGCTCCTTTTTGAAGATCAGGCTGATTGATTCAAGCCTGATAAACCGAATGCAATGAATGAACAAGTAATGTGGCAGGAATGCACAATATCAAAGCAATAAGAACACATCAAGTTTAACGTGGTTCAGAGTCTCAAGCTCCTACGTCCACGGCCTGACTTAACAGGAAATCCACTCAAGGGATTCTTGTTTTTAACGTGCCAAGGTGCACCAAGACCAGCTAACCTCACTGATCTATACAAACTTCCTTACTAACACACTAACTGACTTACTCCCAACAAGCCTAACTTAGGGTTTTGGTTTCAGTTTGGATTCCAACTAAGTTGAGATTATCCTTATAAGACGAAGCTATGCTAAGGATAGGATAATCTCTCTAAGCTTAAGATAATGCTATTTAGCTCTTGGAATACAGAATAACTCTCAGTTGCTGAGAAACACTTGGGAAATTTAGATGGTTTCGAGTGCTTCTCTTAAAGGCTGTATGCTTTGAATGCTTGAGAGTTTGAGTAATTTCTAGCTTGGAAATTTCCCGTCACCTTGAATGGGTTCAAGGTCTTCTGTATTTATAGGTGATTTGAAAAACTATCCGTTGGAGAGATAGCCTTCTAGTCATCTATGTAGAGTGGCTTCAAACGGACATATCTTCATGCAGCAGCCGTCCTTGCATGGATTCGGTAGATGCATTAAATGCACATTAAATGCTTGCCCATTGAATGTGCAGTCTGAATTCAGTCTTCATGTCAGGTTCCGTACGTGCGTGCCCTTCTCGGATTGGTCCACGTCATCAGGTTGATGAGAATGTCAGAACTTATTCCTGAGCTTCAGGCTTGTCTTATTAAGTTCATTTTGTCTTGAGCCCACCAGTCTTGTCCTGACGCTGAAATTCCTTTTGCATTGCTTGGCTCTACTCCAAGTCTTCCCATTAACTCAGTGACATCCTGTTTCCTTTAGGACTGAGTTAGTAATGACCTCAGGGTCATACTCTTCATCGTTGACACTTACTCAGCCAGCTTAGAGGACTGCCATAAGTTCAGGATGGTGCTCTTCGTCTTCAGGCTTTTAGTCTTGATTGTCACCAGTGAGTTCTCCTCTCACTGAGTACCTGTGAAGTGCAAAATGACTAAGTATAGAACCTTACCAAGACTAGCCTGACAAAGACAGATTAAGGCAAACATCTTTTCAGGGGCTTTGGGATCTTAATCAAAACTGACAATGTCCCAACAAACAAAGATAAGTCTGTAAGATCTGGTGAATTGGTAGAAATCTGGGATGAAAAGGACTCAACTGGTAATGGTTATAAAGTGGTTCACAATCCTGGTTGGAAAAGGAATCGCTCTGCTAATCTCATAGAATATGGTCCAGAAGAATTGATTGTCCTGGAAGAGAGAATCCTAGAGAGTAAACGTCAACAAGGGGAACCATTGAAGGTTGATGGAAATGTTAACAATAAGTCTCAAAGAGTAGAACTTACTCAGATTGAAGGACCCTAGAGGAATCCTCAAAGAAGAAAACCTAACCAAACTAGGGGACCTCAGAGGAGATACTCAAGAAGGGGGAATTCCAATCTAAATAAGGACTATCAGAGATGGAATAATGTTCAACAGAACCAGGTACCCCAGAGATGGTTTTCTCAGAGGAATCAATTCCAGAACAGATACACTCAGAGGAACTATAACCACCAGAAAAGGTCCAGTTTTCATCAAGATCAGAGACCCATCCATAGAAAACCAACTGATTTGGGTAGTTATGACACCGGAGATGGTTCTTCTAGGATGTACCCATATAACCAGACCTTTAAGACCATGTCTTTAAGGCAGGCCATTCCAAAGGCCAGATTTGAGAAAAGATACACCAGACCTGTTTATAGGAAAGGTGTTCTGATCAGACCAGTAGCTCAATATGTCATTGTAAGAGGACATGTGCTGGTAGATAGATTTAGAAGGAAGATAAGATCTCCTCATCCAGCAAGGGATGATCTTTATCTTTGGATTCCTACAAAACCTGCAACTAACCAATCAGGACCCAGCTCTAGTAGGGGACCTAATTAATTTCTCTGCAGGATGATAAGAGCCCATTGGAGAAAGGACTTTCAAGCAAATATGTGTGGTATATTGATAGTGGATGTTCCAAGCACATTACATTCCAGAAAGATTATCTCCAGGATTTCAATCCATTGAATGGGCCAAGAGTGATGTTTGGTGACAACAACTATGGAGTCACCAGAGGTGTTGTAAAGTTGACCTTTAATGGCATATTTGTAGAAGAAGTCTACTATGTTGAAGGACTCAAGCATAATCTGCTTTTAATTTCCCAATTCTGTGATAGGGGATACTCAGTGAAGTTTTCTAGTGATTCATGCACTGTCTTTTCTCAGTGAAGTTTTCTAGTGATTCATGCACTGTCTTTTCTTCTGATTATAATGACATTTTACTTATAGGCTTGAGAAAGGGTAACATTTATCTTGCAGATTTTAGCAGTTGCCCAAGAAATGCTTGCCTGGTTGCAAAGGGATCTGCAGAAGACAGATGGTTATGGCACAAGAGATTGAGCCATCTTAACTTCAAAACACTGAATAAGATTGCCAGAAAAGGTCTTATTCGAGGTCTTCCTAATGAAGTGTTTAAGAAGGATCAGGTTTGTGGTTCATGCCAGAAGGGTAAACAACCCAAGACCTCCTTTAAGGATGTCCAGAGCACAACCACAACCAGAGTACTTCAACTACTTCACATGGACCTGTTTGGACCTGTTTCTCCTCTTAGTTTCAGTGGAAGGAAGTACACCCTGGTGATAGTAGATGACTTTTCAAGATACACTTGGGTAGTGGTCTTGTTTAAGAAAAATGAAACTATCACTAAGCTACCAGAATTCTTCAAGCAGATTCAGAATGAGCAGAACCAGAGCATAGTCAGGATCAGAAGTGACAAAGGGACAAAGTTCTTGAATTCACACATTGCTGAGTTTTGCAAGGAACATGGAATTTTTCATGAGACATCTGCTGCCAGAACACCCCAACAAAATGGAGTAGCAGAAAGGAGAAATAGAACCCTAAAGGAAGCTGCAAGGACTCTTCTAGCAGAGTACAACACACCACAAAGGTTTTGGGCAGAAGTTATCAACACAGCCTGTTATACCCAGAACAGATGCCTAATTGCCCAGAGACATAGCAAGACTCCATATGAGGTATGGAAAGGTAAAACCCCATCTGTTTCATATTTTCATATTTTTGGTTGCAAGTGTTTCATCCATGACAATGGGAAATCAAAATTAAAAACCTTTGATGCTAAAGTAGCAGATGGAATATTTTTAGGATATTCCATCACTAGTAAAGCATTCAGAGTTTTTAATAAGAATTCACTTTGTGTGGAGGAAACACCCCATGTTGTTTTTTATGAATCTGCGGTTGAGTGCAAGGTGGAATTAAAATCTTCTGATAAGACACAGAATTAGACTAATCCCAGAGTAATCAAGGTCAATCCACCTATTCTTAATTCAGACTCAGATTCAGATTCAGATGGTGACCCATCTTCTGGTTCTCTGAAGAAGAAGTCTTCACAAGGAGCAGAACCAGAGGAGGTTGGAACTCCTGTAGGGGGAAGCTCTTCTGCAGTTGGTGATGTTCACCAAGGTACTGCAGAGGATGGTCAATCAGGAAAGACCACGGGAAGGAGGACCCTGGTTGATCACCCCAATGACCTGATAATTGGAGATCCAACTAAGGGTGTCCAGACTAGGAGAACTCTTAACTTAGCTGCCTTATTCAGTTGTTATGTGTCATTGATTGAGCCCAAGAACATCAAGGAGGCACTGAAAGATTCAAATTGGATTGTTGCTATGCAAGAGGAGTTGAATCAATTCACCAGACAGGATGTTTGGGAGCTGGTAGACAGACCAAGACATCAAAAGGTGATAGGCACTAAGTGGGTTTTCAAGAATAAGAAAGATAAGAATGATGTCATTACTAGGAACAAGGAAAGGCTAGTGGCTCAGGGCTATTCTCAGTCTGAAGGGATAGACTATGATGAGTCATTTGCTCCTGTTGCCAGACTAGAAGCCATCAGACTGTTCTTAGCATATGCTGCTCACATGAAGTTCAAAGTATACCAGATGGATGTGAAATCTTCCTTTCTTAATGGGATTCTCATTGAGGAAGTGTATGTGGAACAACCTCCTGGTTTTGAACAAGGTGACAAGGTGTTCAAGCTTAAGAAAGCTCTTTATGGGCTGAAGCAGGCACCTAGAGCATGGTATGACACTCTTTCTCAGTTTCTTCTGAACAATAGTTTTACTAAAGTTAAGATTGATAGGACCTTGTTTAGGAAAGAAGAAGGAAAGGACATCCTTCTGGTCTAAATATATGTTGATGACATTATATTTGGATCCCCTAACAAGAAGCTGTGTGAGAAGTTTGGTAAACTCATGCAGAGCCAGTTTGAGATGTCTATGATGGGTGAAATGAATTATTTCTTAGGTCTGCAGGTAAAGCAAACAGAGAAGGGAATTTTCATCAATCAGGCGAAGTACATCAGAAACATGTTAGAGAAATTTGGAATAGGATCTAGCAAAGTAGCCAAGATCCCTATGATGACAAATTTTAACATGGATCCAGATGAGTCTAGAGAGAGTGTGGACCAGACTCAGTACAGAGCACTCATTGGTTCTCTTATGTACTTGACTGCAAGCAGACCAGATATAACCTTTGCAGTTGGTGTGTGCGCCAGATTTCAAGCTAATCCTAAGAAAAGTCATTTGGAAGCAGCTAGGAAGATATTGAAGTACCTTAAAGGGATAGTAAATTTGGGGTTATGGTATCCTGCAGATGACAACTTAGAGTTAAGTGGTTATTCAGATTCAGACTATGGTGGGTGCAGAATAGATAGGAAATCTACAAGTGGAACATGCCAATTTTTAGGGAATAAACTGGTATCTTGGTTCTCTAAGAAGCAGACTTCAGTTGCTACATCAACAACAGAAGCAGAGTATATGGCTGCAGGGAGCTGTTGTTCACAACTACTTTGGATTAGTCAACAGCTAAGGGATTACCAGACTAGAGCTAAAGATATTCCAATCTTCTGTGATAGTAATAGTGCAATAGCGATCACCCAGAATCCAGTTCTTCATACCAGATGCAAACATGTTGATATAAGGCATCACTTTATCAGAGATCATGTTGAGAAGGGAGATATAAGGATGGAAAAAGATTGCAACAGAGAAGCAGAGAGCAGATATATTGACTAAGCCTTTGGCTGAAATCAAATTCAGAGAGTTAGCATTTGAGTTAGGACTTTTGGATCCAGTGACAGATTTGGTTTAGGGGGAACATCAGAGAAGTATCCTTTGTCTCATTTTGTTACATAAATCTTATGTATTCAAACTAACATGCCTACAGGTTAGATATACCAGGGAAGTTACATCTCCAGATGACATATGTACCAGATGAGGCATGTATCAGGTGAGGTACATCCCAGGTGAGGTGCAGGAACAAACTCCAGAACCAGATAAGGTTCTATCAGATGAGATGTAATACCAGACTACCCGTGGTATCATTTGGTTACGATACCAGGTGACAGGTATGTATTTATTTCTCTGGCCTCTGTTCATTGGGATACACTTTCAAAATTTGTAAGTACACTCAAAACATTTCGTCTTCGGAGTGTATTTAAGACTAAGGTAGAGGGTCTAGGCAATCATTTCGCTTTTTCTCTTGACTGCCACAAAACCCCCTCGATTCCAGTCCCAATGACCATGCCCACGCACTATATTAAATCTGTAACTTGCCTTTTAATCGTGGCCGTCAAATCAAACAACAGTGCAATATGTCAATCAATTCAACAATTGATTTTATTCCCTAAATTAAAATTTTCAATTACACGCGTTCACACTTCATTAATTGTTCAAGCCACGCGTCTTGCCCTATTTAAATCAAACCTTTCTTCAATCTTTCCTTTCACGTTTCCTTACATTCAAATCCCTAACCTCTCTCTGCAAGTTCTCTCTCTCTCTCTCTCTTTCACAAAAATGGCACCCAAATGCAATTTCGATCCGAAACACATTTGCAAGAAACTCAAGTCAAAAATAGTGGTGGACTTCTATTCCACCAAGAACCCAGCGACGCTCGAAATTTTGGAACTTTTGAGGAAGTCTGGAGTGGAGGAATTGATCTCAAAAGTCCCCAAAGACTTGCACACTTTGGATGGGTACGCAGCCCAGTTTTTGGTCAGGATGAAGATCCACGATGACCACATCTCATCCAAGATTGACAAGGAGGATGTCGTCTTCTCGAAGCATGATTTTTGCAGGCTGTTTGGAAATATTTCTTCAGATGGAGTGGACCCTTTGAAGTACAAGGAAGGAGAAGCAGTTGAATCCTTCAAGATTTTTACCAGATCTTCTTGCCAAAATTTGACGAAGGGCTTCTTGGATAAGTATTTGAGGCAAAAGTACAAGGTACTTTTTGATATCATGGTGAAGGTGTTGATGTGCGAGAGCCATAGCACAGATGCCATATTCACAGGCAGGCTCTGTGTTATGAGGGCCATTTTTTACGGCGCCAAGTGTAATTGGGCCGAGTTCTTCTGGGGTGTCTTGAGGAAGAAGAAGTTGAAGGTGCAGAATGAGGAGTGTCCCAGACTGCCAGGAGAGTTGGAGTACTTCTTCAATGCCAACATTTCTCTTGGCACAAAGCTTACCCTGATCTTGGACTCCATCTTCCCAGAGAAGAAGTGGAAGGAGTCATGGTGCAAGGGCTTTCACAAGTCCAAGATCCTCTTCTCCAAGGATGGGCCTCTTCATGGCCATCCTGATTCTGATGGAGAGCAAGCCATCCCTGCCCCTCCTCTCCAAGCAGTGCCCTCACCTGCTAAGGGGCAGAAGCAGCAGCAGAGCAAGAAGAAGACTACTGAAGCTACTGGTTCTTCAACCATAGCTTTCTCTGGTTCCTCAGAGGAGGACTAGATTTCCCTTCTTGATGTGCTGAAGAAGAAGGGTGATGGTGAAAAAGTTGCCAAGAAGGTTGGTGCAGCTAAGAGGAAGAGGCCAGAGGAGGCCAAGAGAGTATCTGCTAAGAAGCCCAGGACAAGCAGAAGGGCCAAGAAAACACTTCTGGTGGATGAGCCATCAGAAGAGAAGGAAGAAGAGGTTGAGCCTCTTACGAAGAAGAAGTCTCAGGCCAGGAGAGCCATCTTTCAGGAGTCAGACTCTGGATCTGACCTGGGAGATGCTTTGGAGCAGGCCATAGAGGAAGCCTCTCATCTGATGGAGGAAGCCACGGCTTCAGAGCAGGTAAACCCCCCTATCCCATCCTCTGGCCCCATAAACCTTGTAAACCCCTCTACTTCTCCCCCAGAAAACATTCCCCAAAACCCCTCTAGTGTCCCCATTTCCCCACGAGAGCAATCCTTACCTGATACTCCCCAATATACTCCCTCCACCATTCCCACTCAAACACCTTCTCCTCCTTCCTCACAAATCCCACTCCCCACAAATCCTTCTCCACTAGCCCCTGTACCAGATATCCCACCTTCTTCTGGTGCAGAACAACCTTTACCCTCTACCTCTACCTCACAAATTCCTACCCCTCCCCAATCTCACACTGACCAGATTCCCCCCTCTTCCATGTCTTTGGGATTTGTTGCTCCCCCTCCCTCTCCCACCTGCCTGACCAGCGATGATAGTGAAGATGAGGATGCTTCACTGGAGCCGAAGGTCTTAGCACCATCCTCCTCTGCCTCTGGGCCCAAACCCTTTATGTTCTCATCTACAGACATGGGTCCCATTAGGCAGAGTATGAGTGTAAGTGCTCAGCTTTGGCTAAGAGAGCATTTTCCCATCCAGATGGAGCACTTACCCCTGCTGGCGGATCTGACTGATGCTAAGGTCTGGAGCAAAGCCAGACTGGAAGATGTGGAGGACTTGATGTTGTTGCTAGAAGAGATGACTCCCTCCATATTCACTGCCTGGGAGATAGAGCTAAAGAAGAAGATGAACATCCAGAACCCAGCTGAGTTAGAGACTCCAGAAGCAGCGAAGGTGTTAATTCGCACCCTGCTCATTCATAGAGGAGTAATGATCATTCCTGAGGGCCCCTCTTACAAGTTTGGCCCCCACTTCACCTTTCCTCCGGAGCTCTACTCTGATGAAGAGGACTTCGATGTCACTCCTGCCGTGCTGCAAAAGATGAAGACTTTCTTCAATGAGCAGATCATGCAGATTGGGCGCTTTTCTAAGGCAATTCAACACATGGCCCCTGTTATGATAGAGCACCAAATCCGGCAGGAGAGGAAGATCTTTCTAAAGCAAATCAAGTCCACTTTTGCTGCTGCCAAAGCATCTTTTAAGGCAAATGAACTATTTGTGAAGCTTGATGTGATGCAGAGCCAGAGACAGCTCCAGGAGCATGTGCTGGAGCAGCTGAAGCCAGTCTCTGTGTTGAAGGTAGAAATGGCTTCTCAGATGCTGCAAACTGCAAAGCTCAAAGATTCCCTCCAGGAGATGTTGGAGAAGCAGGAGCAGCTGGTGGCTGAGTCAAAGGCCTACCTGGAAGAAGCCAGGCAACTCCGTGATCTTCACTCTTCCTCCTCCACTGCCCTGCCTGATCTCATAAGGCAGGTGGTGCAGCCCCTGATTGATGAAGTTAAAAAGGGGGGAGAGAAGGCCAGAACTGATCTGGAGAAGTCCACCCTGGAGACTCTCTTCTGCCATGGTGCTCGTCTGGACCTACTGGAGAATACTTTGGCCCAGGCGGAGCTGCAGAAGAAGAAAAAGGAAGAGTTGAAATCTCTTTCCATGGCGAAGCAGCTGGCGGCAGAAGAGGAGTCCACGGATACAAAGCAGGATCCTATGGCCATTTCTGGACCTACCAAGAGGAAGATAAGGAAGGTAAAGAAGAGCTTCCTTGAATCTGTCATTGAAGAGGCAGAGAAGAGATTCAAGGAAGAGACGCCTGAAGAGAGGCAAGCCAGAATAAGGAAGAACATAGATGAAGAGCAGAGGCTCTGATATGTTAGGAGGCAAAACAAGAAGACCAGAGAAGCTGGCATCACTTCTGGTGCCAGTGGATCCAGCCAGAGAAGAAAAGCACCTGTTGAAGTGATGGAGATTCTGCCACTCAGGACAGAAGGGTCTTTTGACTCTACTGTGCCTGTTCCTCTCATTGAAAAATGGAGAGAGGCAAAGACTCTGTGGTTCATCCAGCACTACATCCAAAGGCCTCCACCAGAGGATGATGCTCTCATCAACAGGACGTTCCATTCTTGGATGAAGGTTTATGATGCAGGTCTCTACAAGCAGCTGATGGACTCCACCATTGAATTCAACCTGGAGGTCACTGCCCCTAAATTTCATTATCTCAACACTCCAATGATAGGGGACCAGGTTGATTGGGCTGAACTAAAGAAGTTGTACAAGACCAAGGTGTTGGCAAACTTCACTCCAACATCTTCTGCAGAACTCAAGGCCATTTAAGACAGGTTCTTCGACTGGTTCCTGGTTCCTAAAGAGAACAGAAGATATGCATAGTTTAGGACTCTGAAATACAGTGTAACATGTAATCTTTTGTCCTATATTATTAATGAAAAGATATATCTTCTCTGTTCAAAAGACAACCTCTTGTTGTCTTATTGTTTGCCGGATAAGATCTATTCTAAGGTCTTATCCCTTTATTGTTTACATGCTAAAGTATTTATGTTTTGATCAGTTCCGGTTAAGTTTTAACTCCATCAAAAGGGGGAAATTGTTAGGATAAAAGTTGTTAGTTTTGATGAGTTAAAATAAACCAGAGAATGTAATAGGACCATCTGGACCTGTTAGCCAGATGATGAACTAGATTAGGACTTAGTCTAGGGGAACTGCCAGACTAGAAGACTTCACCAGAAGAGTCACCAGAAGACCTACCAGAAGAACCTCCAGAGGACTTCACCAGAGGACTCCACCAGAAGACTTCACCAGATGAGATTGACCAGAGGCAGAGAACCTTCTCCAGACCAGATGAGTCCGGACCAGACGAGTCTGGTGAACCAAAAGATGCTCAAAATCATCTCTTGATTCTACTGAGTATTCTGGTTCTTGACCAGATCCAGACCAGAAGACACTGAGGTCACCTGGTACCTGGTCATGCCTTCTCTAGAGAGAATCAGAGTTAGGCATTGGAAGACTTGACCGTTGGTGATTTAAATCAAGTCAACAAGATCAGGATTGGAAAGTTTTGAAGTCAATCAATCCAAGGATCCCACCAACCCAATCAATCAATTAGGGAATTGATTGATTGAAAGCTTCCCTAAATAGAGGATCTGATTAGATTAGCTCTCAAATGGCTATAACCTAATCACCTCTATAAATACAAGAGTGCAGTTTCAAAGAAAGGGCTAGAGAATCTCACGCGCAAGAAGACATTGTCCAAGCACTCTTATTGATCTTATCTTACATATACACTCTTAAAGGAGTTGTTAGACCTCAACCTGTTCATCTCTAAGAAAAGGTTGAAGGTTGTAGACTTTAGATCGAAGTTAGATCTAAAGTGTTTGTAAGAAGGAACTGGTACTTCACAATTCCAGTACGTAAGTGGTTTGTTGGTTGGTTAGTGAGACCCCTTTTGATCAAAGGGAGAGTGGACGTAGGACTTGTTGTCCGAACCACTATATATCCGGTCCATTTACTGCTTTCTTCATTTCTGTTTTATTTCATTTGTTTAGTGCTCTTATAAAAGACCATGTGAAAGACATAATCTTTAAAGCTTCCGCAAATTAATCTACTTAGTGGGACCAACCCTAAATCCCTAAAGCCTCAGAAGAGTACAAAGGCAAGCAAGTCTCAAAGCAAAGCTGAGATGCAAGAAGAACTCAGCCTGATGGCTAGAAGGTTTGAGAAACTTAACAGCCGTTTTGGCAAGTATAAAAGATTTTACAGGGATAACAGAGAAGAAAGAAGTTATCCACAGAAAGACACCAGAGAAGGAGAGAAAAGCTCAACTGAGCTGGAAAAGAGAAAAGATTATAAGAACTATAACAGAGATTAAGGATCATCATCAAAGACCAAGGAGTCTACTGAGGAAAAGAATGATGATGCCAATAGATGCTTCCAGTGCAAGAAAATTTGGCATTTTCAATATGATTGTCCTCAACTGAGCACAAAGGAAAGGAAGGAAAGGCAAGCCAAGAGAGACAGGAGATATGGAGAGAGGAAAGCCATGGTGGCTGAGGATGTTGATGAAGATCTGGAGTCATCTGATGGACTGTTCTCGGATAGCAGTGAAGATGACATGTGTCTCATGGCAAGAGAAGAACCAGAGGTACAATCTAAACCATCCATTTCTCTAGAGCACTCACCTGAGCTATGCTCAGAGTCAACTGAGGAACTCAATCTTCAGTCCGCTTTGGAACAATTGATGATTGATTTCTCAAGGTTGCAAGAATCAAGTTTTTGTCTCCATGATGAAAATAAAATTCTCCTGAGAGAAAACTCTAAGTTAATTGAATCTGGAAATCAGGCAGATCTTAACTCAGCACAGTCTACCATTGAGTTGACAAAAGAGGTGGAAACCCTCAAGAGTCAAGGAAATGGCAAAGATCAACTGATAAAAGATCTTACTGAATCTAAGATAAAGTTAATTGAAGAAAATTTAAAACTGGTAAGCCAAATAAAGGATTCTCTCCTGAAAATTGATGTCTTACATAAATCTGAAGAGACCTTGTTAAAAAGGATTGATGCTTTTAACAAACCCTCTCTTGCCATAGAGGAGATTCAAAATTTTCAGATCAATCCTAATAACAAGTGTGGAATAGGCTTTATTCCAAAACCTTCAGAAGGTCCTCTGAGTGTTGCTTCTTCAAGTGGCACAAAAAGAGTTTTTGTTAAGTTTGTGACCTTTTAAACACAAACTTTAGATAAGGGTAAAGGACCAGCTGAGATCACACAAAAGAAAAGTCAAACTAAGCCAAAACCAAATGGAAAGGCTCAGATGACTAATCAAACCAGATCTCAACAGAGGTACTATCAGCCGAGGTCTTCACAGATGAAGCAACCTCAGCTGAGAACACCCAGGCATGAGCACTTCTCAAGGAATGACTCATACAGAAGACCTATTCCTTTTGTGCCTAAAGGAAAAGGCCCTTCATACCCTTATCAACAAAAACTCAGGCCAGGTGCACCCAAGCCTAAAAGAAATAATGTAAAGAAGGTTTCTGTTCCTTCAAAGGCTGACATCCATAGAAAGTTTACTCCTAAGGCACCTAGGGAGATAACAATCTATGTAGATGTTTATGGAAGACAAATTAGCCACTCTAAAGTGATTAGAACTGTAAGGCAAATTTGGATTCCGAAAGGTACAGCTAACCTGGTAGGACCCAACACCAAATGGGTACCTAAAACTTGATTGTGATTGTAGGGCTCAGTGGACCTCAACAAAGGAGATGCTCTAAAATCTTCAGTCTGGTACTTGGACAATGGATGTTCTAGGCACATGACTGGTAACAAAGATCTCTTGTCAGAGTTTGTTGAGAAAGAAGGTCCACAAGTCACCTTTGGTGATAATTCACAAGGAGCCACTAAAGGTTATGATACTTTAATAATTGGCTCAGTAAGAGTAAGCAATGTATCCTATGTCAGTGGACTTAAGCATAATCTTTTGTCCATAAGTCAGTTTTGTGATAAAGGATACAGTGTTGAATTTTCTTGTAACCTGTGTTTTGTCAAGAATATATCTTCACAACAGGTTCTACTGACTGGGTCAAGGAAAGGAAATGTCTATCTTGCATATTGGAAGTCTTGCACACCAAATGCATGTCTTATTGCAAAAAGCTCAACTGATACTAATTGGATGTGGCACAAGAGACTAAGTCATCTGAACTTCAAGATGATGAACAGGATAGTAAGACATGGACTGGTGGAGGGAATGCCAAATGAAGTATACAACAAAGAGCACATTTGTAAAGCCTGTCAGAAGGGAAAGCAAGTGAAAGCATCTTTCAAAAGCAAAGTTGCAACCTCTACTGACAGAGTACTTCGACTGTTACATATGGATCTCTTTGGTCCAGTAACCCCTGTAAGTATCAATGGAAGAAAATATACACTTGTTGTTGTTGATGATTTCTCCAGGTACACTTGGGTGGTATTCCTAGCAAGCAAGAAGGAGACTCAACTGAGGCTGCCAGAGATCCTGAAGAAAGTTAGCAATGAAAAGAGCCTGAACATTGTAAAGATAAGATCAGATAAGGGCACTGAATTCATTAACTCTATTATATCTGACTTCTACAAAGAATTAGGCATTGCACATGAGACCTCAGCTGCAAGAACTCCACAACAAAATGGAGTAGCTGAAAGAATAAATAGGACTCTCAAGGAGGCAGCAAGGACAATGCTTGCAAAAGCTCAAGTTCCTAAAAGATTTTGGGCTGAAGCTATTAACACTGCTTGCCACACTCAAAATAGATCCATGGTAACCAAACATCAAGGAAAAACTCCATATGAGTTATGGAATGGCAGAAAGCCACAGGTATCTTACTTTCATATCTTTGGTTGCAAGTGTTTCATTCACAACAATGGGAAAACTCAACTGAAAGCTTTTGATAGCAAAGCTAATGAAGGAATTTTCTTAGGATATTCCCAAATCAGTAGAGCCTTCAGAGTTTACAATTGTAGAACTCTTGTTGTGGAAGAAACACCTTATGTGGTCTTTGATGAATCTACTTTTGAGTCCAGGAGTAAGGAGAATGAGGAAGTGATAAGCCAAAGACTAACTAGACTGAGTATCAAGTCTAAAGGCTATCCTGAGAATTGTGTTGATACATACATCCCAACCTGGGATAACTTCAATGATCAACAATTCAAAGAGGACACTCAAAGTCAGACCACTTCTTAAAGCTCACCTGAGAGCTCTCCTGAACAAGCAACTGAACTGATGAACACTATCCCAGTTCAAGAGGTAACAGATGTCAATGAAGATGTGGTCACAGCTGAGACATCCACTGAGCCTATCATTCAAGGGGGAACCAATGAGATTACCATTGAGAATGAAAATACCTTGAATGATGACTCAGGACTTCAACCTTCTATTTTATTTCCTGAATTTGATTTCATTCCTATATCTAGTGACTCAACTTCAGAAGAGTTAAACTCTACTGAAGGACAACAGCCTAGGAGGACTTGGCTCTCAGATCACCCTGTTGAGCAAATTCTAGGTGATCCTACCTCAGGAGTCAAAACTAGAAGTTTTCATGGAAAAAGTACTTTGTTTTGTTGTTTCTTATCTAACCAGGAACCAGGTTCCATTGGAGAAGCACTTCAAGATTCAAATTAGATCATTGCCATGCAAGAAGAGCTAAACCAATTTATAAGAAATCAAGTATGGGAGCTGGTTGACAGACCATATCACTGCAATGTGATAGAAACCAAGTGGGTATTCAAGAACAAGAAGGGTGAAATGATGTCATAGTCAGAAACAAAGTCAGCCTAGTTGCAAATGGTTATTCTCAAGTTGAAGGCTTTGATTATGATGAAATTTTTGCCCCAGTAGCCAGATTGGAGGCAATAAGGTTATTTCTTGCATATGCTGCTCACAAGAAATTCAAGGTGTATCAGATGGATGTTAAGAGTGCCTTCTTGAATGGAGTACTCAATGAAGAAGTCTATGTGGAGCAGCCTCCAGGTTTTGAAGAAAGCCACAAAGTATATAGACTGAGAAAAACTCTATATGGACTGAAACAGGCTCCAAGAGCTTGGTATGATACTTTGTCACAATTCCTTTTGGATCATGGCTTTATCAAAGGAAGAGTAGATAGAACTCTCTTCAGGATCACAAAAGGAGAGGACACATTGTTAGTTCAAATCTATGTGGATGATATCATATTTGGTTGTCCAAACCAAGTCCTCTGTGAAAAGTTTTCTCAGCTGATGAAAGGAAAGTTTGAGATGTCAATGACGGGAGAAATGAATTTCTTCCTAGGACTTCAAGTTAAGCAGTCTCATGAAGGAATCTTCATCAACCAAGCCAAATACTCAAGGGAGCTGATCAACAAATTTGGATGCCAGACCAGCAAAGTTGTAAGAGTTCCACTCAACACCAACACCAAGATGGAACCAGATGAAGATGGTGAATCAGTAGACCAGACTCACTACAGAGCTATCATTGGATCTCTACTGTATCTAATAGCAAGCAGGCCTGATATCACTTTTGCCATTGGGATATGTGCAAGATATCAAGCAAATCCTAAGAAAAGTCATATGGAAGCTGCTAAGAGGATTCTCAAATATCTCAAGGGTACTGTGAATATGGGATTGTGGTATCCCTCAGATAACAATTTAGAACTCACAGGATACTCAGATGCTGACTATGGAGGATGTAGAATTGACAGGAAATCAACTTCAGGCACTTGTCAATTCTTGGGAAGTAAGCTGATCTCTTGGTTTTCCAAGAAACAAAACTCAGTAGCCACAAGCACTACTGAAGCTGAATATATGGCAGCTGGAAGTTGTTGTGCTCAAATTCTTTGGCTAAGACAACAATTGAGAGATTACAATATCTTTGCTAATGAAGTCCCTATTTTCTGTGACAACAATAGTGCAATTGCTATTTCAGAAAATCCAGTTCTCCACACAAGATACAAACACGTGGATATAAGGCATCATTTCATCAGAGATCATGTGGAGAAGAAGGATATCAAAATGCTCAAGATACACGCTGACAAACAAAAGGCTGATATATTCACTAAACCTTTGGCTGAAGCAAGGTTTCAAGAATTGTCAGTAGAGCTTGGACTTCTAGATCCAGGAGAGTAGAGGAAGGAGCCAATCTCAGAAGAGTTAATTTTTAATCAGTAGAGGTTCAACCTCAGAAGAGGATCACCTCAGTGGAGTCACTGATCAAAGAAGAGTGTATGTCTCTCAGAAGAGGTTTCACCTCAGTAGAGGTCAAAGTTTTAACTCTGCTATTTTTTCAAATCTGAAATCTCTTAGTTTTATATTATAAAACTCTTATAAAAAATAGCTAATGAGTGCTTTCTGAAAATTAAATCTTTCTTACACTATTTCGAAGAGATTTTGGTATAGCAAGCATTTAATGCGCGTTGTACAAGTCAAAATTACTTTTACAGTTACCTATCTCACGCGCCCTAAAAGCCGGATGATGTGACCTTTCAGCTACCAACTCCTTTAATCCATACCCCTCATTTTAGGCGGTTCTTTTCTAACCGTCAAGATCTCTCAAAAACTCCCCACTAACCCTTCAACTATCCACGACCTTTCACTCAATTTGATCTCAGACGTTGATTGCGGGATTCAATCTCACCGTTCATTACTCATATAAAAGACCCCAATTTCAGTCTAAGAACCTTTTCCAACACACCTCCAAGCAAACACTCACTATCCTTCCAAAATACTCTCTGCAAAATTCTCTCAATCCATTTTTTTTTTCAAATGGCAAGATTAAACCTAGGTTTTCTTACCAAGGACAATTTCTGGTATGAACCTACAATTCTTTTTGATAACCCAGAAATTGAATCCAGGCCGGAGTTCGCTCATATAAAGGAAGCCCTGGAAATTGTCAAAACCGCAGGGTTAGAAAAATTCTTGTCTATCCATCCTAAGAGTTGCTACGATAGACAAGTTTTGGAGTTCTTTTTCAGTGTTGCTAACACTGACTCTAAAATCAAGTTGTGTCTCTTCTTAAAGAGGAAGAAGAAGGTGATGAGAGATGGAAACGAAATTGTTGAGCATCAGAAAATAAAGAAGGAGATTCGGTTGGAAGGAGATGATCTCAAGGAGCTGTTTGGACTTCCCTCTGAAGGCCCAAATCCAGACACCTATATTCTGGATAAGGAGGAGTAATGGGTCTACACCATAATGCAAAAGAGAGTGAAGTACAGTCCCACAATGAACAGAAGTTTACTTCTTCCCGTTTACAATGTTCTTTGTGAAATTGTTGGGAAATACATTCTGGGAAACCAAGGGAGCACGGAGCAAGTGAGCAAACCAAAGATGCGATTAATGAAGGCTATTGTGGAGAGTAAAGAGAAGAGCTTCAACTGGCAGCAGTTCTTCTTAAGGGCTTTGAATAAGGAGAAGACAAAGTTTCAGCCTGACAAAACTCCCCAGCTAGCAAGTAAGCTCAATTTTGCCACCAAGATCTCCTATCTCATTGAAAACGTAGATGTGGGAGTAGATTGGATTGAAGACAGAAAGTGGAGTAATCTGAAGACTTTATTCAAGTCTGGAAAGACTTTGGAGGCAAGAAAGTTGAGCCTTGAAGTAGAAAGCCCTGAAGGAGCGGAGGAGACTGAGGAAGCCAACCCTTCTGAGGGAAAGAAGACCAAACTTAAGAGGAGATTGGTCAAGCTAAGTGATAAGATGGCCCTGCACACGGAGGAGGAGGCACAGATTGCCTCAAAGAAGGAGAAGAAGAGGTCTTCTGAGGCCGTAAAAGAGAGTGCATCCAAGAAAGTCAGAGTCACAAACTCTACTGATGAGTCTTCATCAGGTAACCATGACTCTTCTCCTAATATGATCTCAACTGAGTCTGACTCAGATGTACCTGCCCCTACCCCCATCAAACCAAGCCCAGAACGCCCCTGAAAACAAAGAAATTTTCCAAAATGGCTAAAACCCCCCACTGAAGGCTCTCAACAGCCTGAAAGTGGATCCCAAAATACCACCCCATCTGAGGCATCTGCTGAGGCATCCTCAACCCCCTCTGAACCCATCCCCTCAACCCCTACTGAACAAAATCCAACCCCTCCTGAAGCTCAAGCCCAACCCTCATCTGAACCAAACCCGCCTGAAACTCATCCAACTCACCTGGAGTCCATCCCAGAGGAGCCCTCTGATCTCAGATCACCTACCTGATTAGGCGTGAAATTGTCATGATTTGTTACTCGAAATGCCCTAATTCTGGCCGATTTTGTCGAGTATTTGGAGTTAGTTGAGCATTATTTATATACATTGATGAATTTGTCTCTTTAATGCTCATAGGTGAATCGAGAGCGAAGAACGGAGTTCGTAGGACTTTGAATCGACTCAAACGGATGCTCGGATGAGAAGATATCGAAGGAATACGATTGGTGTTAGTGTTGAAGAAGAAAAGTACTAATTGGAGCAATTTTGGGAGTCATTTGAGTGAACCACTCGAGCACTAGCGCTCGAGCACGTTGCTCGAGCGCCCATAACTTACAGAAAAATTCGAGCACTCGAGCAGCTCGAGCGCCATCGCTCGAGCGTGTTGCTCGAGCGCCCCAAAACATACAGAACATTTTCGCCGTTCGAGCAGCTCGAGCGCGAGCGCTCGAGCACCTGTGTCATTCGAGCTCCATGCTCGAGCGCGACCGCTCGAGCGGGTCTGCTCGAGCGCCTTCATGTTTTGCGTTTTAAAAGTCATTTTTCGGCCCATGAGTTCACGATTCGGCCCGTTGCTTATATATACTCGTCCCGAGCTCGTTTTGGAGAGATACCACTTACACCCATGAGATTTAAGACTTTTAAAGTTCGTTTTTGGAGAGGAAGGAGAGAAGCAAGCTTTACGTTTACGTTTTTTAGGTTTTCGTTACGAATTCATATTACAATTTTACTTTTTAGTTTCGTTTCTTTATATCTTTGTTCTTGAACACATTGAGACTTCTTTTATTGATTTAATTTCAGTGTATTCTTCTATTTCTTTAAACCCTAGTTTATGTTTGATCTCTTCTTCGTCCTAATTATCATGTTCATGTTCGTTACTTATTCAGTTGTTCTTGTTTACGTAAAACCCATGTCTAGCTAAAACCCTTGTATGCTTGGGGTAGGATGAACTCGTAGAAGTAGGTTGTGGGTACGTAATTAGGGTAACTTGTGACGTTAGGTTTTAATTCTCTTGATTGATGAATTCTTAAAATTAATCTTAACGTTACTTTTGAATTTCGTTCGAAAAGTGTTAGAGAGAGGACGACCGTATCACTCTTTAATAACTAGTAGACTTAACTAGAGGGTTTAGAAAGGGTTAATTCATCTACCAGTTTAGCGAAGGAGGACGACCGCATCACCTTAGTTAAATTAGGGTCTCATTAATTAAGCACAATCTATTAACTTGTTAGTGGATTAGTGAAGTCGAGTGTTAGGGTAACGTATTAGGGTTTAGAATCTTGAGCTTTCACCTTGCATTCTTTTACTTATATTATTTCTTGCGCGTCACGGTTATTTTGATTATGTACATGCTCCGTTAGTATACGTAGGGATTCCTATCCTGGGCATCACCATCTCTTATTTGGAAACAACCCTTTGATTCTTAGTTTAATTTTGCTTTTTGCATTCTTAGGATAATTTTAGTCTTTTAATTAATCTTTCAAAAAAAACATTACACTCATATTAACTACGACGCGTAGATCTTCAGGGATCTATTTGCATACACTTCATCCCTTGGGTTCGATAATACTTGGTCGCTATACTTACTCATACTACAGTGAACCCGTACTCTTGCGGGGAAGCTACTAGTAGAAGTTAGTATTTTCACTTCAAGTTAATGGCGTCGTTGTCGGGGATGGCGTTGTATGTCCTTTGAATAGGACTTGTCGATAGCTTAGTAGTTAGTAGTGAGTGATTTTCTTTTCTGTTTTTTTTATTTCGTACATATTCGGCAGTTGCGTTTTGATTCTTTTGTTAGTGTTTCAGGTTTATGAAAACACGCTCACAAGGCAATACGAGCGAAGAGAGGTGACCATTAGATCCTGAGACAATAGCAAGAAGAAACCGAGCCTTCTTAAGAAGGATGAACGTTGCCAGTGGGAAAGAACCAATGGACATTACTAATGAGTTGGATGATGTCGAGAATAAGTTCAATCAGGCATTGAACCGGGTTAACAGCACTGATGGGAATACAAGTAAGAATCAAGATCCGTTAGGAGAAAGCTAGAGCCAAAACCCGGGTACTCAGAACCAAAATAGCCCAGCTCATAACATTGTCCAAAATCCTCATAACAACCCTACTTACCCACATCCTAACTTACCACAAAACAACTTACCTTATCCACCCTACCCATACCCACCTTATCCTTACCCACCATACCCGTATCCTCCACCTCCAGTTTACAATCAACCACCTGTTTACCAACCACCACCCCAACAAGTACCCGTACCAGCTGCTAATTCTCAACACGTGCCTCAGAATGCAGATCAAAATATGGCTATTTGAGGAAGATTTGCAGCGCAGCCACAACGGTACTATGATGGAGTGGCATTGCCTCCTGTTGAGGCAAATAACTTCTAGATTTCCCCGGGAATTTTAAAGCTGCTTACAGAGAACCAGTTCAAGTGGGTGATCGGGAAGGAGAATCCTCATACACATCTGAGGAGTTTCCTAATGATAGTCTCCACTTTCAATTACAATGGCATGTCTGAAGATGCCAAGAGGCTTAGGTTGTTCCCATTCTCATTGACGGGAATAGCTAAAGAGTGGTACGATAATACGCTTCCACAGGGAGGTATTACCACTTGGGCCGAGCTCGAGCGTCTGTTCTCGAGCGATTCTACCCTCCATCCAGAATGATCAAAGCATGGATTGAGATCTCTTTCTTCCGCCAGAAGCAAGGAGAGGACCTACGTCAAGCGTGGAAGAGATACTCAAACATGTTGATAGAGTGCCCGCAGCACGGGTACAATGAGGGAGATGTCATGGCATTTTTCTATAGTGGTGCCAACAAGGCTGGGCAAGACCATCTAGATGCCTGTGCTAGTGGATTATTCCTGAATCAAGGAATAGTGAGGTGTAGAGAGATCGTGGACAACATTGTCACGAATGTCGGGGCTTGGAATATGGACGCAGATTTCCAAAGAGTTCATCAGGTTGAGGAAGGTGAAGGAACGAGAAGGCTGTTGATGGCAATGATGGAAAAGATTAACAACCTTGAGTTGGGGAAGAATATGGTTGGAGGGAATGCAGCAGAGAATGAGCAAGAGGACAAGCCCACAATTCAGCAAGAAGTAGTAAATTATATGGGAGGTCCTTATTACAATCAGAATGGGTATCCACAAGGTGGAAATTTTCAAGGAATGCCTTCTTATGGCCAACCATTTGTACCTCCAGGTCCACAGCCGCCTCAAAATTAATGGAGGAACACACAAGGGTACCAAGGAGGCCAGCAGCTTCCTCAGAACCAATGGAGGAAGAACGAGAATTTTTCATATGCTAACCCGAAGGCGGGTATTACAGTTCCTCCAGGTGTTGATCCAGGTTCTAAACCTCCGGGTGGAGAAGGCAGTTCCTCAAATGAGGAGATGTTGAGAGCTATCCTTCAGAAGGTGGAGGAAGGAAGCAAGAGATTATCCTCTTTGGAGTACGATATGAAGGAGTTGCATAAGAAAGGTGATCAGCGTGATCAAGAACTCCAAAAGAGAGATGTAGAGCTGAATCGAATTCAGCAAGAGAACAATAGGCGGTTCACCTCAATAGAGTTCCAGATAAGCCAAATTGCAAAATCATTGAATAGGGAGCCGGGTAAGTATCCTTCCATGCCGGAGGGGAACCCGAAAGAGCATTGCAAGGCTATCCAGTTAAGAAGTTGAACCAACTATGAAGGTCCTCAGATGCCTGCTGATTCTGAGACGCCCCAAGATAGAGATGAGATTGAAGAGATGAGAGTTGAGAAGAAGGTTGAGGGTGAAAGCACGCAAGCAAGCAAAGAGCTTGAAGAGGAAGGCATTGAGAAGGTTGAGAGAGTTCCTAAGTGGAAGAAGGCAAAGGAGGCAAGGGAGAAAGTGAAAGAGACCGAGAGAGATGAATGGGGGGTACCCAAATCTGTGATACCCGTCCCGTATCCACAGCACTTCATGAAGAAAAGCTTGATGAGAAATTTGCTAAATTCCTTGATGTTTTTAAAAAGATGCATATTAACATTCCTTTTTATGATGCTTTGGAACAGATGCCGAATTATGCCAAGTTCCTGAAGGACTTGATAGCGAAGAGACGGCGAGTTGATGAGCCCAAGTTAGTGCAGCTGAACCATGAGGTGAGTGCATTAGTGCACAAGGTGCTTCCCCCGAAGTTGAAGGATCCCAGGAGTTTCACTATCTTATGTGACATCGGGAATGGAGTCAAGAAGGGAGCGTTGTGTGACCTTGGAGCGAGCATAAATCTTATGTCGTTGTCGCTTTTTAAGAAGTTGGAAGGTGGAGAACTTCAGCCCACAATAATGACGCTTCAACTAGCCGATCGGTCTATTACTCGGCCTCAAGGTGTGGTTGAAGACATCCTCGTGAAAGTTGGAGATCACATTTTTCCAGCCGATTTTGTGGTCCTAGAGATGGAGGAAGATGAGCACGTGCCTTTGATCTTGGGAAGACCCTTCTTAGCTACGGCCGGGATGGTGCTAGACGTGGTAAATGGGAAGATTACGTTGAAGGTCGATGATCAAGAAGTGAAGATTTCCCTATATGAAGCCATGAAGCACCCGAAGGAGGATGAGAGTTTGTATTGCATGGATGCAATTGATCCTAGTGTTGAAGACACACCTCATATCTCTAATCTTTCTCATGTTCATGATTTCGTTAATCCTTCACTTGATGAGTTAACCCATGAGCATTATCATCTGACTTATTTTGATAGGGATAAAAGGAAGAAGTTGAAGGAGAAAGAAGTGAAAAAGGTGGACGTGATCCAGTTGGAAGGGAAAGGAGGAGTTAAGAAGAAAAAGTCCAAATTCAAGAACCTGTTTGGTAAGACTCCTCCAGATAAAGGTGAGAAGGAGTTGAGACCCATAACACTTGGGGATGAGAAGGAAGCAAAAGAGTTCATGATGGAGGGGCATCAAGGAAAGGAATGCAAGCACTTCTCTTATGAGAGTAAGGGAGGTATTTTTTAGTATGATGTCCTATAAGCTCTTTTGAGCTCGGTCCGGCATGAGGACCTTAAAAATAGTGCTGAATGAGAGGCAACCCATTTTTATTTGCTTTTGAGTGTTTTTAGTTATTTGAGTTTTATGTTATTAGGGTGTTGTTGAATCGTAAGTTTTAACCTCGTACTTGAGAATTTATTTTGTAGGCTTGTCTCGAGAGAATAGAGGAATCATGGAGTACTCGAAAGGTAGGAACTCAAGCAAGGGAGTGTGCAACGTTGTTGAGAGAAACTGAATTGTTTGGTTGAGGTAACCCACAACCCCAAACTTAGACCTCTTCGCAAGGTCGAAGTTTGGGGGTGGAGTTTCTTTTATATTTCTTGTTACATTGCACCGGAGCACCCCTTAACTTTGAGTGTGTTTAGTTATTTGGTGCCTTGAGATGCTCCTCGGGGTGATTTTGATTTGATTCGTTGCTTCATATTTCATGCCTATCAATCATCTTATGCTTGTTGATTGCTATCTTTGAGTATGATTTGATGAGTAGGATGATTTGTGGATTTGAGTTAGGGACTCTTTTGTGTGAGTAGTTGAGCTAGAGTTGATTTGAGATGGAACTTGTATGCTTGTGAATTTTTCATTTGAGTACTTGTGTGATGAGAGTGAGAATTCACTAGGACTAGCATGGATGTGAAAGCTGTGAGACTTGAGCCTTTTGAGATTTTGATACATGATTTGATCTCTTCGTTTGTGAGTAGATCGTCACCTTAGAGGATGCTAGAACTTGTGTGTGCTCTTGCTTCTTGATTGTGTCTAGTTTGATATGCCGAATAGGATCTTAGGCCATCTTTGATTTGATTGAGTCACTTAGCCAAAATTTTCCTTATCAATGACATTGACCCCTTGCTAGCCCCTTTGAGCTTTAAGCCTATTTTATTTGCTAGCACATATGAACATTATTCCAATTCCTAAGCCTTTTTGTCCCAATTTAAGTGGAGAATAGGAAAAGTGTAAATGTGAAGGGATTGAAGTGAGTTGAAAAAGGAAAATGTTGTTTGTTGAGTGAGTATGAGAAGAAGGTGTGATGAAGATATGAGTTGTGGGAAAAAGAGAAAAAAATTAAGAATGAGCAAAAGAAAGAAAATGAGCTCATGTGTTTGTGAAAAAAGAAAAAGTGTGAAGTGATTGAAAAAAAAAGTGAAAGGAGTTAGAAAAAAAAATTGAAGTGTTGAGAGTATTGGAATTGAAAGTGTGTTGATTGAAATTGTTTGAAGTATTCTGTTCCAAGTCTCGAAGTACCAAGGTTTGATTTTCTATTCTCCATTCACTTAAGTCACTTACCCATATTGGTACCCCACCTGTCCAAAGAGCCTACATTACAACCTTGAGAAAAGTCCTTTTTGATTCGGCATTGATTTCTAGAGTATGGTCGGAGTTAAGAGTGCTTACAAGCCTATGGCTGCCGATATGAGTGATTGATTGTTTGAGTGAGTCCCTTGATCATTGATATACACTTGTGAGGGAGTGAAACACATAGTTGAGTGCACATCCATGTTTGATCTTGGTGTTTCTTGTTATTGTTGCATGAGTATGATGAAGGAAAGTGAGTGAGTATACGTGGGATTGATCTTTGAAGCTCGAGTTCATTTGCTTACATGATTTGATACTTTGACTCATTCCTAACAATTTCACTTGACTTATTATTTCATTGCTTGAGGAAAAGCAATATGGTAAGTTTGGGGGGGTTGATTAGGCGTGAAATTGTCATGATTCGTCACTCGAAATGCCCTAATTCTGGCAGATTTTATCGAGTATTTGGAGTCAGTTGAGCATTATTTCTATACATTGATGAATTTTTATCTTTAATGCTCGTAGGTGAATCGAGGGCGAAGAACGGAGTTCGTAGGACTTTGAATCGACTCAAACGGATGCCCGGATGAGAAGATATCGAAGGAATACGATTGGTGTTAGTGTTGAAGAAGAAAAGTACTAATTGGAGCAATTTTGGGAGTCATTCGAGTGAACCACTCGAGCACGTTGCTTGAGCGCCCAAAACTTACAGAAAAATTCGAGCACTCGAGCAGCTCGAGCGTGTTGCTCAAGCGCCCCAAAACATACAGAACATTTTCGCCGTTCGAGCAGCTCGAGCGCAAGCGCTCGAGCGCCTGTGTCATTCGAGCTCCATGCTCGAGCACGACCGCTCGAGCGGGTCTGCTCGAGCGCCTTCATGTTTTGCATTTTAAAAGTCGTTTTTCGGCCCATGAGTTCACGATTCGGCCTGTTGCTTATATATACTCGTCCCGAGCTCATTTTGGAGAGATACCACTTACACCCACGAGATTTAAGACTTTTAGAGTTCGTTTTTGGAGAGAAATGAGAGAAGCAAGCTTTACGTTTACGTTTTTGAGGTTTTCGTTACGAATTCATATTACAATTTTAGTTTTTAGTTTTGTTTCTTTATATCTTTGTTCTTGAACACATTGAGACTTCTTTTATTGATTTAATTTCAGTTTATTCTTCTATTTCTTTAAACCCTAGTTTATGTTTGATCTCTTCTTCGTCCTAATTATCATGTTCATGTTCGTTACTTATTCAGTTGTTCTTGTTTACGTAAAACCCATGTCTAGCTAAAACCCTTGTATGCTTGGGGTAGGATGAACTCGTAGAAGTAGGTTGTGGGTATGTAATTAGGGTAACTTGTGACGCTAGGTTTTAATTCTCTTGATTAATGAATTCTTAAAATTAATCTTAACTTTACTTTTGAATTTCGTTCGAAAAGTGTTAGAGAGAGGACGATCGTATCACTCTTTAATAACTAGTAGACTTAACTAGAGGGTTTGGAAAGGGTTAATTCATCTACCAGTTTAGCGAAGGAGGACGACCGCATCACCTTAGTTAAATTAGGGTCTCATTAATTAAGCACAATCTATTAACTTGTTAGTGGATTAGTGAAGTCGAGTGTTAGGGTAAAGTATTAGGGTTTAGAATCTTGAGCTTTCACCTTGCATTCTTTTACTTAGGTTATTTCTTGCGCGTCACGGTTATTTTGATTATGTATCTGCTCCGTTAGTATACGTAGGGATTCCTATCCTGAGCATCACCATATCTTATTTGGAAATAACCCTTCGATTCTTAGTTTAATTTTGCTTTTTGCATTCTTAGGATAATTTTAGTCTTTTAATTAATCTTTCAAAAAAAACCCAAAAAAAAACATTACACTCATATTAACTACGACGCGTAGATCTTCAGGGATCTATTTGCATACACTTCATCCCTTGGTTCGATAATACTTGGTCGCTATACTTACTCATACTACAGTGAACCCGTACTCTTGCGGGGAAGCTACTAGTAGAAGTTAGTATTTTCACTTCAAGTCACTACCCCTTCCCTCCCATCAGACGATGAAGAAGAGTACTCATTCTTAGACACTCTTAAGGATGAAGTGGCCTACTCTTTGGAGTCTAAGTACCCTGAGCTTGATGGGTACCCCACCCTAAAAGCAATGTTCATGAGGCTGAGACTCCTTGTCCAGCTCAAAGATAGAAGATTGGGAGAAATTTTGATGGCTGTCAGAGGAAGCAATTCTGATGAATGGAAGAAAGAGGAGATGGAGGTGATGAAGTTTGTTGGAATGACCAAAACCAGACTTCTCTGTGATGAGAAGATATTTGAGAGTCTGGTTATGGAAAAATTAGCTGAGGCAAGAAAGGGAGATGAACAAGAGAAGGCTGATGGAGGTGAGAAAGAGAAGCCAGAGGAGATTGTAGCTGAGAAAGAAAAGGTAGACGAAGGAGTAAAAGCTGTGGGAGGAGGAGAAGGGGAGAAAGAAAAGGAAGTGCAAGAAATGGGAGAAGGAGAAGGTACTTCACCTAGGCAAGGTGATGGTGAAGTAGCCGAGGATGTATCTTTGGCAAGAGATGTTGAGGCTCAAAATTTGTTAAAGGAAAGCTCAGTAGAGGTGTCTACTGAAGCTCTCCCACAACAGCCCTCAGTGGTGACTAAGAAGTCAGCTGAGGTGTCTGGGAACGAAGGAGTTGAAAAAGAGACTGGAAAAGCTGAGGGAGGTGAAACAGATGTAGTAAGTGGTGAAATAAGAGCAATCATTCCTGTAAAGGATGAATTAGCTGAAAAGAAATCAGTTGAAAAGGAAAGAGAGAGTGAAAAAGAAAGTGAGAAGAGAATGGAGGAGGGAGTAGCCATGGAGGTAGATATGACAGGAGACTTAGGATGTGGATTGAGGGGGAAGGAACTAACATTGTTTGTCATGCAGGTGTTCAAACTGATGAAGTTCCCCCAGTCCAAGTCAACCTAACTCCTCTGAGGGATGTTGTTCACTCACTCTAAGAGGAAAGTCTTCCTTCTCTTCAAGCTCAACTGAAGGATGCCCAGGAGATTGTGCAAGAATGTTGATAGGCGAGCAGGAGCAACATTTGGGCGACCAGGATTAGCGCAAATCACACAAAAATTAAACTGGAGTTAACATATGATTTACCCAAGATATCCGGCGAGCAAAACCTACATGCGATCAAGACACATAGGCGAACAAAATCAAATCAAAAGCCACATAACGAGCTCAAACGGCGTCCTGCCGATCAGATCCAACCACAGCTCCGAAATAACAATTAAACAAGATGAAAGACCGTCAGAATCAGACTAAAGACTCTTCAAGGACAAGTCCAAAGTGACGAACAGCTCCTAACTGCGAGCAAGTCCAGTAGATAAGGATAGAATTTAGCTAAGATAAAGTCAAATTAGTCAAAGGACAGGTGTCGAGCATGCAGGCCTGGTCGGCCAAAGGTCGTGCCACCTCCTGCTGGGCAAAAGTCTATAAATACTTGGATTTTTTCAGCAAATAAAACAAGCACAAATTATTATACACGTCCAAACTTCGATTACGAATCTAAAGCAGCTCGATTAACCTACGATCGAACTTAAACACGTGAGCTTTCGTACAATTCTAATCCATCTAAACCCGAAAATTCGTATTCACTAATTACGTTAGTGATCAATCATGCGTAATTGTTTGATGATCAATTAACCACCTAAAACAGCCTAAAATAGCCATTAATCTTCTAGATTAGAACTGATCGTCAACAAATTGGCACTAGAAGGAGGGTTCGAACCTCCGAGTCATTGAATACGAGAAGATTACCCCAGAATTGAAGAACAAGTTTGAGTTTTTGAAGAAAAAACTCAAGAACACTAAGAACAACACTTGATATCTTCTGTGAAAATGCCTCAATCAAGGGAGACACAACGTTCTCAACATATAACCCGGGATTCACACTCCCGAATGTCCCAAGCTGGTGGGCGAGCAAGGGCGAGCAGAAACAACCAAGAGAATCAAACTAATGTTGCTCGCCAGTTAATACCACCAGAGTTGGACGCCATTGCCCGCAACCCCGACGAACTGACGCGTACAATTGCCATGCTCCAGGCTTTACAAAGACAACAAGCCCAACCTGGCCCATCATATGTGCGAGCAAGGGGTAGCCCCACAAAGACTCGCGAACATGATAATGCTAGAGGGGATCATTTGAATGAGGCTGATAGCGCCCAAGCTCGTAAGGCCAAAGGCAAAGAAAAATTGAACATTGAGGCCGCCAGTCAGGGAGGTTCGACTCAGAACCCGACCATGGCGGCAAGTCAGGGCACACGCCAAAGTGCTCTTGAAAGATTGGGTCGACGTGGCCGGGGAATCCTGGAGGTCCATCCCCCTGCTAGAGCAGTTCGCCCAGCCGCAGTACCTGCTCGCCAATCAGTCCTTGACCGGCTGACTAGGTCAGCTTTTGGTCGCCTTGGCCCAAATGCAGAGCCCAATCCCAGGAGGCCAATCCAGGGGATTCCCGCTCCCAATGTGGGACTGGAGCGAACAGACGGCTGTGCGCCTCTGCTCGCCGAACAGCCACAGAGTCAGGGGGGATCCTTAGAGGAGCTCGCCTCCATGAGAAAGGTCATCGAAAGCATGCAGGGCCAGCTGGATCAACAGAGAGGATATGGGAACACGACTCTTCCGATCTCACCCCTATCAGTGGTAATTCTGAAGGCCCCAATTCAACAAAAGATCCAGTTTCCAGCAAGTATCCAATATGAGGGCACGGCGGATCCCCGAGTGCATCTGATGAAGTATACCAATTATATGGTATCAATGGGGGCAAGTGACGCAACGCAATGTCGAAACTTTCCTTTAACTCTCGGGGGTCGTGTCCATAAGTGGTTTTCGGCCTTGCCACCAGCTTCAATTCATTCGTTTGCCCAGCTGGGCAAAGAGTTCTTATCCCATTTCTCTACGGCCGGGTCTTATCTATCCCAAAGACATCGGTTATCCGACTTGAAGCAAACTGATGACGAGTCGGACCGATCGTATTTGGAAAGATTCGACAAGGTCTTGTTAGAAGGAGAATCTGTCAGTGAAGATACAAAGATTGTAGCCGTCCTAGCTGGACTCAAGAAAGGCACTGAACTCTGGAAAGATGTGCACTTAAGATGCCCGAAGACATATGCCGAGTTTCGGGATCGGGCAGGTGTTTTTGTCTCCATGCATGAAGCCCTGCAGAAGGATATGGGAGACAAAGGAGAGCAGAAAGAGGGTACGAAGAAGCCTGGAACTGGTTATCGAGCTCCCAAAAACATGAAGGCATTTACCGAAGGAACGGAGCTGAAAGACAAACTGAACCACATTCTTACCATATCAATCGTTACAGTTTATAATAGTGTCCGAGACAAAGAATTACTAACACCTCCCCGTAAGATACGTCAGGAAACCTGCAAATTAAACCAGAATAAATATTGTGCCTACCACCAGAGTGTAGGACACTTTACAAGCGAATGTCGTGACTTGCTAAAGCAGTTGTGGCGTTTTTACGAAGAGGGAAAGCTATCAGAGTTCGTGAAGAGACAGCCTGGCAAAAGAACCAGAGACGAAGATTCTGATGAAGAAGACCAGGACCAGACACCTCATCGGAATCGAGCTGGACGACCAGTTCAGGCGCCTGCCGGGGGATCAATTCCGGACATCCAGATGATGGAACCTGCAGGACCCATAGGCGGTTATTCCGATGGACGATCACCAATTTCTAATCGGAAAAAAAAAGGCAGAATTACGAGCGATCGGACATGTACAAGAAATGGGGGTCATTCCACCTACTATGCAAACACCGGAATTAACTTTTACCGACAAAGATTTGGAAGGAATACTGACCCCTCACAACGATTCGCTTGTGATATGTGCCAAGATTATGGAAACGAGGGTGCATAGATTGCTGGTGGATACTGGAGCATACACTAATGTCCTTTTCAAAAAGACAATTGATCAAATGGGAGATTATGCAGGCTACATCAGAGACACAAATCACCGTATCCTGGGATTCGGAAATGATGTGACAATCTCATTGGGAATAGTAACTTTCGCTATGCAACTTGTGACGGTCAAAGAGCCTGAGAAGAATATCGCAAGAATGGTGGATTTCCTGGTCGTCGATCAAGAATCGTCATACAATGGATTCCTGGGTTGACCTTTCTTAAACGAATTCAGGGCCGCGTGTTCAACTTACCATTATTGCATAAAATTCCCAACAGCAAGTGGAGTTGGCACGGTAAAAGGAGACCAGAGAAAAGCTCGGGAATGTCTTCTGCAAATTCAGTCAAGACAGGGACAAGTATCTATGATGGAAGCGTCAACTAGTCAACTCGAAAATGAACCCTCAATTTTGGAGGACATACTTGGAGCCCAAAATGATAAGATGGACATTGACGACCAACCTTCGCCTACGGGCGATCAGGCACAGCAAGGCGACGGGCAAAACCAGCCAAAAGCGGTGTTACCCCCCGTAGCCGACCGTTCGTGCCCAAATGATAAACAGGAGAGTCCAACTTTGGTGGCCGAGTCTCACCCAAAGCCCGCAGATGATTTTGACCCCCGATTGGGTGTTGAACCCATGGACATCGAGGATGAACTAAGTTCGGAAGGACCAATAGTTGACCCTCGATGGAAAGGGCAAAAACGACGGGCAACTCCCGTTGAAGAATTGGAGGCCATCAAGATTAATCCTGAGCGTGACAGTCTTGAACTTTACATCGGGTCTAAACTCCCTGAGCTTTACAGAACGCGCATGACGGACTTTCTGAAGGCTAACTTGGACGTCTTTGCGTGGTCTCATGCTGATATGGTGGGAATCAGCCCGAAAGATGCCTGTCACAGGTTGAATATCAACCCAGACCGAAAACCTGTCCACCAGAAACGGCGAAAATATGGACCAGATAAGTATCAAGCTTTAAACGAAGAAGTCAGAAAGCTGCTAGACAACGATCTAATTAAACAAGCATTATGTCCACAATGGGTTGCGAATCCTGTCCTGGTACAGAAGTCGAACGGAACCTGGAGGCTATGCATAGATTTTACAGATCTTAATGCAGCATGCCCGAAAGATAACTTTCCGCTCCCGCACATCGATCAACTGGTGGACAGTACTGTCGGTCACGAAATGTTCACATTCATGGATGCTTTCGCAGGATACCACCAGATTCCAATGCACCCGGATGACCAAGAAAATACGGCCTTTTATACAAATAAAAATCTGTTATGCTGGAAGAGGATGTCGTTTGGTCTAATCAATGCTGGAGCAACCTACCAGAGGCTGGTCAACAAGATGTTTGACGAGTTTATAGGGGAAACAGTGGAAGTGTACGTCGACGACATAGTCGTCAAGAGTACACAGAAGGAAGATCACCTCCATCATCTTTCCCAAGTATTTGGCATACTCCGAAAATACAATATGAAGCTAAATCCTAAAAAAAGCAGTTTTGGAGTACATTCTGGGAAGTTCTTGGGCCATTTGGTCAGCAAACGCGGAATCGAAGCTAATCCAGCAAAAGTGAAGGCGATCGTCGATATGAAACCACCACGCTCTGTTAAAGAAGTGCAAAGGTTGACCGGTTGCCTAGCAGCTTTAAACAGATTCATATCACGATCAGGAGACAAGTGTCGTCCATTTTTTTAGGCCATCAAAAAGGGCAACTTTGCCTGGACAGAAAACTGCCAGAAAGCCTTTGATCAATTGAAAGAATATCTGGGAGATGTAAAAATTTTGTCAAAACCAATTCCCGGTGAGAAGTTATATTTGTACCTAGCAGCGTCTGACACGGCCATAAGTTCGGTACTAGTTCGGGCGGATGGCAAGTTTCACCTGCCAATCTACTATGTCAGCCAGGCCCTGCATGATGCTGAGGTAAAATATTCACCAACTGAAAAGCTGGCCTATGCTCTTGTCATGAGTGTCAGGAAATTAAGACCATACTTTTTTGATCATCAAGTCGAAGTCTTGACAACTTTCCCACTCAGACAAATATTACACCGTCCTGACACCGCTGGCCATCTTTTGAAATGGTCTATAGAGATCAGCCAGTTTGGCGTGACTTATGCACCTCGAACCGCGATTAAGGGGCAAGCGTTAGCCGACTTTATAGTTGAACTAACCTTCCCTCAAAATCCAACGAGAGGGCTGGATCACCCATGGCATCTTTATGTTGATGGTTCGTCAACGAATCTGGCCTCGGGGGCAGGAATAGTGCTCATCAGTCCCGACCGACAAGTATTCACTTCAGCAGTCAGATTTGAATTCATGGCCACCAACAATGAAGCTGAGTACGAAGCCCTCATTGCAGGTCTTCACTTGTCACTAGCAGTTGGAGTAAAACAACTCCAGATTTTCGGAGACTCCCAACTCATTGTAAGCCAAGTACGAGGTGAATATGAAGCCAGAGACGAGCAAATGATCGAGTATCAATGAATAGTGGCTCACTTGATATCTCTTTTAGACCAAGTGTTTATCCAACAGATACCACGAACGAGCAACACACAAGCTGACGCCCTAGCAAGATTAGCAACAAGCGATGGACCAGCAGACCTGACAGATATTGTCATTACCAGAAAAGTCCAACCATCAACAATGGACTACGAGGTAAACCAAGTAGTTAAACACGACAACGATGAAGATTGGAGAACTCCTATAACCAAATACTTGAAAGACGGAGAGTTACCAAGAAACTCATTTGAAGCTAAAAGGATTAAAAAACAGGCGACCAGATATACTCTGGTAGACGAACAGCTTTACAAAAGAGGCTTTTCACTCCCGCTACTCAAGTGTTTGATTAGGGGGCAAGGAAGGACAGTCCTGGAGGATATACATTCTGGAGTTTGTGGAAATCACACTGGGGGGCAAGCTTTGGCTTACAAAACTATAAGGCAAGGTTACTATTGGCCAACCTTACGGAAAGATGCAATCCAATTAGCCAAGGCTTGCCACCAGTGTCAGGTTTTTGCTCCAAGCATCCATGCCCCAGCCCAGGAGCTTGTATCGGTTTACAGTCCATGGCCATTTGCAAGATGGGGAATTGACATTATTGGTCCTTTCCCGACAGGAGTGGGAAGTGTTCGATTTGCCGTCATAGCAGTCGACTATTATACGAAGTGGGCAGAAGCGAAGGCCATGGTGAAAATTACACAGCAGAACATGATCAACTTCATATGGCAGAACATCATCTGTCGCTTTGGAATTCCACGAAAAATTGTGACAGATAATGGCCCACAGTTTGACGGAAAAGAGTTGAGAGACTTCTGTGCAAAATGGGGGATCAGGAAACACTATTCGACTCCCTATCATCCCCAGTCAAACGGGCAGGTTGAAGCTGTAAATAAGATCATCAAGCATACCCTGAAAATACGTCTGGCAGAAAGTAAAAGTAGCTGGTCAGAAAAACTCCCGGAAGTCCTGTGGGCATATAGGGTTTCTCCCAGGTCAAGCACCGGAGAAACACCTTTTGCAATGGCTTTCGGGACAGAGGCGGTAATACCAATTGAATTAAAGACCAACACAGTCAGGACAACCAGCTTTGATGAACAAGCAAATCATTCTGCCTTAGCCACAGAAGCAGATTTGTTCGAAGAAAGAAGATTACACGCTGAGCTAAAGAATGCCACGTACAAGCAAAGAGCAGAGCGTTACTATAATTCTCAAGTCAAGATAAGAAAATTTGAAGTTGGTGACCTCGTTCTAAGAAAAAAGCTTACCCCACCTCCAGGCATATTTGGCCCGACTTGGGAGGGCCCGTACAGGGTAACAGATAGGTTACCCAATGGAGCATATGACATAGAGGACTTAGATGGCAACTCGGCCCAATATTCCTGGAATGCAGCTAATCTAAGGAAATACTTTCAGTAGGTGACCAGTTCTGCTTCATGAGAGAGTGAAGTTAAGATGGGCGAGCTACTAAGTCCACTGGGCGAGCTGGAATGGCAAAGATAAAAGATGGGTCCAAAAACTTGCCTAATTTTTTAACACCAAGTATAAGTGGTCGAACAGAGTTGAATTGGGTCAAGTCCGGTCGCGGGCTAGAAGGCCACTATCTTATATGGTTTTATTTCTTTTTAAGAAGTCTAAAGGATGCCTTGACAAATTGTATAGTAGTCGAGCAACTTTGACTCCTGGTGTAAATAATGTTTTTTATTGGTTGGAGGCTTAACATTGTCTTGGTCGAGCAGATCCAACCTAGCTAGTACAGGATTACTTTTTTTGTCGCTTGCAGCACTTGTAATTTTTTAAGATCTTTTCAATATTAAGTTGTTCGTTTAAGCAAAAATGTAAGCTCAAGGCGCAAGTTGATTATACAACCAAGCCCATTGAAGGTTGTTCGTTTTTAGATGAACATAGCATAAGGCCAAAAGCCCGTTAAATCCTAAGGCCAAAAAAGTTCTTAAGGAACAAGGCCCAGTTACATTAAGATTGTTGAAGCACAGATAAAGATGCAAAGACGAGCAATTAAGCAAAATATATTCATTGAACACAAGGCTTGATCGCCCAAAAATTACAAAAAAGACGAGCAACTACAACAACAAAAAAAAAAGAGAAGTACAAGTCCCTAGCTAATCATGTCCGCTAAAATCCTTGCCCGGCAGGAGGAGATTATGTTGTCATCTTTGGGGTCTTCAAGAGGAGAACCTTCAAGGGCAGGATCAACTGGGACCACCTGGGTTAGCTCGGCGATTAATCCCTCAGCATCAGCACGCTCTTTTAGAGCTCTTTCACTTTGATCGGCAGGAAGGATTTGCTCGCCCTCCGCAGCATCGCCCTCATCTTCTTCCTCGTCCTCGGGAGGACTTGTGATAATTATTTCAGGACCAAGGAAGTCAAGTTTGACTCCATAATCAGGCAGGTCGCCAATTTGGAGAGTTGTGCCTGGGGCTGGAGGGTTCGATTCGATGAAGTTGCACAACTCCTTGCCGATCTCCTCAACAACTGCGGCAGCCTTGAATTCGTGGGCAATACGGATGCTCTCCGCATAACTAGTTACGTAACCAAGAATTGAGCTCACCTCCATCTTAGGAATAAGTTCCTCTTGTGTAATGGAGTTGGCGAGCTGGATTTCAAGGTCCGCAATTTTGGCCGTCGCCTCAGTCGCAAATTTCTCGGCGACCTCCTTCTGCTGCTGTGCGCGAGCAAGTTCTGCGCGCATTTGCTCGACCTCGGCCATCTTGATTTTCAACTCCTCGGAAACTTTGATGTGCAGGTCCAAGGCACGCTGCTCGCTAACCTGATGAGCTTTGGCTTTGTTCTCAAGATCGGCGATAATATTCTTCGCCTCAGCCTTAGCGTCACCGCGCTCCTTAGCAATACGGCTGACGGTGGCCGCATGCTGACGTGAGTCTTTCTCAAGGTCCTCAACCTGGTCGACCAAACGCTGCACAGCCGCCAGGGTGTTGCCTGCCTCAACAAGACACAGACGGCCATTATCACGAGGCGCCTGTGTCTTGACGGTCTCATTTAGATCCTTGGTCCAGCTACGAGCAACGACCTCGGAGGCGCGGCGGACAAAAGAGTCCGGGATCTCACGAAGGTTGGTCGGCACCTTCGAGCAGGCAAAACGATGCACCAAGTTAGATCGCCCTGGGTACTGCTCGGGCGAATAGCTGAAAAGAAATTTTTCAGTTAGTAAAGAATAAGATGAGAAAAAATGCTAAGTGTCCTGGTCGAGCAGGGTTGTACCTGTCAAGACGACCCTTATCCCAGCCGAGGTAGGTGGGGTCGGATGAAGGGCCAGAACCTTCACGGGTAGTGACGACCAAAGCTTGCTCGTCGGGGCGCTCCACAGAAGGAGTTTGCTCGCTGTCGCCTTCGGATGGTCGGACAGCCACGGTTACTTTTTCTTGAGCACTCTTTGCTCGTTTGGCTGCCTTTTCAGCCTCAGAGACGGGAGTGCCATCTCCGCGAAGAAGTCTCTTCGTCCTCGGGACCAGTGTCTTGGGCGGACTCGCCACTGGGGCAGGAGGCTGTGCTGAGCTCGACCCTCCGGCTTGCCTAGGGTCGCCTTTTCCACCCTTGGCCGCAAGGGCGATGATCTTCGAGAGGGGATCTGACTTCTTGCGTCCTTTTTTGGTCGGCATCTCCCAGACACGGTTATCGAGCTCTAGGAAGGAAGGATGAAGCGCAACTGGGGCGAGCTGATCTGTAAAGGACATGAAAAACAAATTAATACTAAGTATAAGACCGACCAGATCTGTTCGCCCAACATGAAGACACTTACCCTCTGGGAAACGAGCTAGAGCCTCGAGATGGTGAGGGTAGGTCGTGAGATGAGCAACTCGCAGTGTATCCTCGGAGAAGAGATGGCCAATACTTCGATCCTCTCGGCGATGAAGGGCGATCAAACACGCAACGAACAGGAATTGATCGCTTATGCTATTCTTCACAGTTCGCCACCCCAAGTTCTTGGGACCTGAAACAAAGGAAAAAGGGAATTAAAATTAGTCCAACCACTTCAAAGATATAGAAGAGGTAAGACTCACGCTTTAATTCCCTAAACTCCGTCGGGGTCTCGATTCGTTCAGAACCCCCTGAAGAGCGAGCAGAAGCATGCCAGTCGCCACCGATCCAGAACCAGTCATGCTTCCAATCTCGCACTTTTCCAGGAATATCCTCGATAAGTTTTTGGCCTGGTCGCGCCTTCAGATAGTACCAGCCCGTCTCTTCCCCAGTGCAGCCGGTCATCGTCATCAGGTAGCCAACTTCCTCGGTGGACAGCCTGTTGGGATACCCCTCCAGGGCGAACATCACCATCAGGGCCATCAGATTAATCCACCCAACGGGAGTAAGTTGGGTGATAGCCAAGTTCACGTCATGTAGCAATTGGCCGACCAAAGGGTGCAACGGCAAAGAAACTCCAGCATTTAGGGTGGCGAGGTTGATCGTAGTCAATCCGCGTGGTGGACGATCAGCTCTGTCGTCCACCAAAGGAGCATACATCAGGATGTCAAAGGGAATCTTGTAATCCCTCCGAATCTCGGTCAAGTTCTCCTCGGTGATGGCGGACACGATATAGCTCGCTGCGAACTCGGTCCCCTTTAGCTTCCGTACTCCGTGAGCAGGAATAACGAAGCGGTTGGAGTGCTCCTTTTCGTATTCATTCCAGTTCACACGGCGAGCAACCGCGACTGGAACCCGATGCTCGATCAGTCTGGGCGCAGGGAAATTGATATCTTTGAGATAGGCCCAGGTTAGTTCGTCAAGGTTCACCGGCTGAAGTACCTCGACCTCTTCGTCCTCGTCTTCGTGGAGGTCCGAGCTCGTCTCTTCTAAGAGCTGGCGAGCAGGATTTGCTCGCTCCTCTCTTTCCCCGGAGGGATGAGCTCCAGAATTGACCGAGCGTGCGACCGAAGCCGCCTCAGGATCGGATTACAAATTGACTATAGGAAGATTATCTTCGACGGGCCGTTTTTCAAGATTCCGGGGAGGGAAAGAACCGGTCTCAGAGTGCGACGCCATCCAATGAGTTAAGGGGAAGATGTTAGGGTTTTGCAGATTCCGGCAAGGGAAGAATACGGCGGCTAGGAATTTTCCACGGCGGAGTAGGAATTTTCGGTGAGTCTAGAACGCACACGACGCAAGAAAAGAAGAAAGAGAAGAAAAAAGCAGAGAAAAAACTACCTTGACGTTGTTTGAAGATCGCCGGAAGCTGGAAATGATCGCCGAAAATTTGAAAGAAGGAAGAAAGAGGAATTCGCGCTTAAGAAACAGTGTGAAAATGAAAAAAAATGAAGAAAAATTTCCTTATATACTTTTGGAAAAACGGGGTACCGGGCGAACAAAGTTGAAAATGGAAGGACCAAATTGCAAATTCTGGGCGCGTGCAGCACCTGTCCGACAAAGCGGGAAGGTGCATTGCCTCGGGATCGTGTGCGCGTGGGCGGCAGTAATCATTCCGCCCACGTCACACCTCGAGCTGTGCCCAGACCTTGGGATTCCAACCGTCCCCGACCCGAGTCTGCTCGACCAATGTTGTCCGCCCGTGAAAAGCTGCTCGCCCCAGGGACATTCTTGCTCGCACTAGTGACACTTAAAAGTTGTCAACCCAAAAAGTGCTCATTCACCATCTTCACAATTTATTGATCGGCAAGGGGGCAATTGTTGATAGGCGAGCAGGAGCAACATTTGGGCGACCAGGATTAGCGCAAATCACACAAAAATTAAACTGGAGTTAACACATGATTTACCCAAGATATCCGGCGAGCAAAACCTACATGCGATCAAGACACATAGGCGAAAAAATTAAATCAAAAGCCACATGACGAGCTCAAACGGCGTCCTGCCGATCAGATCCAACCACAGCTCCGAAATAACAATTAAACAAGATGAAAGACCATCAGAATCAGACTAAAGACTCTTCAAGGACAAGTCCAAAGTGACGAACAGCTCCTAACTGCGAGCAAGTCCAGTAGATAAGGATAGAATTTAGCTAAGATAAGGTCAAATTAGTCAAAGGACAGGTGTCGAGCATGCAGGCCTGGTCGGCCAAAGGTCGTGCCACCTCCTGCTGGGCAAAAGTCTATAAATACTTGGATTTTTTCAGCAAATAAAACAAGCACAAATTATTATACACGTCCAAACTTCGATTACGAATCTAAAGCAGCTCGATTAACCTACGATCGAACTTAAACACGTGAGCTTTCGTACGATTCTAATCCATCTAAACTCGAAAATTCGTATTCACTAATTACGTTAGTGATCAATCACACGTAATTGTTTGATGATCAATTAACCACCTAAAACAGCCTAAAACAGCCATTAATCTTCAAGATTAGAACTGATCGTCAACAAAGAAGAAGTGGATGAGATGGTCATCCTCTCAGACCATGTGGATGAAATAATGGAGTCCACAACCAAATCACTTCAGAACCTGACCTTGAAGATTGAAGACTCTCAGCAGATGGTGTTGGATGTAGTAGAAGGTCAAAGTGTGTTGGTTATTGAAGGACTGAAGAAGCTGGAACAGAAAGAAGAGGAAGCAAGAGCTCAATTTCTGAAGGACTCAGTAGACAATATTTCCATTAACCTCAAGTCTTCTGTTGAGACTTTCTCCGCTGGCCTTATTGGGAAAGTTGAAGGGTTATGGAATCAGAAGATGCTGGAATTTGAGGCAAAGCATGAGGAGCTGGGAGCCAAGCTGGGGGAGGTCCTGAAGAAGGCGGCAGAGGACTTCCCTACACAAGAAAAGACAAATGTACTTATTGATGAAAAGTTAGCTCAATTTGTGCAGTTTGGGCAAACAGCTGGAGCAACCCTGGAAAGACTGGAGGATGAAGTTGATCATTGTTCCACTGAGTTGAAGGCCTTAGCTCATGATCAAATGAAGGTCAACATTTATGTGGCTGAGTTTGTGATTAATGCCGGAAAGGGGGAAAAGAGGGTAAGTGTGAAGGACATGAAGGCGGATCCTAAAAACATGATGCAGATTATCCTCGAAACCCCAGAATTTGAGAGAGGCCAGCAAATCAAGAGCACTTTGAAGAAGGCAGATGCTGAGGCTCGGAAGAGCACTGAAGCCAAGAAAGGGAAGGAGAAGACCCCATCTGAGGACTTATCAAAGTTCAAGGAAGCTCACCTAAAGGAAAAGGAAGAAAAAGCAGCTCAGAAGAGGGAATCTACCAAGAGGAAGGTCACTGACGTCCTCTCAGCGGAGGTAACAAAGAAGACCAGAACCTCAGGGAGGTTAGCTGCTAAGTCCACTGGCTCCACGGAGTCAGTTGAGGTACTCCCTATCCTTAACCCTGAACCTTTATCATCTGAACCTCCTAAATCTGCCCCCACAAGAGTCACAGAGCTCACTGAGCTTGTCAAGGAGGCTGGAGGGATGAATGAGAAAGCACAGAAGTTAGCTGCTCAACAACAAGAGATGAGGGACAAGGTGGTTGGGAAGATGGAAACCATAGCTGAGATGGCTGAGAGAAAAAGGAAGGAGAGGCTGACCACTTTTGATAAGACTACATCCAAGAAGTTCAGAAACAGTTATCAAAGGTGGGCTTCTAAGCTAAAGAAAGATAAAATCACTCCTTCAGAGGCTAAGTTCCCTCACCATGACGAGTGGGTACCCAAGAAACTCAATGATGCATGGGGAACTGCAAAAAGGGAGTTTGTGTATTCCTACTATGTCAGTGGTGAATTGGGAAAGGACAATATGTAAGAAGTGTTCAGCTCTTGGATGTTTGAAGTATATCCAAAGCTCTTCCCTGCCATCATGGAAGCCTGGAATGATAGATTCTCTGATCTTGCCTTGAAGGCTCCTGAGCCAATCACCTACTGGCCTCCTCAAGATGCAACTGGAGCAGTTGATAGAGATCGGATCACAGAAGAATGGGTGTCCTTATGCGAGCAACTGGGTCTCAAGGGTCACTCAAAAGAAGTCATGGAGAGGAAGAATGACCTGAAGATTCGAGTCTTCAAACAATATGGACTTGAACCTCTGTTTGAGTCCATCTAAGGAGTTAAGTGTTTTTGCTGGGCATCTGTTTATAAGTCCCAGATGATCTTGTTTTGAATCTTTCCAGTGGATGTTTTGTAATATGTACTCAGTGTATTCTTAATGAAAACTCTACTGTTTTGCCCAAGATAATATCTCATTATCATTTAGGCTTATGTACTTGAATGTTTTTACTTACAAAATCCTTGAACTTTTATGTCATCTGAAGAACCTTCTCTGATAAAAGATATGTAATAAGATAGGTTCTGGCATAATCAAAAGGGGGGAAATTGTATAGACTTAAGTTTTGATTAAGATGCCAAAATGTTCCTCCTAAGTTGTTTGTAAGTAAAAGATTCAGTAGAGTTAGAATTTAGTTAAACAGTTCTAAATGTTAAGAACTGGAGTGCAGTTAGAAATTTCTAGAGTGTATTGAAGAACAAAGTCCGTTGAAGACAAGGTCTGCTGAAGACGAAGTCCGCTGAAGACAAGTGATCTGAAAATATAGTCTAAGTTGAATGTTTTCTAAGTGCATTCTCACTAAGGCTAAAACCATCAGGAGAGGACCAAGGTCCACTGATGAGAACTAACAAAGCTCATTAAATGCTAAACACATTAAAAGCTGTTAGTTAATCTGGTTGGAACAAGGCAAAACGGATTTCAGTAAAGCTTACAATAAATGAAGGAATAAGAAGGTTCTCTCAGAGGAGTTTCACCTTAAAGCAAGACAAGAATCTGGGCAAGCAGACTGAAGGTCCAATGAGAAGATGACACGTCAGTGTATTTTACTGACAGCCAACCTACCCCAGATTGACAAGTACCAAAAGTCTTTCTCTAGCAATCTACAGAAAGTTAGGTGAACAAGCATGGTCTTTCAGCCATTTCTTTACAAGACTTAAAGCTTCAAATAGAGTCGTTTGAACCAATCAGATACAAGAAGACTTACTTGAGAAGATTCAAATCCAACGGGAAGATTTTCAAGGAAGCCTATAAATACAGAAGGATGTGCTCATTTCTATGCACGGAAAACTCACAAGATCAAAGCTATCTCTACATTCATAACCTTCAAGAAACACTCGAAATTACCTTTGTTTCCCAAGTGTTTCAATTCAGTAGAGAGCATAACAAACCTTCTGTAACCAAGCTTAAAAGTTATATCCAAACCTTAGAAAGAGATAATCCATCCTAAGCCTTGAGCTACACTGTAAGGATTATCTCACAACATTTGGAACCAAAACCCTACTCAGTTGTTAGGTTGAGAGTTAGAGTTAAGTGGTGTTAGTAAGCTGATTATTTGTATCAGTCTGAAAGCTAGTTTGTTTTGGGAACTAGGACCTGGAATTATCCTAGTGATCAATCATCCTAAGAGAGGATTAATTTATCAGTGCACCTTGGCACTATAACACAAGGGATTCCAAGTGAAAGGAATTCTCCTGTTTGATCAGGACAGTGGACGTAGGAGATTCATCTCTGAACCACTTTATATCTTGTGTATTTACTTTCTGCTATTTCCTAAGTGTGTGTTATCCTTTCAAAGTTTATCAAGTAAAACGAGTTTTCTAAAGGCTCACTAATCCGCAGTTGAAAGCTAATTAGATAGTAGTTCAACTGAAAGTCTTGAGCTTTCAGTGGAGGTATTATCTCAGTAAGCTTTCACAAGTAACTCTCAGCAGACTTAAAGTCCACTGACGAGTTACTCTCTGAAGTCACCTGATAAGTTTTCAAGAAGTTTTAATTTTGTAATCACAGGTGTATTCCCCCCCCCCCCCCCTACACCTGTTTACTCGTTTCGGGACCAACACCTCTATATGCAATCAGATAAACTTTGAATATTATCATTCATTAATTGAGCCTAAAAATATAACAGAAGCTCTTAAAGATGTGAATTGGATAAATGCAATGCATGAAGAGCTAAACCAGTTTGAAAGAAATGAAGTTTGGAGTCTAGTTCCTAGACCTAGTCATACTAATGTCATAGGAACAAAATGGATTTTCAAAAATAAAACTGATGAAGTTGGTAATATAATTAGAAACAAAGCTAGGCTAGTAGCTCAAGGTTATAATCAAATAGAAGGAATAGACTTTGATGAAACTTTTGCTCCTGTAGCAAGAATTGAGTCTATTAGACTGTTATTAGCCATTGCATGCTTTATTGATATTAAGCTACACCAAATGGATGTTAAAGCTGCTTTCTTAAATGGAATACTTAAATATAAAGCTTATGTAGAACAACCAAAAGGCTTTGAAGTACCTGAATATCCTGATCATGTTTATAAATTGAATAAGGTTTTGTATGGTCTCAAACAAGCACCTAGAGCTTGGTATGGGAGACTAACTGATTTCCCAATTCAATTTGGTTTTGTTAGAAGAGAAGCTGATAGGACTTTGTTTATTAAACATTCAAATGATTATCTCTTAATTGCTCAAATGTATGTGGATGATATTGTATTTGGTTCAACAAGTGAACATATGCTGAATAAATTTGTGCATGAGATGACTTCAACATTTGAAATGTCTATGGTTGGTGATCTGGATTATTTTCTTGGATTGCAAATTAAGCAAAATAAAGATGGTATATTTTTCTCTCAAAGTAAGTATGTTAAGAGTCTGGTTAAAAGATTTGGATTAAAAAATGCTAAAATCATGAAAACACCAATGGGTTCTACACAAAAACTGAGTAAAGACAGTGATGGGCAGAATGTTAACCCAACATTGTACAGATCAATGATAGGAAGTTTGTTATATCTTACTTCTAGTAGACTTGACATCATGTTTAGTGTTTGTTTATGTGTAAGATACCAGGCAAATCCCAAAGAGTCTCATTTAAATTCTGTAAAAAGAATTATAAAATATGTGGCTGGAACTAGTGAAATGGGTATAATGTACTCAAAAGATACTAAATGTGTTTTAGTTGGCTATAGTGATGCTGATTGGGCAAGAGATGCAGATGATAGGAAGAGCACCAGTGGTGGATGCTTCTTCATGGGGAACAATATGATCTCATGGCATAGCAAGAAGCAGAACTGTGTTTTACAATCAACTGCTGAATCAGAATATGTTGCTGCAGGAAGTTGTTGTACACAATTTCTATAGTTAAGAAAAATGTTTTATGATTATGGCATTGATAGTGATGTTCTGACTGTTTATTGTGATAATACAAGTGCCATAAATATCTCTAAAAACCCTGTGCAACACTCATTAACTAAGCATATTAGTATAAAACACCATTTCATAAGAGATCTTGTAGAGAAAGAAGTTGTGAAATTGGAGTAAGTTTCTACTGAAAAACAATTAGCTGATATATTTACTAAAGCCCTTGATTATGAGAGGTTTTCTTCCCTTAGAAAATCTCTTGGTTTATGTAATATCTGAATCTGTTTTAACAGGATGTTGTGCAAAATGTTGACAACATTTTAAACAACATCAGTATGAGTCATGTTTTTATTTCTAAGTGTCAAACCTATTTTGTCTATTAAGTGAATTTCGTGTAGAAAGTTTTTTCATTTGAACCCTGAAAATTATTTTCTGGACACACATCTCTTGAATGTTTAAAATTGAAAAATCACAATAGATGTTTAATCACTGAGTAACTATGGGACACGGAGCTCGCTATTACGATGATCTCTTTTCAAAAGGTGATTAAATATGCATCGATATTGGGTTAATTACTGAGTAACTATGAGACACGGAGCTAGCTACTACGATGATCTCTTTTCAAAAGTAATTAATTCGATATGGTCATAGTCCACTAAGTAGTTATGGGGCACGGAGCTGACAACTATGATGTACTCTTTCAAAAAGGTGGATCAATATGATCAAGTGATTTGTGCTTGAAAAATTAAAATTTATAAGAATGTTGAGGTGTGTGTGTGTG